>JAUNZM010000193.1:85000-92811 GCA_033459285.1 Clamator glandarius | reverse complement strand
AACCCTAACCCTAACCCTAACCCTAACCCTAACCCTAACCCTAACCCTAACCCTAACCCTAACCCTAACCCTAACCCTAACCCTAACCCTAACCCTAACCCTAACCCTAACCCTAACCCTAACCCTAACCCTAACCCTAACCCTAACCCTAACCCTAACCCTAACCCTAACCCTAACCCTAACCCTAACCCTAACCCTAACCCTAACCCTAACCCTAACCCTAACCCTAACCCTAACCCTAACCCTAACCCTAACCCTAACCCTAACCCTAACCCTAACCCTAACCCTAACCCTAACCCTAACCCTAACCCTAACCCTAACCCTAACCCTAACCCTAACCCTAACCCTAACCCTAACCCTAACCCTAACCCTAACCCTAACCCTAACCCTAACCCTAACCCTAACCCTAACCCTAACCCTAACCCTAACCCTAACCCTAACCCTAACCCTAACCCTAACCCTAACCCTAACCCTAACCCTAACCCTAACCCTAACCCTAACCCTAACCCTAACCCTAACCCTAACCCTAACCCTAACCCTAACCCTAACCCTAACCCTAACCCTAACCCTAACCCTAACCCTAACCCTAACCCTAACCCTAACCCTAACCCTAACCCTAACCCTAACCCTAACCCTAACCCTAACCCTAACCCTAACCCTAACCCTAACCCTAACCCTAACCCTAACCCTAACCCTAACCCTAACCCTAACCCTAACCCTAACCCTAACCCTAACCCTAACCCTAACCCTAACCCTAACCCTAACCCTAACCCTAACCCTAACCCTAACCCTAACCCTAACCCTAACCCTAACCCTAACCCTAACCCTAACCCTAACCCTAACCCTAACCCTAACCCTAACCCTAACCCTAACCCTAACCCTAACCCTAACCCTAACCCTAACCCTAACCCTAACCCTAACCCTAACCCTAACCCTAACCCTAACCCTAACCCTAACCCTAACCCTAACCCTAACCCTAACCCTAACCCTAACCCTAACCCTAACCCTAACCCTAACCCTAACCCTAACCCTAACCCTAACCCTAACCCTAACCCTAACCCTAACCCTAACCCTAACCCTAACCCTAACCCTAACCCTAACCCTAACCCTAACCCTAACCCTAACCCTAACCCTAACCCTAACCCTAACCCTAACCCTAACCCTAACCCTAACCCTAACCCTAACCCTAACCCTAACCCTAACCCTAACCCTAACCCTAACCCTAACCCTAACCCTAACCCTAACCCTAACCCTAACCCTAACCCTAACCCTAACCCTAACCCTAACCCTAACCCTAACCCTAACCCTAACCCTAACCCTAACCCTAACCCTAACCCTAACCCTAACCCTAACCCTAACCCTAACCCTAACCCTAACCCTAACCCTAACCCTAACCCTAACCCTAACCCTAACCCTAACCCTAACCCTAACCCTAACCCTAACCCTAACCCTAACCCTAACCCTAACCCTAACCCTAACCCTAACCCTAACCCTAACCCTAACCCTAACCCTAACCCTAACCCTAACCCTAACCCTAACCCTAACCCTAACCCTAACCCTAACCCTAACCCTAACCCTAACCCTAACCCTAACCCTAACCCTAACCCTAACCCTAACCCTAACCCTAACCCTAACCCTAACCCTAACCCTAACCCTAACCCTAACCCTAACCCTAACCCTAACCCTAACCCTAACCCTAACCCTAACCCTAACCCTAACCCTAACCCTAACCCTAACCCTAACCCTAACCCTAACCCTAACCCTAACCCTAACCCTAACCCTAACCCTAACCCTAACCCTAACCCTAACCCTAACCCTAACCCTAACCCTAACCCTAACCCTAACCCTAACCCTAACCCTAACCCTAACCCTAACCCTAACCCTAACCCTAACCCTAACCCTAACCCTAACCCTAACCCTAACCCTAACCCTAACCCTAACCCTAACCCTAACCCTAACCCTAACCCTAACCCTAACCCTAACCCTAACCCTAACCCTAACCCTAACCCTAACCCTAACCCTAACCCTAACCCTAACCCTAACCCTAACCCTAACCCTAACCCTAACCCTAACCCTAACCCTAACCCTAACCCTAACCCTAACCCTAACCCTAACCCTAACCCTAACCCTAACCCTAACCCTAACCCTAACCCTAACCCTAACCCTAACCCTAACCCTAACCCTAACCCTAACCCTAACCCTAACCCTAACCCTAACCCTAACCCTAACCCTAACCCTAACCCTAACCCTAACCCTAACCCTAACCCTAACCCTAACCCTAACCCTAACCCTAACCCTAACCCTAACCCTAACCCTAACCCTAACCCTAACCCTAACCCTAACCCTAACCCTAACCCTAACCCTAACCCTAACCCTAACCCTAACCCTAACCCTAACCCTAACCCTAACCCTAACCCTAACCCTAACCCTAACCCTAACCCTAACCCTAACCCTAACCCTAACCCTAACCCTAACCCTAACCCTAACCCTAACCCTAACCCTAACCCTAACCCTAACCCTAACCCTAACCCTAACCCTAACCCTAACCCTAACCCTAACCCTAACCCTAACCCTAACCCTAACCCTAACCCTAACCCTAACCCTAACCCTAACCCTAACCCTAACCCTAACCCTAACCCTAACCCTAACCCTAACCCTAACCCTAACCCTAACCCTAACCCTAACCCTAACCCTAACCCTAACCCTAACCCTAACCCTAACCCTAACCCTAACCCTAACCCTAACCCTAACCCTAACCCTAACCCTAACCCTAACCCTAACCCTAACCCTAACCCTAACCCTAACCCTAACCCTAACCCTAACCCTAACCCTAACCCTAACCCTAACCCTAACCCTAACCCTAACCCTAACCCTAACCCTAACCCTAACCCTAACCCTAACCCTAACCCTAACCCTAACCCTAACCCTAACCCTAACCCTAACCCTAACCCTAACCCTAACCCTAACCCTAACCCTAACCCTAACCCTAACCCTAACCCTAACCCTAACCCTAACCCTAACCCTAACCCTAACCCTAACCCTAACCCTAACCCTAACCCTAACCCTAACCCTAACCCTAACCCTAACCCTAACCCTAACCCTAACCCTAACCCTAACCCTAACCCTAACCCTAACCCTAACCCTAACCCTAACCCTAACCCTAACCCTAACCCTAACCCTAACCCTAACCCTGAACCCTAACCCTAACCCTAACCCTAACCCTAACCCTAACCCTAACCCTAACCCTAACCCTAACCCTAACCCTAACCCTAACCCTAACCCTAACCCTAACCCTAACCCTAACCCTAACCCTAACCCTAACCCTAACCCTAACCCTAACCCTAACCCTAACCCTAACCCTAACCCTAACCCTAACCCTAACCCTAACCCTAACCCTAACCCTAACCCTAACCCTAACCCTAACCCTAACCCTAACCCTAACCCTAACCCTAACCCTAACCCTAACCCTAACCCTAACCCTAACCCTAACCCTAACCCTAACCCTAACCCTAACCCTAACCCTAACCCTAACCCTAACCCTAACCCTAACCCTAACCCTAACCCTAACCCTAACCCTAACCCTAACCCTAACCCTAACCCTAACCCTAACCCTAACCCTAACCCTAACCCTAACCCTAACCCTAACCCTAACCCTAACCCTAACCCTAACCCTAACCCTAACCCTAACCCTAACCCTAACCCTAACCCTAACCCTAACCCTAACCCTAACCCTAACCCTAACCCTAACCCTAACCCTAACCCTAACCCTAACCCTAACCCTAACCCTAACCCTAACCCTAACCCTAACCCTAACCCTAACCCTAACCCTAACCCTAACCCTAACCCTAACCCTAACCCTAACCCTAACCCTAACCCTAACCCTAACCCTAACCCTAACCCTAACCCTAACCCTAACCCTAACCCTAACCCTAACCCTAACCCTAACCCTAACCCTAACCCTAACCCTAACCCTAACCCTAACCCTAACCCTAACCCTAACCCTAACCCTAACCCTAACCCTAACCCTAACCCTAACCCTAACCCTAACCCTAACCCTAACCCTAACCCTAACCCTAACCCTAACCCTAACCCTAACCCTAACCCTAACCCTAACCCTAACCCTAACCCTAACCCTAACCCTAACCCTAACCCTAACCCTAACCCTAACCCTAACCCTAACCCTAACCCTAACCCTAACCCTAACCCTAACCCTAACCCTAACCCTAACCCTAACCCTAACCCTAACCCTAACCCTAACCCTAACCCTAACCCTAACCCTAACCCTAACCCTAACCCTAACCCTAACCCTAACCCTAACCCTAACCCTAACCCTAACCCTAACCCTAACCCTAACCCTAACCCTAACCCTAACCCTAACCCTAACCCTAACCCTAACCCTAACCCTAACCCTAACCCTAACCCTAACCCTAACCCTAACCCTAACCCTAACCCTAACCCTAACCCTAACCCTAACCCTAACCCTAACCCTAACCCTAACCCTAACCCTAACCCTAACCCTAACCCTAACCCTAACCCTAACCCTAACCCTAACCCTAACCCTAACCCTAACCCTAACCCTAACCCTAACCCTAACCCTAACCCTAACCCTAACCCTAACCCTAACCCTAACCCTAACCCTAACCCTAACCCTAACCCTAACCCTAACCCTAACCCTAACCCTAACCCTAACCCTAACCCTAACCCTAACCCTAACCCTAACCCTAACCCTAACCCTAACCCTAACCCTAACCCTAACCCTAACCCTAACCCTAACCCTAACCCTAACCCTAACCCTAACCCTAACCCTAACCCTAACCCTAACCCTAACCCTAACCCTAACCCTAACCCTAACCCTAACCCTAACCCTAACCCTAACCCTAACCCTAACCCTAACCCTAACCCTAACCCTAACCCTAACCCTAACCCTAACCCTAACCCTAACCCTAACCCTAACCCTAACCCTAACCCTAACCCTAACCCTAACCCTAACCCTAACCCTAACCCTAACCCTAACCCTAACCCTAACCCTAACCCTAACCCTAACCCTAACCCTAACCCTAACCCTAACCCTAACCCTAACCCTAACCCTAACCCTAACCCTAACCCTAACCCTAACCCTAACCCTAACCCTAACCCTAACCCTAACCCTAACCCTAACCCTAACCCTAACCCTAACCCTAACCCTAACCCTAACCCTAACCCTAACCCTAACCCTAACCCTAACCCTAACCCTAACCCTAACCCTAACCCTAACCCTAACCCTAACCCTAACCCTAACCCTAACCCTAACCCTAACCCTAACCCTAACCCTAACCCTAACCCTAACCCTAACCCTAACCCTAACCCTAACCCTAACCCTAACCCTAACCCTAACCCTAACCCTAACCCTAACCCTAACCCTAACCCTAACCCTAACCCTAACCCTAACCCTAACCCTAACCCTAACCCTAACCCTAACCCTAACCCTAACCCTAACCCTAACCCTAACCCTAACCCTAACCCTAACCCTAACCCTAACCCTAACCCTAACCCTAACCCTAACCCTAACCCTAACCCTAACCCTAACCCTAACCCTAACCCTAACCCTAACCCTAACCCTAACCCTAACCCTAACCCTAACCCTAACCCTAACCCTAACCCTAACCCTAACCCTAACCCTAACCCTAACCCTAACCCTAACCCTAACCCTAACCCTAACCCTAACCCTAACCCTAACCCTAACCCTAACCCTAACCCTAACCCTAACCCTAACCCTAACCCTAACCCTAACCCTAACCCTAACCCTAACCCTAACCCTAACCCTAACCCTAACCCTAACCCTAACCCTAACCCTAACCCTAACCCTAACCCTAACCCTAACCCTAACCCTAACCCTAACCCTAACCCTAACCCTAACCCTAACCCTAACCCTAACCCTAACCCTAACCCTAACCCTAACCCTAACCCTAACCCTAACCCTAACCCTAACCCTAACCCTAACCCTAACCCTAACCCTAACCCTAACCCTAACCCTAACCCTAACCCTAACCCTAACCCTAACCCTAACCCTAACCCTAACCCTAACCCTAACCCTAACCCTAACCCTAACCCTAACCCTAACCCTAACCCTAACCCTAACCCTAACCCTAACCCTAACCCTAACCCTAACCCTAACCCTAACCCTAACCCTAACCCTAACCCTAACCCTAACCCTAACCCTAACCCTAACCCTAACCCTAACCCTAACCCTAACCCTAACCCTAACCCTAACCCTAACCCTAACCCTAACCCTAACCCTAACCCTAACCCTAACCCTAACCCTAACCCTAACCCTAACCCTAACCCTAACCCTAACCCTAACCCTAACCCTAACCCTAACCCTAACCCTAACCCTAACCCTAACCCTAACCCTAACCCTAACCCTAACCCTAACCCTAACCCTAACCCTAACCCTAACCCTAACCCTAACCCTAACCCTAACCCTAACCCTAACCCTAACCCTAACCCTAACCCTAACCCTAACCCTAACCCTAACCCTAACCCTAACCCTAACCCTAACCCTAACCCTAACCCTAACCCTAACCCTAACCCTAACCCTAACCCTAACCCTAACCCTAACCCTAACCCTAACCCTAACCCTAACCCTAACCCTAACCCTAACCCTAACCCTAACCCTAACCCTAACCCTAACCCTAACCCTAACCCTAACCCTAACCCTAACCCTAACCCTAACCCTAACCCTAACCCTAACCCTAACCCTAACCCTAACCCTAACCCTAACCCTAACCCTAACCCTAACCCTAACCCTAACCCTAACCCTAACCCTAACCCTAACCCTAACCCTAACCCTAACCCTAACCCTAACCCTAACCCTAACCCTAACCCTAACCCTAACCCTAACCCTAACCCTAACCCTAACCCTAACCCTAACCCTAACCCTAACCCTAACCCTAACCCTAACCCTAACCCTAACCCTAACCCTAACCCTAACCCTAACCCTAACCCTAACCCTAACCCTAACCCTAACCCTAACCCTAACCCTAACCCTAACCCTAACCCTAACCCTAACCCTAACCCTAACCCTAACCCTAACCCTAACCCTAACCCTAACCCTAACCCTAACCCTAACCCTAACCCTAACCCTAACCCTAACCCTAACCCTAACCCTAACCCTAACCCTAACCCTAACCCTAACCCTAACCCTAACCCTAACCCTAACCCTAACCCTAACCCTAACCCTAACCCTAACCCTAACCCTAACCCTAACCCTAACCCTAACCCTAACCCTAACCCTAACCCTAACCCTAACCCTAACCCTAACCCTAACCCTAACCCTAACCCTAACCCTAACCCTAACCCTAACCCTAACCCTAACCCTAACCCTAACCCTAACCCTAACCCTAACCCTAACCCTAACCCTAACCCTAACCCTAACCCTAACCCTAACCCTAACCCTAACCCTAACCCTAACCCTAACCCTAACCCTAACCCTAACCCTAACCCTAACCCTAACCCTAACCCTAACCCTAACCCTAACCCTAACCCTAACCCTAACCCTAACCCTAACCCTAACCCTAACCCTAACCCTAACCCTAACCCTAACCCTAACCCTAACCCTAACCCTAACCCTAACCCTAACCCTAACCCTAACCCTAACCCTAACCCTAACCCTAACCCTAACCCTAACCCTAACCCTAACCCTAACCCTAACCCTAACCCTAACCCTAACCCTAACCCTAACCCTAACCCTAACCCTAACCCTAACCCTAACCCTAACCCTAACCCTAACCCTAACCCTAACCCTAACCCTAACCCTAACCCTAACCCTAACC
>JAUNZM010000193.1:0-80000 GCA_033459285.1 Clamator glandarius | reverse complement strand
ACCCCTAACCCTAACGACCCTAACCCTAATGACCCTAATCCTAATGAGCCTAACCCTGACCCCTAAGCCTAACCCTAATAACCCTAACCCCCAACCCTAACGACCCTAATCCCTAACCCCAACCCCTAACCCTTATGACCCTAACCCTAACGACCCTAACCCCTGATCCTGACCCTAACGGCCCCTAACCCTAATGGCCCCTAACCCCTAACCCTACCCCAACCCCGACCCTAACCCCAACGACCCTGACCCTCTTGACCCTAACCCTAACCCTAACGACCCTAACCCTAACCCTAAACCCTAACCCTACCCTAACCCCCTAACCCCAACCCCTAAACCCAAAACCTAACCCTAACCCCTAACCCTAACGACCCTAACCCTAATGACCCTAATCCTAATGAGCCTAACCCTGACCCCTAAGCCTAACCCTAATAACCCTAACCCCCAACCCTAACGACCCTAATCCCTAACCCCAACCCCTAACCCTTATGACCCTAACCCTAACGACCCTAACCCCTGATCCTGACCCTAACGGCCCCTAACCCTAATGGCCCCTAACCCCTAACCCTACCCCAACCCCGACCCTAACCCCAACCCTAACCCCAACGACCCTGACCCTCTTGACCCTAACCCTAAACCCTAACGACCCTAACGGGGCGTGGTTTGAGGATGGGGCGTGGCCACTGCGGTGGGTGGGTGTGTTGGGGGTGGGGCTACGTAAGGGGCGTGGTCACGTAAGGGCGTGGTTGCGTCGGTGGGCGTGGTCACGTAAGGGGCGGCGTCACGCAAGGGCGTGGCTGCGTCGGTGGGCGTGGTCGCGTAAGGGGCGTGGTTACGTAAGGGGCGTGTGTGCATCGGTGGGCGTGTTCGCATAAGGTGTGGGGTCACTTTGGGCGTGGTTATGTCGGTGGGCATGGTCACGTAGGGGCGTGGTCACATAGGGGCATGGTTGCGTCCGTGGGCATCGTCACGTAAGGGGCGTGGCTGCGTCGGTGGGCGGGGTCACGTAAGGGGCGGGGTCACGTGGGGGCGTGGCTGCAGCTTTTTTTAGTGCAGTATCAGTTGGTGTTGGATGGAAAAAACAAACCAGAGTGTTTCTATGCTTTAGTTGTTAATTTATTGTAGAATTAGTTCAGTAGTGTGAGATGTGATTCAGGGGCAGGGCAATGTGATGGGGGGCGGTGTCTCGGGGCTGGGTGACTTGATGAGGGGTGGTGTCTTGGGGTGGAGCGTGGTGATGGGGGTGGCGTCTTGGGTTGGAGTGTGGTATAAGGGGTTGGCGTGTTGGGGTGGGGCTTGGTGATGGGGGAGGCGTGTTGGGGTGGGGCTTGGTGACAGGGGGTGGCGTCTCGGGGCGGGGCTCAGTGATGGGGGGCGGCGTCTCAGGGCGGGGCTCAGTGATGGGGGGCGGCATCTTGGGGCGGGGCTCAGTGAGGGGGGGTGGCGTCTCAGGGCGGGGCTCCGTGACAGGGGGTGGTGTCTTGGGGCGGGGCTCAGTGACGGGGGGCGGCGTCTCGGGGCGGGGTCTCGACGAGGGGGTGGCGTCTTGGGGCAGGCAGCAGATTGGGTGTTCAGGGGCGGGTCTGGGTTAGGGGGCGGAGCCGGCGTCTGGGGGCGGGTGAGGAGGTGGAGCGGGCATCCAGGGGCAGGGCTGGGTGAGTGCATGGATTGGTTGTTTGGTGGTACTGCGTGGTGTGTGGTGAATAGGGGTGATGTGGGTGGTGGGGTGTTGGGATTGGGTTGCATGGTGAGGTTTTGTTTTGGTGTGGCTGAGAAAAGAAATTTTACCTAATTTGCATAATTAATTAGGTAATTGGTTAGGGGTGGTTAATTGTGGGTGTGGATGGGTTTTGATAGGGGTTTGGTGTCTGCATGGGAAGGGGGGTGGAGGTGGTTGGTTAGTTGTGGGGGATGGAAAGTGTGGTGTGTTTGGGTAGGTTTTGAGATGGGAGGGTGTAGTGGGTGTGGTGTATATATGGTGGGGGGGCTGTAATTTCCCTGTGTAGTAGTATATCTAAAAAAAGAATAAAAATAATAAGTATACAGCCTGGTGCAGCCCTAGAAGTTGGGTTGGTCTCTGGGAGTAATTAAATATTTTTTTTTTTTTTTTTAAATTTATTTTTTACTCCCAGAGACCAAGCCTGGTTCTAGGGCTGCTCTGATTCAAAAAACTGAATCAGAAAACTGAAGTTAAAGTTGAAAGGAAAGAAAAAACAAGACAACAACAACTGGCGCAACAAGAACGACCCTGACACAACACAACCAAAAAACATTTATTGTGGTGTTTAAGAGGAAAGGGGGTGAGGTTTCTGTTTCCTTTATTAGTTAAAAAGAGTAACAACATATTTTAAGTTACAAGACATGGATAAAGATTACAGAATTCAACACAGACAGAAGTAGTCCAGTATACAAAGTTGGGGCACAATACAAGAAAGCCAAACACAGAACAATATACAAAGTTGGGGCACAATACAAAGTCAAACAGACCATTACAGCAAAGTCAAACACAAGACAATAAACAAAGTTGGGGCACAATACAACAAAGTCAAACACCGAGCAATATACAAAGTTGAGGCGCAATACAACAAAGTCAAACAGAGCATTACAGCAAAGTCAAACACAAGACAATATACAAACTTAGGACACAAAACAACAAAGTCAAACAGAGCATTACAGCAGAGTCAAACAAGACAATATGCAAAGTTGGGGCACAATACAACAAAGTCAAACACAGAGCAATATACAAAGTTGAGGTGCAACACAACAAAGTCAAACACAGGGCATTACAGCAAAGTCCAACACAAGACAAAATACAAAGTTGGGGCACAATACAACAAAGTCAAACACAGAGCATTACATCAAAGTCAAACACAGGGCAGTACAGCAAAGTCAAACACAGAGCAATAGACAAAGTTGGGGCACAATATAAAGTCAAACAGAGCATTACAGCAGAGTCAAACACAGCAATTTACAAAGTTGGGGCACAATATAAAGTCAAACAGAGCATTACAGCAGAGTCAAACACAAGACAATATACAAAGTTGGGGCACAATACAACAAAGTCAAACAGAGCAATATACAAAGTTGGGGCACAATACAAAGTCAAACAGAGCATTACAGCAGAGTCAAACACAGGACAATATACAAAGTTGGGGCACAATACAACAAAGTCAAACACAGAGCAATATACAAAGTTGGGGCACAATACAAAGTCAAACAGAGCATTACAGCAGAGTCAAACACAAGACAATATACAAAGTTGGGGCACAATACAACAAAGTCAAACACGGAGCATTACAGCAAAGTCAAACATAGCAATATACAAAGTTGGGCCACAATACAACAAAGTTAAACACAGAGCAATATACAAAGTTGGGGCACAATACAACAAAGTTAAACACAGCAATATACAAAGTTGGGGCACAATACAACATACAATGTTAGGGCACAATACAAAGTCAAACACAGGGCAATATACAAAGTTGGGGCACAATACTTCAAAGTCAAACACAGGGCATTGCAGCAAAGTCAAACACAGCAATATACAAAGTTGGGGCACAATACAAAGTCAAACAGAGCATTACAGCAGAGTCAAACACAAGACGATATACAAAGTTGGGGCAAAATACAACAAAGTCAAACACAGGGCATTACAGCAAAGTCAAACACAGGACAATATACAATGTTAGGGCACAACACAAAGTCAAACACAGGGCAATATACAAAGTTGGGGCACAATACTTCAAAGTCAAACACAGGGCATTGCAGCAAAGTCAAACACAGCAATATACAAAGTTGGGGCACAATACAAAGTCAAACAGAGCATTACAGCAGAGTCAAACACAAGACGATATACAAAGTTGGGGCAAAATACAACAAAGTCAAACACAGGGCATTACAGCAAAGTCAAACACAGCAATATACAAAGTTGGGGCACAATACAAAGTCAAACACAAGACAATATACAATGCTGGGCACAATACAAAGTCAAACACAGGGCAATATACAAAGTTGGGGCACAATACATCAAAGTCAAACACAGGGCATTACAGTGAAGTCAAACACAGGGCAATATACAAAGCTGGGGCACAATACATCAAAGTCAAACACAGGACAATATACAATGTTAGGGCACAACACAGTCAAACACAGGTCAATAAACAAAGTTGGGACACAATACATCAAAGTCAAACACAGGGCATTACAAAGTCAAACACAGGGCAATATACAAAGCTGGGGCACAATACAACAAAGTCAAACACAGGGCAATATACAAAGCTGGGGCACAATACAGCAAAGTCAAACAGGGCATTACAACAATGTTAGTGCACAATACAAATTCAAACAGTGCATTACAGCAAAGTCAAACACAGGGCAATAAACAAAGTTAGGGCACAGTACAGCACAGTCAAACACAGGGCATGACAACAAAATTAGGGCACGATACAACAACGCCAAACATGGTGCATTACAAAGTCAGGGCACGACACAACGGTACAAGATCAAACACGGTGCGCTAGAACACGGTCAAGCACAGTGCATTACAGCAAAGTCAGGGCACAACACAATAGCGCAAGGTCAAACGCAGGGCATTAGAACACAAATAGTGTATTACAACACAGTCAACAGCAAGGTCACACCTTGCAATACGGCAAAGGCAAACACAGGGCGCTACAACAAAGTCTAACACGGTGCAACACGGCACAGGCAACACCAAAGTCAACCACCTTGCAACATACAAATTCAAGGACTATGCAATACTACAAAGTTCAGGCACGGCACGTGAGTACAGTGTTAGGGAACGACACGGCAGTACAAACTCAGATGTAATGCAAGACAGTAGTAGAAACTGAAACGGAGCAATACTACGCTTTGACAGCGTAACACAACAGTACACAGTTAAACACACTGCAAGACAACAAAGTCAGGAGCACAACACCAGAGTACAGAGTTAAAGCACAATGCAACACCACAGCACTGAGTTAAACATACCACAACAGAAGACAGAGTTAAAGACAACCCAACGCTACAGAGTTAAACACAATGAAAGACTACAGAGGTACATATAGCATAACACTACACATTCAGACACAATGACCACTATATTCTTTTAGAGACTCCTCTGGCCGTCCCGAGGCGCAGCTCCGCAGCGACTCCTCTGGCCGTCCCGAGGCGCAGCTCCGCAGCGACTCCTCTGGCCGTCCCGAGGCGCAGCTCCGCAGCGACTCCTCTGGCCGTCCCAGACTCTTCTTACTTTTAGCTTTAAACTAACTGGCTGCAAAGCAAAAAATTACACACAGAACATTACACACGCAACCTCAAAAAGAAACCCCACCACCCCCAAACCGCATACACAAAACCTCACCCAGAAAACCCAAAACCCTCCTCTGGCCATCCCAAACTCTTCTTACTTTTAGCTTTAAACTAACTGGCTGCAAAGCAAAAAATTACACACACGACCTCAAAAAGCAACCCCACCACCCCCAAACCGCATACACAAACCCTCACCCAGAAAACCCAAAACCCTCCTCATTCTCCACCCAAGCATTCGACCTCCTGCCGGCCACAACAGGCCATCCCTCCTAGGACCCATGGCTCCCCGGGAACAATGTTCCCGGGGGCCCCAAAAGTTAATCCTGCCTCAAGAAAACCCGGTCCCGGGTCAGTCTGCACCCAAACCTTGGCGATGAACATCGCCTCGCAGACTTTCCGGGACCGGGGAAAAAAAACCCAGCTGGGGGAAAAGAAAAAGATCCCCCAGGTGGGGTTTTTTTATTCTATTATCATTTTTTAAAAAGCTAAGTACCTGCAAAGCAAAATATCACACACACACAATCTCTAAAAGCAACCCCGCCACCCCCAAACCGCATATGCAAACCCTCACCCAGAAAACCCTCCTCGTTCTCCACCCAAGCATTCAACCTCCTGCCGGCCACAACGGGCCAGTGCCCTGCACCTCACAGCTCCCCAGGAACGGCGTTCCGAGTCACCTCCAAATTGAGCCCTGCCTCAAAGAAAGCTGGCCCCGGCTCAGACTGCATCCAAAACTTGGTGATCGACCACACTTTGCAAACTGCCCGAGACCAAGGATAAAAAAAACCCAGCCGGGGGAAAACATAACAAACTCCAGCAGGGCTTTCTTTATTCTATTTTCAGTCTTGGGTCCTGACTGCCTCCAAAGGAAAACGCTCCATTCCGCACACAAATTCTATGGAGACAACAATAAATGACACCCACCTCCACACACCCAGATGCTAATACACCTTCGCAAACACACCTCCGTACATCCAAACCCTCAACCCTAGACACAGTCAGACACATCACATTCTAAGTCCCACATATGTAATCCTAAGTACCGCACGGGCTGTAATGAACGTACTTGGTTTTGAGGTACTTAGGTCCTGCTTCAATAGCTCAGGCCCCAGAGCCTTGATCGTCGCTCCTGCGGCTTCGTAGCCGCGAGGATTCTACTCTCCTCGCTTGCCTGACCTATGGGTACTTGTTCAGCAGTGTAGTATATGACCCTACGCAAGTACTCTGCATATCAGCATATTACCCACACAATATTTCTGCTGCGCTTCTGTTAATGTCTCTATCTTCATTGCCCTGGGCAGAGCAGTTCCAGCCAGACAAACACATAGAGCAGCACCACACATGATAGACCGATAGCAATCAAGATAGAAAAAGAAAAGTAAGGAGGATGACACCCAGACCAGAGATGCCATGGGGCAGGAAGACCTAAGGACTGCAAGAACAACTCAATGACAGTTCTGGAAAAGTGACCCTTACAAAGGCATATAGCCACAAGTGAAAGATGGACATACAAGAATCTGTGCCTAAATACTTTAAATGTAGGGAACAGATAAAAGAAGTCCCTGAAGAGGGGAAGAGGGACGCAAAATGTCCCAGAAGAGGGGAAGAGGGACTCAAAAAGTCCCAGAAGGGGGGGGGGGGGGGGGGAGGGACGCAAAAAGTCCCAGAAGGGGGGGGGGGGGGAGGGACGCAAAAAGTCCCAGAAGGGGGGGGGGGGGGGGGAAGGACGCAAAAAGTCCCAGAAGGGGGCGGAGGAAAGGAACACAAACAAGTCCCAGAAGGGGGGGAGGGGGAGGGACACAAAGAGAGACCCTAGAAATGAAGGCCAAGCATGGCATAAGCATAGAGAACATCAAGACCTGCAGAACACCCAAAGCACAGTACACATACTACATGAACAACACAACAACAGACAGGCTGGAACCGAACTGTCCAGGACATGCTATCTTTGGCCTGAGAAGTACGCCCTTTTGCCTTAACCTGCCCAAAGGCCTGCCTTAACCTGTCCCAGCAGAGTACTCTTTCTACACTACTGCTACAACCCCTCCCTGCTATGACAAAACACCTCCCTTCTTCCCAACATAACATCAGCCCCCATCCCTCAACTTAACTTTCAGAGGTCCGAGAGCCTGAAGCCACACCTCGCAGAAGCGGCCCAAATCGCATCCGCTGTCGAGGATGGTCCTGCGGTCACCGGGTTCCTCTACATCTGCAAGAAAACAGAACAAAAAACACAGTATCGACAGTCAGCTCCACCCTACATAGGGCCCCGCCTGTGGCAAATCCACAGGCCCGCGCTCCCACTCCCTGCTACCCGCCTGACCTCAAATACTCTTCCCGGTCCAAAAGCAGCCCAAGTGGCACCTATAAAACAAAAGAGAAACACTCAGCTGAGTTGCTCTGTAAAACTTGCCTCTTAGACATCTGTATAGACAACAACCTCCTCACCTCTCAGACCATTTGTCTACACAAAGCTTCACCCCTCTAGGCTGCATGTGGCTCCCGCAGAAGGGCGCAACACTACAAATTTAGGGCGCAACGCTACAAAGTTAGGGCGCAACACAGTGCATTGCAGCAAAGTCAAGTCAAGCACAGTGCATTGCAGCAAAGTTAGGGCACAACACTACAAACCCAAGTCAGGCACAGTACATTGCAGCAAGGTTAGGGCGCAACACTACAAAGCCAAGTCAAGCACAGTGCATTGCAGAAAAGTTAGGGCACAACACTACAAAGTTAAGGCGCAACACTACAAAGCCAAGTCAAGCACAGTGCATTGCAGAAAAGTTAGGGCGCAACACTACAAAGCCAAGTCCAACACAGTGCATTGCAGAAAGGTTAGGGAGCAACACTACAAAGCCTAGTGAGGCACCGTGCATCGCAGCAAAGCCTAGTGAGGCACCGTGCATCGCAGCAAAGCCTAGTGAGGCACCGTGCATCGCAGCAAAGCCTAGTGAGGCACCGTGCATCGCAGCAAAGCCTAGTGAGGCACCGTGCATCGCAGCAAAGCCTAGTGAGGCACCGTGCATCGCAGCAAAGCCTAGTGAGGCACCGTGCATCGCAGCAAGGTTAGGGCGCAACACTGCAAAGCCTCGTCAGGCACAGTGCATCGCAGCAAAGCCTCGTCAGGCACAGTGCATCGCAGCAAAGCCTCGTCAGGCACAGTGCATCGCAGCAAAGCCTCGTCAGGCACAGTGCATCGCAGCAAAGCCTCGTCAGGCACAGTGCATCGCAGCAAAGCCTCGTCAGGCACAGTGCATCGCAGCAAAGCCTCGTCAGGCACAGTGCATCGCAGCAAAGCCTCGTCAGGCACAGTGCATCGCAGCAAAGCCAGGGCGCAACACTACAAAGCCAGGGCGCAACACTACAAAGCCAGGGCGCAACACTACAAAGCCAGGGCGCAACACTACAAAGCCAGGGCGCAACACTACAAAGCCAGGGCGCAACACTACAAAGCCAGGGCGCAACACTACAAAGCCAGGGCGCAACACTACAAAGCCAGGGCGCAACACTACAAAGCCAGGGCGCAACACTACAAAGCCAGGGCGCAACACTACAAAGCCAGGGCGCAACACTACAAAGCCAGGGCGCAACACTACAAAGCCAGGGCGCAACACTACAAAGCCAGGGCGCAACACTACAAAGCCAGGGCGCAACACTACAAAGCCAGGGCGCAACACTACAAAGCCAAGTTAAGCACAGTGCATTGCAGCAAAGTTAGGGCACAACACTACAAAGAGTCAGGGCGCAACACAGCGCAATGCAGCAAAGCCAAGTCAAGCACAGTGCATTGCAGCAAAGCCAGGGCACAACACAACAGTACAAAGCCAAGCACAGGACACCACAGCAAACTCAAAGGCAAAGTCAAAGACAGTGCTATATGACAAACTCAAACGCCAAGTCAAACAGTGCAACACAACGCTGCAATACAACCCCTCCCTGCTATGACAAAACACCTCCCTTCTTCCCAACGTAACATCAGCCCCCATCCCTCAACTTAACTTTCAGAGGTCCGAGAGCCTGAAGCCACGCCTCGCAGAAGCGGCCCGAATCGCATTCGCTGTCGAGGATGGTCCTGCGGACACCGGGTTCCTCTACATCTGCAAGAAAACAGAACAAAAAACACAGTATCGACAGTCAGCTCCACGCTACACAGGGCCCCGCCTGTGGCAAATCCACAGGCCCGCGCTCCCACTCCCTGCTACCCGCCTGACCTCAAATACTCTTCCTGGTCCAAAAGCAGCCCAAGTGGCACCTATAAAACAAAAGAGAAACGCTCAGCTGAGTTGCTCTGTAAAACTTGCCTCTTAGACATCTGTATAGACAACAACCTCCTCACCTCTCAGACCATTTGTCTACACAAAGCTTCGCCCCTCTAGGCTGCGTGTGGCTCTGGCAGAAGAGAAAGCAAAAACACACGTGCTCAAATACTACCCTAAAACAAAGAAGACCCGCAGTCTTTATTCCCCTGGTCTCGCTCCTTTACCTCGACTGCTGCCCACCTCAGGCACCGCCATTTTCTCCTTGTGCTTTGAGGCTTACGTGCCACCTATAACACACAAACAGCAAGGAACGCTTGTGACTCCGTGAACTGAGACATGTGAGCTTTAACTGCTTCTTCGTGTAACTCACCGTTGCTGTCCTTTGCCGACAGAGCTCCTGTACCGGTATTCCATTTTGGTCATTGCTCTGTATCTCAAAAGAGAAAAAAAACCCAAAACGCAATTACTAGCTCTGTAGGTACAAGTTGCAGTTAACTGCTGACTCGGCAGCCGACTCCCTTGGCTATGGAATCTACCCCCGATCCAACTGCTGCCCCTCGCTGCCGGACCCGCTGCCTCTGCACGTGTAAAACTCAACATTCGATAACTCACCCCCAAACTTGACAATAACTAAACATTTCCACACGCCGTTTCGATTCGGGAATACCGACTCTTCTTCATGCAACAGCCGGGCAGGAAAAAAAAAAAAAGTTAAAATCAGATCTTAACAACCGCACGCACCAGATTTATTGCGCTGAGAATTTAAACTGCTCAACCGACGCTCCGGCGGCATATCCGAGATGGCTTCGGTCGTTCCCTCTGTGGCCACATAACTGACCAAAAATGATTCTCTTCGCCCCATATATCCATGGCTACTTGCTCTATAATGCATCGTATCGCCTTGCCCTTCAAAATCCATACAGGAATATCTAAACATAGAATTACACTGCTATCCTTCTGCTGACTACCGTTTCTTTAGCTCAGGCAGAGCGGCTCCAGCCACATACAAACGTGCGCGGACCGACTCTGCGCAGAAAACCGATGATGGGAAATAAAAAGGAAACTCGGTAAGAAGGACTTTCTAAAGAGAGCTGGAGTTGACCGAGATGACGTAGGGACTTACGAGAAAGAGTATGTTGGCCCTTGCAAAATGGAAGACCGGGCCCCTTAAGGAGACATAGCCGCAACTAGAAGGATGCGAGGCTGAGCCCCGCTTAAACACCTCAAAACAGAACACATAGGGAAGAAGTCCCACAACGGGGATTTAAGAAAATGGAACGATAAAGGCTTAGGATGCCGACGTGTCCCGCGATGCCTATGCGATAGGCGACTGACCGCAAACTGCCAAAAGGCAAGACCTATCTACGCTTTAAAATTGCGGCGCGAGAAGAGCACTGCCCGATCGGCACCTTACTAAGAACAGACATCCGAGAGTCTAGAGATGACGTGTGGCTCAAACGCAAAGATGACATCGAGACCTGCAGAAGATTTAAGATGCGGCAGAGTCTACCTACTCTAAAGAACGAGACAGATATGGGCTGGAACCGCCCTGCCTGGCACACGCTAGCTCGGGGCTGAAAATTAAAGCCCTCTCCAAACCTGTAATGAGGCGTACTCTTCCCGCACAACCCTCTACCCTATGCTAAACCTGCCGTTCTCAACATTCTGACCACTTCACGGCCAAAATCTCAGCCCCTTTAACTTCCTGAGGACTACAGGCCCGAAGCCGTCCTTGGCAGAAAAACTCAAACCGCGTCGACTAACTGGAAAAACCCCACACCGTCACGTTGTTCTGGACTATAATCTGCCAAAAAAATCCTGATGGAAAACACGGTGCCGAGTCAGCATCGCGCCACATTTTGTACTAAACCCGCTGCAAAACCGCCGAGGCGTTCCGCTCACCCGTTTGGTGCCGATTCAAACGTTGGACGCTGCGGTCATCGCCCGGGGCGCTTTGGTCTGTCCCCTTCTCCTTCTCCCTACCATCCGGCTCATCTGAAGTGCTCTTCCTGTTGCCACCGTGGTCCAAGGAGCACCTGCCAAACCAACGTTAAATACGTAACTGAGATGCCAAATACTACTTGACTCTTTGAGACGTACTTAATTTCCTCCTCACCGTCAAAGCCACGATAGCGAGAAGAAGCCAGACTACCTCATAGGCGCCACAAAATCCCGTGCCGTCTGCTTACCTTTCCTCTCCGCCGCTCCCATTGTAGGGACGTAACGGCATCGATACCCAGGACGAAAGAAAGATGAGCCGTGGAGATCCAAATTCTAGGAACTTACCAGACTTTAGTCGCAGGAGGGAACGATGAAAACTTAAAAAATAATAACCTTTACTAGTTTTCAAAAAGAGTAAACACGGAACACCTAAGAACACGGGACGCTCACAGCACAGCAATGGAGACTGGAATTAGGGAGGCACTCGGCCAATTAAAAACTCACAACGGTGGGATTTAACTGCTCTAAGACCTAAATTGGAAACACAACAAACAGGAAAAAACCACGATGAATAACAGGGACAAGGCAGCAACTGCTGCGAGCGATAATAAAGCAAATCTCACCGGTAAGTTCAGGAAAAATCCAAAACTCCGCTAAATAAGGGAAGCTTGTGCGCCCACAGACCGGATGAAGAAGAGTTGCTCAGCTGCAAACAGTTATAAACCAAAACAAGAACCGTCCTCTTACCTGAGAAAAGCCAGAGAAGACGGGGACAAAATCATGTGCTGCAGATAGGCAGCGAGTCTGTACCTTTAAGTAGAAAGCTCTCTGACATTTGGAAGGAAGGAGACGGGAAAGAGGCAAAGAAGTCAGTCAAGGAACACCATAAGTAGAAGGTACGAGGGAGCAGAGACCTCAGAGTCCTAGAGATTGCATTTTTTAGGGCAACTAAGACATCTGAGGAGCAAATTCCTCTGATATGCGAACCAGACAATCGCTGCACGAAGGTCCAGACGATCCACGCCTCGTGTCTCGACCTCATCGCTGCCTGCCATCGGCTGAAGAGAGGCTAGAATGACAGAAACTTGAATAGCGCTCGCATCGGATGCCCCGACTGACCCGAAAAACATTAATGAACCTATCTCCCTTTCCCCGGTTCCAAACCGTTAAAGCCCTTTTCCACCCCTGAAAAGTCAAAGAAAGAACTCTGCTTTTTCCTAACAGAACCTGTGCTATATTTTAGCTCCTTGACCCTTATGCCTTGATGTTCCTTGGGAGCTGTGCGCCGGAGCTTTTCCCAAGGTTCACCCGGTCCCTTCTCTCCTATACCAGCCCACAGAATAGACTTACTCCCCTAGGCTAAAGTATTGAAATCTAAATTATTATCCCCCGTGAAGTGCCTGCTATAAACTATAGAGATTCAAGGATAAGTGCATTATGCCCCACAGAATGAGGAACAGCAACAAGTTGCTGGGCAACCGGAAATCCTAAATAAAAACAAAGTAACCAGGGAAAAAAAAACAACTGAGTGACCAAAAAAAAAAAAAAAACAAAAACCAAAAAAAACCCAAAATCTCTAAAGCACCCTCTAAAACGCCTTGCCCCCTCAAACACCTGATTGAAAAGTACTGACCCAAAACCAAATGCACATCAACATACAAACAAAAAAAAAAAAAAAAAAAGAAAAGGAAAAAAAAAAGAAAAAAGAAAAAAAAAGCTTACCCATCTAGCAAACCCTCATTGAAAGCTGCGCAGAGTCAAAACAGCAGCTAACCTCTGATCTCAAGGAAAACCAGAGGCTGAATGACCTCCCGAGGCGAGGCCGGGGGCTTATATACACCTGGGCCTTCATACGCATCACCTGTGACTGAGGTGTGGTGACCTCCCTCAAAGGTATAAATAGGGTCTGCGGAACAGCTGTGTTTTATTGACTCTCCCTTACATTCTCAGAGAGAGAGATGCTGCTACTCTGCCTGAAAGGATCCTTACCAGAAATAAAGGTCCGTGCGCTTTCGCTGCGACGCTGCTTGTTGTGACGGTCACAGGACTGGGTAGCAAACTTGTTAGAGCTGGATGTTTGGGTTCCTTTCATTTACCGTGCTGCAATACTATTTTTGTTTTTTGGTGTTCCCTTATCCCGATTCTTTTTCTTTCTATGCTGTTTTCTCTGTCTTTTTTTCCCCTTCCACTCTTTAGTATCTGTCTGGTGTCTGTAGTTCTTTTTTTTCTTGTCTATCTTTGTCCCAATTGGCATTTTTTTCTTTTTCCTCACGATGTTACTGCTCTGTCCCTGGAGTTTGCTTGTTCTTTCGCTACACCTGCGAGTGCCTTGCCTTCCTGTCTCTTTTTCCTGCGCCTCTCTTTCTTTTTCTATTTTTTTGTATTGCTCACCGTTGCTGTTCCGGCTTCTCCGTTCGCTTGGTATCGTGATACTCCCCTTTACTGCTCCTCTTGCCGTTTCTGAATTTTTGTGCAAATCCCTACCCTTTTCTGCTATCCTCTATCTGTCTGTAGAACTCCTAGTTCCTCTCAAATGAATGGGCTCTTCTTTATGTACGCGTGTGGCTTTATAAGAGCCCTAGCTGAAATGTTCCTCTTAGCTTCTGCTCAGACAAGCGCCGCTGAAAATATTCGTGTGTGGATATCTTGAGGATGACAGAAGTGGCAGAACTTTAGGGTATTTTCTTCCCTCTTCCCCGCCCCCTGTAACTTAGAGGCACGAGACCCTAACGGACTCGCTTTTGGTACGTGCCTGGGATTCACAGGCCCCTGTGACTGCAGCCTGACTGACGATGTTGAGACAGCGATAGATTGATTTAGTTCTGCGAGAGGAAAGGCCACGACTTTTGATAAAAGCACAGGCTGTCTCTGTCTTGGATGTACGTGTAGAAATTTCACAGCCTCTTTTCATATGTCTAAAGTCCGTTATTATGGTTAGCTGTTCTGTGACAGCTTTATTGTTTTTCTCAGCCTGGACGTTTTAGCCTGATGACTACGCGAAAGATGCGGCTGTATGGGATGGTAAGGCTGGTATGAGAAAGGCCAGTGGAGGATCGATGACAGAGTTGAAAATGCCATTTAGAGTTTGCAGCTTCGTTAGCTGCTGAGAAATTATCTAGTATCTGTGATTTTGCTACCGTATCAGACAGATCAATGGTGTTTAAGCAATGCTCGATGCTATCTAAATGGTGCATTAGTGTATTATTATTGTAGGTGCAATTAACTTATGTAATTTAAATCAAGCTTCGCTATGCTACTTATTTAAAAACTCTTATTAAACTGCCAACACAATTTATTTAAGTTACCCGGTGACAGCAGAGAGCTTGGCGCTCTCGTTCTGCCATGCATGCAGGGCACCCGGGCAGCAGTAGCACTGTTGGAAGATGATGGAAAGGGGTTGGGCCAGCACATCAGCCGGTACCCTCAAAACTTCCACCCAACAGCTGTGAGGGAACTGGCAGGTGTGCTGGCAGAACCCCTTTCCATCGTCTTCCCACAGTCCTGGATGACTGGGGAGGTTCCGCTGGATTGGAGGCTGGCTGATGTCGTGCGCATCTATAAGAAGGGACGCAGGGAGGATCTGGGGAACTACAGGCCTGTAAGCCTCACCTCAGTACCGGGGAAAGTCATGGAGCGGGTGATCCTGAGTGCCATCAAGATGCACTTGCGAGAGAACCGGGTGATCAGGGCCAGTGAATGTGGGTTCATGAAAGGCAGGTCTTGCCAGAGTAATCTGATCACCTTCTATGACCGAGTGAGACTAGACTCTTGGACAAAGAAAAGGCTGTGGAAGTGGTCTTCCTGGATTTGAGTAAAGCCTTTGATACAGTTTCTCACAGCATTCTGCTTCGGAAAATGTCCGCCTCTGGCCTGGAAGGGCGCACGCTCTCCTGGGTGAAAAACTGGTTGAATGACCGGGCCCAGAGGGTGATGGTAAACGGAGTTAAATCCAGCTGGAGGCCAGTGACAAGTGGAGTTCCCCAGGGTTCAGTC
This sequence comes from Clamator glandarius, assembly GCA_033459285.1. Taxonomy (NCBI): domain Eukaryota; kingdom Metazoa; phylum Chordata; class Aves; order Cuculiformes; family Cuculidae; genus Clamator; species Clamator glandarius. The sequence continues at coordinate 64,494 of JAUNZM010000193.1, read as the reverse complement.
CTGGGTCTAGTCCTGTTCAATGACTTTATCAATCACCTGGATGAAGGCATCGAGTCCTCCCCTAGGAAGTTTGCAGATGACACCCAGCTGCGTGGAAGTGTCCATCTGCTGGAAAGTAGGGAGGCTCTGCAAAGGGACCTGAACAGGCTGGACTGCTGGGCTGAGACCAATGGCAGGAGGTTTAACAAGGCCAAATGCCGGGTCCTGCACTTGGGGCACAACAACCCTAAGCAGAAGTACAGACTAGGAGAAGCCTGGCTGGAAAGCTGCCAGGAGGAGAAGGACCTGGGGGTGTTGGTTGACAGCCAACTGAACGTGAGCCAGCAGTGTGCCCAGGTGGCCAAAAAGGCCTATGGCACCTGGGCCTGTATCAGGAACGGTGTGACCAGCAGGTCCAGGGAGGTTATTGTCCCTCCGTACTCGGCACTGGTGAGACTGCACCTCGAGTACTGTGTTCAGTTCTGGGCCCCTCACCGCAAGAAGGATGTTGAGGCTCTGGAACGAGTCCAGAGAAGAGCAACGAAGCTGGTAAAGGGGCTGGAGAAGAAGAGGATCAGCTGAGAGAGCTGGGGTTGTTCAGCCTGGAGAAGAAGAGGCTGAGGGGAGACTTCATTGCTCTTTCCAACTCCCTGAGAGGAGGTTGTGGAGAGCAGATCGCTGGCCTCTTCGGCCAAGTGACAGAGGGCAGGACAAGAGGGAATGGCCTCGAGCTCCGGCAAGGGAAATTTAGGCTTGAGATAAAGAAAAAGTTCTTCACAGAGAGCATTGTTAGGCATTGGAATGGTCTGCCCAGGGAGGTGGTTGAGTCACTGTTCCTGGAGGTGTTTAAGGTGATGGTGGATGAGGTACTTAGGAGCATGACTTAGAGATTGCTGGGAATGCTAGGACTTGATGACCTGGTGGGTGTGTTGCAACAGCACCTGCCAAAAAAAAAAAAAACCAGTCAGCTGAGTATCTACAGAGTACTTGGCTCTTGGACAACCCCCTCACCTTCTCACAGCTTTTGTTGACAAGAAGCCTGGCCTCTCGGAGTCCGCATGCCGAACCTGCAGGAAGAGATGTGCTTAGACACAATTCAAATACACTGGCAGCTCCCAGCGAATCCCATCTCCCGCTACCTTACCTTGACTGCTCGGCCACCTAGCCTCCTCCATCACCTTGGGCCGCCACGTCGAGGATGCGCTCCACCTGGAAACCACAAGCAGTAAAGGACGGCCGTACCTTCGCTGACTTGAAGACAAGTCTACAACAAGCGTTGCTTCCCACAACTCACCACCGGCGCTCTCCTCACCCAAGCCAGCTCCTCTGACACTCTACCGCTTTGCCCATTGCCTCGTGCCTTCAAAACAAAAACAAAACCCATTACCTAGTCATACAGACACCGGTCGCCCCTTCCCGCCTGCACCACAGTGGAACCACCTCACCAGGGCACTCTACCTGCACGCAGCTCCGTCCGTGCCCCTCAGCGCCCAGTTCACTCCTCTACCTCTGAAAAACACAACAGCAAAGTAGTCACCCGGACGCTCGGCAACGACCTGAGAATTCCAAGCCTCTGGCCTACTTTCACCGAGACCACCTCCACTGCGTATTACAGCCAGGGAAAGCTACTCCACGACAAAACCTGAACGGTAAGTACCGCTCCCTTGCCATTCCAACTCCCTCGCTACTGCTCCCGCTGGCTCTGCCACGCAGTTTGGGTCGTCCCCCACCGTGGCTACAGGGACTAGCAGAAACTACCCTCCGCACCCACCGCACCGAGGGCTGCTACTTCTGCAAAGTAATGTACGCACCTAGACTGCAACATCTAGTCACGTCCAAACCTAAAGCACACGGCCGGGCCACTACACCTCTGCTGACTCTCATCACCTCCTCTACGCCCCGGGCAGAGCAGCTCCAACCAGACACAAATACACGCACAACACCAACACACAAGACCCACAACGGGAACCGGGGACAACAGAAAATTCGCGGTCAACCAGGAGGACTCCTGGATCATGCATGCCAATGGGCAAGGCAACAGACAGGGCTCCGAGGGAGAAGCTACGGCAGCCCTGGGAAAGCAAAGAACCGTGCGTGGTTCCCAAGATACGTGGACTCAACGGGCAAGATGAAGGGGCAAGAAGCCCCTTCATAAAACGTAAAGATGCGGAGGATGCGCGGAACAAGTCCCGGAACAGGGAGACAAGAAAACGGAAGATGGCTATCCTGGACGGCGAGGCAGGCTGCAAGGCCGCATCAAAAGATGACTGACTGGATGCTTCCAAAGCACAAGAGCTATCCACACTTTAGAAAAGCTAAGAAAGAAAAGCTGCACCCCATCGACACTGCCTTCATCAGTACGAGCATTCGGCACCCTAGACATGGCACCCAAGGCGCGTCTGGCATGCCCCGAGCACAAAAGAGGACATCAAGACCCACAGAACATTTCAGACTCGGCACGGGGACTGCACAAACTAGACAACGACAGATACAGGCTGGAACTGCCCTGCCCACGCTGGGTTTTGGCTCCGAAGTGGGCCCCTCTGTCTTCACCCGCCCAAGGAGGACTCTCTCCGCACAGACTAGGCTACCCTCAAAACCCCTCCCTGCTATCCCCAACCCACCTCCCGCTTCCCAACTCTGGTCCCTCAACTTAGCTTTCAGAGGGCCACCATTGAAGCCGTCCTTGGCCAAAGCAGCTCAGATCTCATGAGACAAAGGAAATAATCCGTCAGTCACTAGCTTCCTCTTCAGCATCTGTAAGGGAAAAACCAAACAGAAAAACACAGCGCCAACTGGAGGCACCACACTGCTCGCTCCCGACATCTCGTACTATGCCACCTCACCCACTGCAAAACTGCCAGTGCCACCTGCTCACCTGCCCCTCGCTCGCTCAGACATCAGGAGCGGCAGCTGTCACGGCCTGGGGCACCAGCAGTGCCAAGTGGCAGAATTGCTCTGGTGCCGACGACAAATTGGGTGTCCCACACACTCCTCCACATGAAGAGCCAGTCTCCCCTCAGACCACCACCCTCTACAAGAGGCTCTCCAAACAGCACCTGCCAAAACAAAAAACACTCAGCTCAGTCGCTACAGAGTACTTTGCTCTTGGACAACCCCCTCACCTTCTCACAGCTTTTGTTGACAAGAAGCCTGGCCTCTCGGAGTCCGCATGCCGAACCTGCAAGAAGAGATGTGCTTAGACACAATTCAAATACACGGGCAGCCCCCAGAGAATCCCATCTCCCGCTACCTTACCTTGACTGCTTGGCCACCTAGCCACCTCCATCACCTTGGGCCGCCACGTCGAGGATGCGCTCCACCTGGAAACCACAAGCAGTAAAGGATGGCCGTACCTTCGCTGACTGGAAGACACGTGCACGACAAGCGTTGCTTCACACAACTCACCACCGGCGTTCTCTCCTCACCCCAGCCAGCTCCTCTGACACTCTACCGCTTTGCCCAGTGCCCCGAGCCTTCAAAGCAAAACCAAAACCCATTACCTAGTCGTATAACCACCGGTCCCCCCTTCCCGCCTGCACCACAGCGGACCCACCTCACCAGGGCACTCTACCTACACGCAGCTCCGTCCGTGCCCCTCAGCACGCAGTTCAGTCCTCTGCATCTGAAAAACACAACAACAAAGTAGTCACCCGGACGCTCGGCAACGACCTGAGAATTCCAAGCCTCTGGCCTACTTTCACCGAGACCACCTCCACTGCGTATTACAGCCAGGGAAAGCTACTCCACAACCAAACCCAAATGGTAAGTACCGCTCCCTTGCCATTCCAACTCCCTCGCTACTGCTCCCGCTGGCTCTGCCACGCAGTTTGGGTCGTCCCCCACCGTGGCTACAGGGACCAGCAGAAACTACCCTCCGCACCCACCGCACCGAGGGCTGCTACTTCTGCAAAGTAATGCACACACCTAGACTGCAACATCTGGTCAGGTCAAAACATAAAGCACGCAATCGGGCCACTACACCTCTGCTGACTCGTCACCTCCTCTACGCCCCGGGCAGAGCAGCTCCAACCAGACACAAATACACGCACAACACCAACACAGAAGACCCACAACAGGAACCGGGGACAACAGAAAATTTGCAGTCAACCAGGAGGACTCCTGGATCACGCATGCCAATGTGCAAGACACAACGGACAGGTCTCCGAGGGAGTACCTACGGCAGCCCTGGGAAAGCAAAGAACCGTGCATGGTTCCCAAGATACGTGGACTCAACGGGCAAGATGAAGGGGCAAGAAGCCCCTTCTAAAGACATAAATATGCGGAGGATGCACAGAACATGTCCCGGAACAAGGATCCAAGAAAACGGAAGATGGCTATCCTGGATGGTGAGGTAGGCCACCAGGACACAGAGCAAAAGATGACTGACCATATGTTTCCAGAACACAAGAGTGATCCATGGTTTAGAAATGCAAAGAAAGGAAAGCTGCACCCCATCGACACTGCCTTGATCAGTACGAGCTTTTGGGACCATGGACATTGCTCCCAAGGCATTTCTGGCATATCTTGAGTACAAAAGATGACATTGAGACCTTCAGAATATTTCAGACAGACATTGCACGGGGTCTACACATACTAGACAACAACAAATACAGGCTGGAACTGCCCTGCCCACGCTGGGTTTTGGCTCCGAAGTGGGCCCCTCTGCCTTCACCCGCCCAAGGAGGACTCTCTCCGCACAGCCTCGGCTACCCTCAAAACCCCTCCCTGCTAGCACCAACCCACCTCCCGCTCCCCAACTCTGGCCCCTCAACCTAGCTTTCAGAGGGCCACCGCTGAGGCCATCCTTGGCCAAAGCAGCTCAAATCACATCGGCTAATGGAAATAATCCTGCAGTCACTGGGTTCCTCTTCAGCATCTGCAGGTAAAAAAAAATCAAACAGAAAACCACAGTGCCAAATCCCAATATCGATCCAGGCTTTAGGAGCACGATGCAAGAAAAGTAGTGCCCGAACAACAGTGCATTGATAAGTACGAGCATTCAGGACCCTAGATATGGCACTCGAGGCCTCTCCATCACGCTGTAAAGGATCCTTTATTACAACGCTATGTGGCCAAAACTGAGAGGATGGACGTTAAAGAATCTCTTTTTAAATGCCTAAAGACACAAGATGAGTGGAAGATGTATCAGGTCAACAGGGATCCTTGAACCTTTATGACTAGCGATTTTGGCCTCCGATATGGGCCTCAAGGCTTCAGGAAAAGAGGGCTGACTAGAAGTTTTGAAAATGTGAAGCTAATTCACACTAAGGTCACGATGCAATAAGAACAGTGCCTAATTGGTATTGTGTCCGCGAGTACAGGCATTCAAGACCCTTGAGATGCTGCTCGAGTCATATGCTGCATTCCTTTAAAGCAAAGGAGACACCAAGGGTTAAGAAACACGAAAGAGAAACAGAATATAAAGCACAGAGCGCAGACAAGCTGGAACAGCCCTGCCTGGAACACGCTAGCTTTGGGCTGGGCAGTAACACCCTCTAGCTCTCCCTGCCCAAAGGGAACACTCCCTGCACAGCCCTCTCCCCTCGGCTCCTTTTAAACCCCCTCCCTGCCATTCCCAGCCTTCTCCCCTCTGTCACACCCCACCCCTGCCCCCGGCCCTCAACTTAACTTTCAGACCACCAGGAGACTTCCTCAGCAGAAACACACTCCAAGAGCACCAGCTCCCTAGGATGATCTTACAGTTGCCAGGTTCTGCTTTGCCATCTGCAAGAAAACCAAAGAGAAAACTAAAATAGTGCCAACGCTCAGCATTGCACCCATCAATGTCAGCACCTTACATGACCTTACAGCTCTGCCTAACTGCCATGTTCTTCCAGTCACTTGCTCCACAGCAGTTCTAATGTCAGATGCTGCAGCTGTTTCCACCCAGAGTAATTAAATTAAGAGAATTACTGTCACACCTGTAAGAAATCTGTCCCATGCTCCTTCTCCCTACTACCCAGCTCATCTCAACTGCTCCTCCCATTGCCAAGGTGCCCAGCACAGTGACTACCAAGCCAAAAGTAAATACTATCTTGCCAAATAATACTTTGCTCTTCCAGACATACTTAATTCCCTCCTCACAAGCAGCCCCACAATAGTAAGAATAAGCCTATCTGCCTCCCCCGTGCCCCAAAATTCCATGCTGGCTGCTTACCTCTCCTCCTCGCTGCTTGAGTTCTAGGACTGGTAGTGGCGATACGCAGGGCGAAAGAAAGATGAGCCTCGGAGATCCAAACTCTAGGAAGTTACCAGGCTTCAGTCGCAGGAGCGAACAAAAAGAACTTGAGAAAAGATTCTTATTGAAAACCAGTAAATATTATTAACGCAGAAGACCTAGAAACACAGTGCGCTCACCACCCGGCAACGGAGACTGGAATTACAGATGCAGTCAGCCAATGAAATTGCACAACAGTGGGATTTAACGACTCTAAGACCTAAATTGGAAACTCAACGACCATAAAAAAATCACAATGGGTAACGTGGACAAGGTAACAACTGCTGTGAGCAATAATAGAGCAAACCTCACTGCTAAGTTCAGGGAAAATCCCAAACTCTACTAAATAAGGGAGGCTTGCATACCCACTGACCAGATGAAGAAGAGTTGCTCGGCTGCTAACTGTTACAAACCAAAATAATATCCAATCTCTTCCCCAAGAAATGCAAGGGAAAAAAAGGAGCAGAATCCTGCGCTGTAGATAGGTAGCAAGCCCATAGCTTTAAGCAGCAAGGTCTCTGATTTTTATAGAATCGCTAGGTTGGGAAAGAGCTACTGAATCATTGGGTCCAACCGTTTCTATCGGTCATTAAACCGTGTTCCTCACCGCCTCACCCAAACTAGTTTAATCTCCTTAAAAGCTGCGATGAATTGAAACAGCAACCAAGCCCTAAACTCCTGACAAACCTCAATGAGCTCCCGAGGCAAGGCCGGGGGTTTATATACCTCCTGGGCCTTCCCACCCACCACCTGTGAATGGGGTGTGGGAACCTCCTCACAGGTATAAATAGGGCCTGGGGGGCAGCTGGGTTTGATTAACTCTGCTTTTCGTTCTCAGCTAGAACAACGCTACTAAAGGTCTGAAAGCACCTGCTGAAAAATAACAGTCTGGGTGCTTTCCCTGCAGTATTGCTTGTTCTGGCAGTGATGGGACTAGGTAGGAAACATTTTAGAATGGGACTTTTTGGTTCCTTTCGTTTATTGTGTTGCTATAATTTTTGCCTACTGGTATCCTTGTATCTCTATTCTTTTTTTTTTCTGGGCTCTTTTCTTTATTTCTTTCTTTCTTTCTTTTTTTCCCAGCCTTTAGCATCTGTTCTCTGCCTATACTTTTTTTTTCCGTTTTCCATCTTTGTCCCAATCCGCATTCCTCATTCTTTTCCCCTGCAATTTCACTGGCTTGATCCTTGCAGTTTGTTCTTTCTCTGCATCTGCAAACGCCTTGCTTTTCTTTCTTTCTCTCTCTCTCTCTTTCTCTCTCTCTCTTTTTGTCTTGCTCACCGTTGCTGTTCCAGCTTTTAAATTCACTCTGCACCTTGACGCTCTCCTTTGCTCTTTTTGCCGTTTCAGAATTTCTGTGCCGGTCCCTGTCGTTTTCTATAATCTTCTGTCTGTAGGGTTCCTAGTTCCTCTCAAACGAGTCAGATCTTTTTGATGTACACGTTTGGCTTTATAAGCTCCCTGGGCTGAACTGTTCTGCTGAGCTGCTGCTGCAAAGATCCGTGTGTCGATACCTTCCAGATGCCTGAAGCAGGAGAGCTTTAGGGCATTTTCTTCCTCGTTCCCCCTCCCTTCCCCAGGGTCTGGAACTTAGAGGCACGGGACCCAAGCTGACTTACTTTTGGACGTGCCGGGGATTCCCGGGCTCCTGAAACTGCAGCCTGCCTGATGATGTTGGGGCAGCGATCGTATCGAGTTAGTTCTGTGAGAGGCAGAGCCACAATTCAGGTGATAAAAGCACCGGCTGTCTCTGTCTTTGATGGAAATCGAGGAGTTTCAGAGCCTTTCCTCTTACGGCTGGGGTTTGCTATTCCAGCTTCTCTGGGACGGCTCGATTGTTCTTCTCAGCCGGGACATTTTAGCCTGGTGGCTACACAAAAGATGTGGCTGTAGGCGATGGAAAGGCTGTTGGGAGAAGGGCACGAAGAGGATCAATAACAAGGAGTGCAAAATGCCCTTTAGAGTTTGCTGCTTCGTTGCAGGCTGAGAAATAGCACAGTCTCTGTGATTTTGCTCCTGTATGGAACATCTCAAAGGTGCTTAATCGACGCTCGATTCTATCTAAATGGCGCGTGAGAATACGATTACGTAACGCACAGAATCATAGAATCACCAGGTTGGAAAAGACCCATTGGATCGTCGAGCCCAACCATTCCTATCAAATACTAACCCGTGTCCCTCGGCACCTCATCCCCCCGTCCCTTAAACCCTGCCAGGGAAGGGGACTCACCCCCCTCCCTGGGCAGCCTCGGCCAGCGCACAAGGACCCTTTCTGCCAACAATTTTTTCCTGATGTTCAGCCTGAACCTCCCCAGGTGGAGCTTGAAGTCGTTCCCTCTCGTCCTGTCCCCTGTCCCTTGGCAGAAGAGCCCAGCTCCCTCCTCTTTCCAATCTCCTCTCAGGGAGTTGGAGAGAGCAATGAGGTCTCCCCTTCAGCCTCCTCTTCTCCAGGCTGAACCCCCCCAGCTCTCTCAGCTGCTCCTCATCAGGCCTGTTCTCCAGCCCCTTCCCCAGCTTTGTCGCTCTCCTCTGGACTCACTCCAAGCGCAGGACCCGGCATTTGGCCTCGTTAAACCTCCTGCCGTTGGTTTCAGCCCATGGATCCAGCCTCTCCAGATCCTTTTGGAGCCTCCCGACCCTCTAGCTGCTCCACGCTTCTCCCCAGCTTAGTGTCGTCCTCAAACTTGCTAAGGGAGCACTCAACGCCTTCATCCAGGTCCTCGATAAAGACGCTGAACGGGGCTGGACCCAGCGCTGAGCCCTGGGGAACCCCACTTGGAACTGGCCCCCAGTCGGAGTTAACTCCGTTTCCCAGCACTCTCTGGGCCCGGCCATCCAACCAGTTTTCCAGCCTGGAGAGCGTGCGCCTGTGCCATCCAGAGGTGCCAGTTTCCGAAGCGCAATGCTGTGAGAAACTGTGTCCAAGGCTTTACTGAAGCCCAGGAAGGTCCATCCACAGCCTTTCCCTCAGCCAGTAGCTGAGATACTTTATCACAGGAGCCGTTCAGGTTTGTGTGGCCAGACGTGCCTTTTGTAAACCCGTGTTGTATGGAACTGATTGATCTGCTTCTTAAAATCGTAGCTCAGAGAGTGAAATATTCACTGTGCCCTGGACACGAGGTTAACAAGGATTATTGATACTTAAGGGATAAATAATGTCTATGCAGTTAACTTATATAATTTAAATCGATATCCGGAAAAGGAGATGAGAGCAAGAGAATAGGACTTAGAAGTAATCTGTTTATATTCGTGTCAAGCCATAAGCAATAGATCATGGGGTGAACAAAATTTACTGAACTATTTTAATAAACTTTAACATCTTCAGAAAACAAATTCTCTGGGACCACACTTAAGCAAAAGAGGAATAAAGGATTTTATTTAACATAAAAAAATAGTAAGTTAAAGCTCAGAAACACATGGGATCAGTTGCAAAAGTAGAAAAACAAGGATTCAAGGAAGAATTTCAGAGGAAAAACGTTGGCAATTCTGTAAAGAAACATGCTAAAAGAGTGACCTAAGAGACTTTATAAGAACCAGACCAAGACAAAAATAAAACAGCCAAATTAGTAACGTTAAGGAAGAAGCAATCGTGGGAGCTGGATGTAGCAGGAAAAAATGACAACAACAAAGTAGGAGTCAAACCTGGCTGGAGGCGAACAGGGTTACTGCGTCTTTGTTCACAGCGGTTTGAGCCTAGTGAAAAAAACACCAGCCTAACTGGAGGCAACCCAGGATGGAACTGGAAGCGCATCTAATGAACACAGAGATGAAGGAAGTCTACGGAACTGGCTGCGCTCCCAGTTTTGGAAAAGGGTCAAAGACGATGTATCTTCTAATTCTAGATGGGTGAAATTCAGGTCGTACTTAAGGCTAGTCTAATTCCCCTGTCTCTGAAATCAATGCTTAGAGCAACATGCTGTTCCAATGAATTAGAAAAAAGAGAAAAATCTAAATAAGTACAACATGAGCAGAGGTGCAAGAGGGGACACGAGAGACAAGTCATGTTATCTAGGAAATCTTGTTTGTTTTAAGACTTCATCGGACAAATCAATTTTATATATTTTCCTTCACCACTTGCATTGAACTATTCTTCAAGAAAGGTGAGAATGATTTACCGACTTTAAAAGACTCACATTCTCTATAGTATCTATGTTCAGTATATTTTTGCATATTTCTAACCAAGTGTCAGCTTAATGCGTAGAGTAGGGACAATCATAGCTATACCAGTAAGGTATCGAGTAGATTAGTTATTATTTATACATTATTTTGAATTTAATTACTGGAGACAAAAATTGCGATTATCCTCAATCACAGAAACCAGTACGTAGAAGCATCAAATAAAAAAAATAAATCGTAATGGGAGGGATCATAAAAATAAATTCGCTACCCAATTTCATGGGGTATACGATGTCACATAACCGAAAGCCATCCTGATGTTGAACTCGTTATCCAAGAGGAAGGAGAAGTATATTCCATTATGTCAACACCACAGTTTCGTAATGGTCTGTAAACACGACCAATAATAGCACTCTGGTCAGACAGCCCAAAGGCGCAGGTAACACAGTACATAAAGGTCAGCAAATTTGCATTCACCCCAATACTATTGTACATCAAAAGTCTTTTCAGTGTGAAAAACATACCTAGCGCAGGCATCCCATTTGGATCCTAGAAAGTTTCGTGACACGCCGCTTTCTTTTGTTTAATTTATGTTTTTGGTGAAGTCGATATTGGGTTGAGATGTTGGTAGTTCTACAGAGCGCTTCGATTCCAAGAAGATTACTTAATGAAATAACAGTATAGAACACTAAGATACAAGTTTAAAAAAAAAAAGAAATCGAGTTATGGGAGAATCTTTCAAAACTTATGCTCAACTGGATACAAAAGGGAACACAGCTGAGCTCAGAGAAATAACTGAGCAGTCTCATTAGGGCAATTTTCATTAAAAGGACTAACAGAACTCTCTAACGACTGATAAGCCATTGATAAATCACGTCTCTCGCGGTAAAACTGGCAAAAGGTAACTTTTTCAGTACTTACATCAAACGTAGGCGTGCTTTGCCGGGCACTCCGATTACACGGTTCTCTGAAGCAGTCGGTGAATGGAAGCAAAAGACCCGCTGCAATAATGCGAGAGCACAGTTTGTCTGCTTCTTCTTGTGGGGCATTTTCCTGCTGGCTAAAGAGCTTTTCCAAAAGAGTTCGTCCTGCCAAGGCGATGACACAGATCAATAAGAATTTGTAGCTATCTACAGGACGCAAAGATCAATGCATTTCAACGTATATTGAAAATGTAAACTACTAGAAGTAAAAACATGAAATAAATAAAAATAATTCTTGAGAAAAGTATCTAAGTCTTTACTATGAAATATTTCTTGATAATAACATGAACTGCTCTGTAGTCTGACTAATTATTCGAGAAAATACACATTGTGTTAGGCGTACCACAGAGTAGGAATAAAAACCATGAGACGCTACTGTAGCATCAATTTCCTATGTTTGTATTTTACAGTTGCCCTGATGGGAAAACAAAACCATTACTAAGAAATGAAGTAACTTTTTCTAAAGGTGTTACACAAATTTAATATAGAATCAAGTCTCGCAACTATCGGAATGTAGCCTTGGATTTTTTAATTATAAAATGACTATAGTCTCTAAGAGATCATGCTCCACTTTTTTTGGAGAAATTCCTCCACAAAAAAACCCCTCAAAATAAAAAAAAATCCCAAAACAAACCCCAACAAAAATCCTTGATAACTTGTTCTATTTTAAATTGTATTTAATACAGCTCCAGAGTATTAGAGTGTTCCAAAGTTAAAAGTGGTGCCACAAAGAGCGATTCAGAGAAGTAAAACTTTTGAAGTGTGAAAAGAGTCTTGTTCCTATTACAGAGCTGGATTTCGTGATCAAAGCGTTCTCTCCGTTCTATCAACAGAGCACAAGGGGAGGGCATATGTTATAAAGTATATTACAGGAGACAATCCTACAGGTTTGGAAGACCACAAAACTTAGCTTTACACAACGCGATCTGTACTGTCGGAATATTAAATTGCTTAAGATAGAAAATGTCAAAAGGTGCCAGAGTTCAGACTTACAGGATATAAATAAAGTTATGAAATAGATCTATTGAAAGAGAAAAGACAGAGTAATAAAGTTAATTTTATGTTTCAGTTTGAACTAGTTATGAATACAATTTGTACATGAATCGGTTTCTACAGCCCATTTTTTTCCACCCACTGACAGGAAACCAAATGTGTTTTCCAGAAAAAATATACTGCCTTGAAAAATCATTTTAGTGTCATATAACCTAGCAATAACATTAACAACAACAGAAATAATGGTAATACTAATTTTTTAACATAAAAATGCAAGATTTCTGTTTGAAAGTTGATTTTATTAAATACAAAATTTCCCAGGCTATTTAAACATACTGAAAAGATTTTTTTAAAAGATCTGGATGCAATTTTAGAAGGATTTGGTAAGTGACATTCAGTCCAAGCTTTCTGTAGTATTTTAAGTTCGCGTGGTAATATATTCTGAAATAAACAATACATTAAAACGTTACAAGTTGTTCCTAAGACTTTCCTCTCCACATCTAAAGATTTGATAATTCTGAATTATTAGCCCAGGTTTCCTAGCTTTTATTTAGACGTAATACAATGCATTCAAGGGAATAACCCAGAGGATATACTTCTAAAATACACGTTTTGTTATGTTTGCAGCTAAGTTTGCCTCTGTTCCTTGGTTTCACCACCTATAAGGTGATGATATCGTAATTGCTTACTCAACACATCCCTCTTTTAGCTAAAAATACAGCTAGGTTGTTATATCTTCAAAGCCATTAATTAAGTAAAGGCAGGCTTCTCACTGGCTGATGCGTATCGATTTTTAAAAATTTACCCACGGTTGCAGCAACGTAGTGCAATGCTCTACAGGAAAAAAGGCAATGGTATGAAATCATGGAAATGAAACAAGAATAAGGAGCTATTTCCTGACGCATCTTCTTTGTCATTTTACTTTAGTGTTTTTTTATTCAGGGTTCTAGTTGCCATCGCTCAGTAGTGGCACTAAAAAAAAAAAAAAACCCAAAACTATCTAGGTACTGCCCTCTTATTGCAATAAATGGATGCTCCAAACTATAAGTACTGAGGTTATGCTACATAAGCAAGTTTTAGAAAAACATACAAGTACGAGACAGGCATCAAACTGGCACCCAGAGCCCCAGTAGGTAGCGCATCTGCTATCATTTCTGGGACAAAATACATCATATTGCTGCGGTACCACCTTGTATCACTCAGTAAATTCCAACAACGATGGGAAGTTATTGAAGTCTAGTCAAAGGACAGACTGCAAGTAATGAGGGTGAATGGGAAGTCTGTGCTTTACACCTACATAAAACGCGCAGAAAAAAACAATCTCACCAGAGGAAGAACACCCTGTGCGCGCAGAAAACATTGGACTACGCAGGAAAACTATGGATTTCTTCATGCTATATTAAATATTCAAACGTTATCCAGGACTTTTGAATGTCATACTTGCTGTATCTATTTTTCTTTTTTTTTTTTTCTGGATGTTTCTGTAGTTAAACAATCTTGTCATGTTTATAGGGTCTTCTGCTCAGTCTTCTTCAGCAGCCTGATCTAGTGGGATGTCCCTGGCCAAGGCAAGGAGGCTGGAACTAGATGATCTTTAGGTCCCTTCCAACTTAAACTGCTCTATGATTCTATGATATGCAGAAGAAGAGCCTCCCCTTCCCCTCTTTCCCTTTAACCTGATTAACAGGTATAATAACTAGAGGAACAAAAAAGGAAACGAGGCCTTTTTTTTTTTTCCTTAATCCACTGATTCTTTTGCTGATTTTTGCGGCACTTCCTGTCTTCCTCAAGATTAAATTCTTCGTTCACAATCTTAGTTGCCATTTACTTGTGATTTAATTTGTATAGGTGGTTATTAACTATCCTTGTTTAGTGCTCATTAACTATTGTCTGAAAATACTTAGCATTCAAACAATATAGAAGTAGTAAATATGTAAAAGAAGTCATTAATGAACTCAATTTCTCCTACTGTACTATGCATTACTTATGTAATTTTGTCCATCTGAACCTGAAGCTTTCTCTCCAGTGTATCAGTAGCTTTGGAATAAATAGCGTAGGAAAAATTATTTAATTATGTTAGCTCTACTTTTTAACTTAAAAAATAAATCATTTAACTCAAACTTTAGTATTAATAATATGTCCTTTAAATCAAATGTATCTCGAATCAAAAAAATAAAGGTAAAAAAAAAAAAGCTATGCACAGCTTGTTGTATTCCTTACAATTGCTATGGAGACCTGAAGACAGACACAGAAAAGTGAATTCCAGAAATAAATGTTGCCGGTTCGATTAACACATTTTACCAAATCCAAGCTGAAAAAAGTTCAATACAGAAACAGCTTCAGAGAAATCAGCTGTGAAAATAAACCCTCTCTATCAACACGAAATAGGTTATGCGTTTAAAGCACTTATTGGGCAATATATTTAGGACAGACCATGGAACACTTAAGCCACAGAAGCTTGCAACTAATGAGCAATTTACCTGGGTCAGAACCACCTCCCCTCCCCGCTCTGTTAAACATTAAAAACAGCCAAAGTTATAAAAAGGACAATATCTATTTGCCTTAAAGAGGAATGAGGAGATAAATCCTACCAAAAGAAAGTGTGTCAATACTTGAGAATGTCACTCTTGTACAGGAAAATTCCTCTTTAACGCTGGAATTCACAGACTTTCAACCACTTTTGTTTGGAACCAGAAGTGGTTTAACAGCATACTATCTGCTCTATATATGCTTTGAATTAATTTAAATTAAAATGACTTTGCATCTATATGCATGAAATTAACTGTGCAATGTTAATCCCTCCATCTATTTTTTAAACAGCAAAACCAAAATCACAGCTACATTTAATGCATGGACAGAATTCCAGTCAACCTCCACTGCAAGATTTTGAGGTACAATATTTCATCTATGGTTTATAAATGAAATGCAGCAATAAGAGCTGTTTCCCCCCAGACACCATTAATTACTGCAATAGGTGAAGATGGTTCCAAATACCCTGAAATAACTAAATTATTAATGATTTCATACTTATTAAATGATCACCTGATTTCTGTTGTAGAGCAACTTTTCTTCCCAGAAATCCCAGGTCATTAATTTCCTGAAGCTTATCCTTACCTTTCCCCTACGTATGTTTGGTGAGTGGTGGAAGGCGTACTAAGTTTTGAACTAGAGAAAAAATACAGCTGATCTTCAGTCTTAAATCAATTCAATGTTCTAAGATCATTAAAGTTGCCTGAATTGTTTGTAACAACAATATAGTACTTTTTCTGAAAAGCAGGTATTACCACTTTGCTGTCATCAGAGTTTCAAAACATATTAAAAAGTTGCGATGGCCTGTGACAGCGCTTTAAGAACTCTTGTGGATTAGCAAGTGTCTGAAGCAATCTGTCTCCCTAACTTGAACATTAGGCTCATGGAAATTTTGCTTTCACAGTGACTAAGACTTCACACCTTTCCTCCCCAGTGAATTTTCTGATACATGACATATGCAGAACAGGATATCTCAGCATAAGCTGAGGCAGCATATTAAACTATGTTTTTTTAATCCCTACCTTTCACTGCATATATCAGATATACAGTGAAAGGTAAGCATATATCTTGTATGTTACTAAGTACCTTTCAGAAGCTTAAGTTTTAAAATACCAAACAGTTCCCCAGCTATGATACAGCAGTGGTATACAGCACAATACACCTTTCGAAAAGTATAAACAACATGTACCCTTCCACAACATTAGATGCATGTCACCTTTCCCTTTTTCTTGAGGTTCTAATGCAGTATTATTGCAGATTACAGAGGTATATTGCTAAACCTTTTGTGATTATAGCAGTTTATGATAAAAGAGAATCTGTATGTGTCTGCCTACCAAATATTTTAGGCACCATATGCGTCTTGGGCAACTTTCACATTGAATTTTCCAGGCGCTTAGGTTCCTCTCAGCAAGCATTTAATGCTGCCCATCTTTACCCTTTTAGATTCTATGGTGATTTGCAATGTGAAAGTACCCTTCTACGCCCGGCTCTCACAGACTGCTGGAAAGACACAGTTATTTCTCCCTAGCTCTTTAAAGTAAGAAGCTCTCTTTTTGGGCAGCTATCACTAGCAGCACCTTTCGTCAGTCCAAACTGGCACATACTGCTCTTTACAACTCAGTTTTGTAGAACCTGTTTATTCCCAGCGGTCCTACATTTCACTTGACATTTAATGTGTTCTTGTCCACCTCTACCTTAGAAGCATATGCAACTATTTGCTCAAGCAGCCACAGGTCACAAAACGCCACTGAACTAAACTAGCAAGTCTCTGAAGTAGGAAACCAACTTCTTTCAGTATACTTAACAGACCAGCAGTGTGCCTTAGCTTTCTTTCCTCTCCAGGAAGGTCAAGGTCTGACAGTCTCCTCCAACTTCCATAAACGTCGATCTTTTAATATTTATTGCAACGTAAAAAAGTTTTTCTTCTTTATACCCATAAACTGGCAAGATGAAGAAAGGGGAAAAGCAGCAAACTAGAACTACGTTTCACTAAAAAGACAGACATATATTTGCACAGCTATATATTTGTGTAGATAGGCTTTTCCAGACTTCATCTGAATAAAATCTAAGCATGTCTCCCTTGCTGTAACTAGACCTTCATGTTCTTTCATTGCTGTAATCAAATAATCCCCTCAACTACTTGTCAGCATACTGTATTGTCTTGACCCCTTTTATGACAAAATAGTGTTCAAATAAACACCTTCTGATATAAAGGCAATGTTTTGGGTTTTTTTTTTTAATGAAAACCACCTTTTCTCCCATGACTGTTAGCATGCCAATATTGTTAATTATAGTGTTATTGCATCATTGACTTCTGTACAGGGATTTTTTTCCTTTTTGGTGCAAGGAACAGGTAAGGATATTAGTTACTTTTCCACTATAACATACTACCTCTTGTGCATCTTTAAGGGACAACTAAGTCTGATCTCAGCATCAAATAAACTGTAGAATGAGAGCTAACTCCTGTAATTAGTTCCACAGTAAAGTCATTTATACTTTCTGATGATTCAAATTCTCACCAAGTTCAGTGCTTTGCTAGTCATGATAAATTTTGTATAGATCTCGAGGCTAGACAATTAATTCTTTCACTGACAAATAAAAACGCCTCAACGGTAAATCTTACTTGTGAGTAGGCTTTCCTGCCACTGGTTAGCTGCATATGTCAAGTCACCAAAAAGATTAAATTCTCAAGCATTTTCTTTACTTCTATATTTATATATTTCTATTTAATTTAATGTATATTCAGATGTACTTTTACGATTATTATGTTGTTTACACACATATACGCAGTCTCATGACCACTGCTTCTTACTTTAGCAGAACCGCTGACTTAATGGTTCTATCATCTATGGATCTACAGATGAAAGAAGCCATGGTCTTTATATATCTGAGAACAAAGCAAGATTTTACACTAGAAAGCATAATCCATCTCCTATTCATGGCCAGAAAACCTAACTATTCTCCTGCTGCTGCATCTGCTGCTTCATCTCCTGCTGCTGTATAGCCTGCTGCATAGCCTGCTGCTTCATCTCCTCCTGCAACCTCTGCTCATGCATCTGCGGATGCATCTGCAGAAGCATCTCCATTTCCTGCTGCCTCTGCTGTTCAATCTTCTACTGATGCATCTGCGGCTGCATCTCCTGCTGAATCTCCTGCTGCAACTGCTAATGCATACGTTGCTACTTCATCTCCTGATGCATCTGCTGTATCTCTTCCTGCATCTTCTTCAATAGAATCTCCTCCTGCATCTCCTGCTGCAGAATCTCCTGCTACAATTCCTGCTGATGTATCTCCTGCTGCATGTCCTACTACATCTCCTGCTCCTGAATCTACTTCTATATCTCCTGCTGCATCTCCTGCTCCTGTATGTCCTACTGTGAATCTGCTGCAGCATCTCCTGCTGATGAATCTCCTGCTGAATCTGCATCTACTGCTGCATCTCTTGCAGCTGCATCTCCTGCTGCTTCATCCCCATTCTCAGCATCTCCTGCCGCATCTACTGCTGCATCTCCTGCTACAGAATCTCCTGCTGCTGCATCCCCTGCTGTATCTTCTACTGATGCATCTCCTGCTTCATCTCCTCCTTCTGCATCTGCTGCTGCTGAGTCTGTTGCATCATCTCCTCCTGCCTCTCCTCCTACTGCATCTCCTGCCCAATCTCCTGCTCGTCTCCTGATGCTGTATCATCTGAAGCATCACATCCTGCTGCATCTACTGCTCAATCTGCATCTCTTACTGCATCTGCTTCTGCATCTCATTTTGCTGCATCTCCTGTGGCATTTGCTGCTGAATCTGCTGCTGCATCCCCAGATGCTGCATCTCCTGCTTTATCTACTGCTGCATATCCTGCTGCTGCATTTACTAATGAATCTGCTGCTTAATCTGCTGCTCCATTTTTGCGGCGGCATCTCCTGCTCTTTCATCTCCTGCTGCTGAATCTCCTCCTGCATCTCCTGCGGCATCTCATGCTGCTACATAGCCTGCTACATCTCCCGATGCATCTCCTCCTGAATACGCACCTCTTGATGCATCTCCTCCTTCTGCATCTCCTACTTCCGCGTCTTCTGCTGCTTCATCTCCTGCTGCTGTGTCTGCTGCATCATATCCTCCTTCTGCATATCCTGCTGAATCTCCTGCTGCATCTCCGTCTGAATATGCATCTCCTGATGCATCTCCACCTGCTGCCACTCCTACTGCTGTGATTGCTTCTGCATCTCCTGCTGCTGCGTCTGCTGCTGAATCTCCTGCTGCAGCATCTCCTTCTGCTGTATCTCCTGCTGAATCTGCTGCTACTGCATCTACTCCTGCTGCATCTCATGCTCCTGCATAACTTGCTGCTGCAGCTCCTGTAGCATCCTCTTCTGCATATGCTGCTGCTGCATTTTCTGCTACTGCATCTCCTGCTGCTGCACATCCTGCTGTATTATGTGATGAATCTACTGTTGCTTCTGCTTCGGCTGCATCTCCTGCTGCTGCACCTCCTCCTCAGCATGTGCTGCAGCATCTCCTGCTCCGGCATCTTCTGCTGTTGTATCCCTTTCTGCTTCATCTCCTGCTTCTGCATCTCCTGATGATGCATCTGCGGCTTGAAATCGTTCTGGTGCATCTACTTCTGCATCTCTTGCTGAATCTCCTGCTGCTGTTGCATCTCTTGCTGCTGCATCTCCTTCTACATCTCCTGCTACTGCATATCCCTCTGTATCTCCTGCTGCATCTCCTGCTACAGCTCTTCTGCATCTCCTGCGGCTGTGCCTGCTGCTGATTATCCTGCAGCTCCTGGTGCTGCATCTCCTGCTGCCAAATCTGCTGCTGCTGCTGCATCTCCTGCTGCATCTGCTGCTGCTGCATCTCCTTCTGCATCACCTGTTGCTGCATCACCTGTTGCTGCATCTCCTCCTGCTGCATCTTTTAATGCTGCATCTTTTAATGCTGCATCTTTTAATGCTGCATCTTTTAATGCTGCATCTTTTAATGCTGCATCTTTTAATGCTGCATCTTTTAATGCTGCATCTTTTAATGCTGCATCTTTTAATGCTGCATCTTTTAATGCTGCATCTTTTAATGCTGCATCTTTTAATGCTGCATCTTTTAATGCTGCATCTTTTAATGCTGCATCTTTTAATGCTGCATCTTTTAATGCTGCATCTTTTAATGCTGCATCTTTTAATGCTGCATCTTTTAATGCTGCATCTTTTAATGCTGCATCTTTTAATGCTGCATCTTTTAATGCTGCATCTTTTAATGCTGCATCTTTTAATGCTGCATCTTTTAATGCTGCATCTTTTAATGCTGCATCTTTTAATGCTGCATATGCTGATCATTAATCTCTTGCTGAAGAGAAGCATAAGAAGCAGCGGCAGGAGGTGCATCAGGAGATGCTACTGCAGTACATGCAGCAAGAGATACAGCAACAGAAGATGCAGCAGGAGATGCAGCAGAAGATGAAGTAGCAAGACGTGAAGATGGAGAACCAGCAGGAGGATATAGAGCAGCAGGAGATGTAGGAGCAGATGCAGCAGCAAGAGATTAAGCAGGAGATGCAGCAGGAGGAGATGAAGCACGAGATGCATCTCCTGCTGCATCTCCACCTGCTGCCACTCCTACTGCTGCGTTTGCTTCTGCATCTCCTGCTGCATCTCCTGCTGCTGAATCTCCTGATTCTGTGTCAGCTGCCGACTTTCCTTCTGCTGCATCTCCTGCTGCACGTGCTGCTGCAGCATCTCCTTCTGCTGCATCTGCTGCTGCATCTGCTGCTGCATCTGCTGCTGCATCTGCTGCTGCATCTGCTGCTGCATCTGCTGCTGCATCTGCTGCTGCATCTGCTGCTGCCGCATTTCCTGCTCTATCTCCTGCTGCATTTCCTGCTGATGCATGTCCTGCTGTATCTCCTTTATATCTCCTGCTGCTGCATCTCCTGCATCATCTGCTGCTTCAGCTCATGCTACTGAATATCCTGCTGTATCTCCTGCTGCATCTCCTGCTAAAGCTCTTGCTGCATCTCCTTCTGCTCTGTCTGCTGCTGAATATCCTGCTGTGTCTGCTGCTTCATCTCCTGCTGCCTAATATGCTACTGCTGCATCTCCATCTGCATCTGTTGCTGCTTCATTTCCATTCTGCTGCATCTCTTTCAGCATCACTTGTTGCTGCATCTCCTCCTTCTGCATCTCGTGCTGCATCTGCTGCTATCAGCTCCTTCTGCATCTCCTCCTGCTGCACCTCCTGCTGCTGTATATCTTAATGCTGCATATCCTGATCACGCACCTCCTGCTATATCTCCTGCTGCATTTCCTACTGATGCATTTCCTTCTGAATATCTTGTTATATCTCTTGCTACTGCATCTGCTGTGGCATCTGCTGTTTCAGATCCTGCTGCATCTCCTGCTGCTGCATCTTCTGCTGATAAATATCCTGCTGCATCTCTTACAGCTGTATCTCCTGCTGCATCTCCTGCTGCTTTATCGCCTGCTGTATCTAATGCTGTATCTTTTTCTGCTGGATATACTGTTGCTGCATTGCCAAGTACTACATCTCCTGCTTCATCTCCTTCCGATACATGTCTTGTTGCTCAATCTACTGCTACTTCGTATCACAGAATCACAGAATAACCAGGTTGGAAGAGAACAACTGGATCGTCGAGTCCAACCATTCCCACCAATCCCTAAATCATGCTCCTAAGCACCTTGTCTACCCTAACCTTAAACACCTCCAGGGACGGTGACTCAACCACCTCTCTTGGCAGACCGTTCCAATGCCTAACCACACTCTCCGTGAAGAATTTTTTCCTAATCTCAAGCCTAATTCTCCCCTAGCCAACACATCCGCCAGTTCCCTCAAAACTCTTGGGTGGACTCCATCCGGCCCCGTAGATTTGTGGGCATCTAGCTGGGCAAGCAAGTCTCTAACCACCTCCTCTTGGACCTTGGGAATCTCATACTTCTCTTCCAACCCTTGGGGTTGTGCACAGAGGGAACAATTTTCCTTACTGTTAAAGACTGAGGCAAAGTAGGCATTGAGCACTTCAGCCTTGTCTTCGTCCCCTGTTACTCTTGTTCCCTCTGCATCTACCAGGGACTGGAGATTCTCCCTAGCCCTCCTTTTGCTGTTGACGTATTTGTAGAAAGACTTTTTGTTGTCTTTCACAGTCTTGGCCAATCACATTTCTAGTTGGGCCTTAGCCCTCCTGACTTTTTCCCTGCACGTTCTCACTTCCTCCCTATAGTCCACCCAGGATGCCTGCCCCTTCCTCCAGAGGTCATAGACCCTCTTCTTCCTATTGATGTCTCTTAGGACCTCCCTACTCAACCAGGCTGGTTTCTTACCCCTCCGGCTACTTTTCCGGAACTTGGGGACGGCTTTCTCCTGAGCTGCTAGGAGTTCCTTCTTGAAGAGCGCCCAGCCCTCATGGACACCTTTGCCTTCAAGGAGCGCCTCCCACGGGACTTTTCCGACCAGAATTCTGAACAGCCCAAAGTCTGCTCTCTGAAAGTTGAGGGCAACTGTTCTGCTAACCTCCTTCTTCATTTTACCCCGCACTGAGAACTCTATCATCTCATCTTGGCTTTGCCCCAAGCGTCCTCCAACCTTCACATCCCCCACCAGTCCTTCTCTGTTCACCAACAGCAGGTCCAGGAGGGCACCGTCCCTTGTCGGTTCGCTCACCAGCTGTGTGAGGAAGTTGTCTTCCAGACACTCCAGGAACCTCCGGGACTGCTTCCTTTCTGCTCTATTATATTCCCAGCCTATGTCTGGGAAATTGAAGTCTCCCACAAGGACTAGAGGTAGCGATTTTGAGACTACACTCAGTTGTTTGTAGAAGAGCTCATCAGCTGCTTCTTCTTGGCTGGGCGGTCTATAGCAGACTCCCATCACAATTCCTTCCTGCCCATGGACTCCTCTGATTTTCACCCACAGGCGCTCAGTCCCATCCTGATCGTAGTCCAGTTCGAGGGTATCAAAGCCCTCTCTAACACAGAGGGCTACCCCACCTCCTCTTCTGCCCTTCCTGTCCTTCCTGAAGAGTTTATACCCCACCATGGGTACGCTCCAGTCGTACGAGTCATCCCACCACGTCTCCGCAATGGCAATGACATCATAGTCTCCTTGCCCTACCACAGCTTCCAGCTCCTCCTTCTTATTTCCCATGCTGCGTGCATTGGTGTAAATGCACTTCAGCTGGGCAGGCGTAGCTTCAGCCTTCACAATAGGGCTCCTCCCCAACTGAGCAGTCCTTGACTTAACTAAGGCCACAGTGCCAGTATGCTGCCTACCATCCTCAGCTGCACTCACCCCCTCTTGCTTAGTGGTGATATACCGGCAGGCATCGCCAGCACACCACCCCTTTACCACTGAAGTCTCACCTCCAGGCTCACTCCCATCCTGCCTGGCCTCCATCCCCTCCCCCCTCACATCTAGTTTAAAGCTCGATTTATGAGCTTAACTAGGTTTTTGGTGAGGGCTTTTGTCCCCCTAGGAGACAGGCGTGTCCCATCCCTAGTAAGAGAGCCTGGGGGCGCGTGGGCCTCCCCATGATGAAAGAACCCAAAGCCCCTCTTCTCACACCAGTCCCTAAGCCATTCATTAACCCATTTCTTATTCCTCATTTCCTGCCCCTGGTTCCTTAGTATTGGGATGGAGTTGAATATTACCTGTGCCCCAGAGCCCTCAATCATTCTCCCAAGTGCCTTGAAGTCCCTTTTGATGGCTTTAGGCCTTCTATGTTCTATTTCCTCATTACCAATTTGAAAAACTAAGAGTGGGTAGTAGTCGGTGTCTTTGACCAGGGAAGGGAGCTTTCTAGTAACGTCCCTCACTGATGCTCCCGGCAAGCAGCAGACCTCCCTATGGAGCGGGTCCGGCCTACAGATGGGACCCTCCATTCCTTTGAGAAGGGAATCCCCCAAGACAATCACCCTCCTCTTCTTTTTAACCGAGGATGTTTTTAAGGCTGTGGGAGGATGATGGGGTTTCGGAAACACTTCTAGGCTGTGGGTGAGGCCCTCTTCATCTTTAGGGCTAGGCTGCACCGTCAGCACCTCATATTTGTTCCCCAGAGAGATCTGGGGGTTAATTGCCTGGGTGGGGGGAGCAGGTTTCCTTCTCCGGGCAGGAACCTGCTGCCATTCCCCCTCTCTGTCTCTCCCATCCTTGCAGCTTACCGGTGGGCGGTGCTCAGCTTTACTGGCTCCGGCAGCCTGTGAGAGGGTCCCTCTCACACTCCCTGATGGCCCTCAGCATATCCACTTCCTTCCTCAGCTCTTCCACTATATGAAGCTGTTCCCCTACCCGAGCGCAGCTTCCACAGGTGGAGCCTGAGCCAGAGGCATGAGCCACTATGGGAGGAGGGCACTGTCTGCAGCCCAGGGCCTGGGTAGCTGCATGTGCCCACCGGGGCTCCGTCTGGGTGGCAGCCTCCACCACGCTTGGTGCTGCCTTAGTCTTTCGTCGGGTATCCACCATCTTCCTCAATCCCTTCCGACCGTGCTCCAGACCTTCCCTGCTCGCCCTGCCCGCTCGAACTGCCGCTCAAACTGCCTTGTTTAATGAGCCTTGTTTAATGAGCCTTGTTTAATGAGCCTTGTTTAATGAGCCTTGTTTAATGAGCCCAGCACCTCTTTGCCACGCTCCTCTTCGCCTGTGCTCCGGTCTCTGTACTCCCTAAGGGCCCTTTAAATCCCCCGCGGGAGCTTCCGGGACCGCCCCCTCCCGTCAGTCATCGCGCGGGATCGGCCGATGTCCCCGGAGCCCGGCGCCGATTTTGCGATCTAGTTTTTTAGGGTTTTTCCCTGTTCGGGAAGCACCCAGTCGCCTATGGCTACCCCAAAAGCTGAACTCACCGTCCTGTCTCTTAATGCAGCTGAATAAGCGGAGTTAATGGGTTTGCCGCGTTTAAATCCCCCGCGGGAGCTTCCGGGACCGCCCCCTCCCGTCAGTCATCGCGCGGGATCGGCCGATGTGCCCGGAGCCCGGTGCCGATTTTGCGATGGAGTTTTTTAGGGTTTTTCCCCGTTCGGGAAGCACCCAGTCGCCTATGGCTACCGCAAAAGCTGAACTCACCGTCCTGTCTCTTAATGCAGCTGAATCCTCAAGCTCCGCCAGGGGAGATTTAGGCTTGAGATTAGGAAGAAATTCTTCACAGAGAGGGTGGTTAGGCATTGGAACGATCTGCCCAGGGAGGTGGTTGAGTCACCGTCCCTGGAGGTGTTTAAGGTTAGGGTAGATGAGGTGCTTAGGAGCATGATTTAGGGAGTGGTGGGAATGGTTGGACTCGACAATCCAGTGGGTCTCTTCCAACCTGGTCATTCTGTGATTCTGTGATTCTGTGATATCCTGGTGCATCACCTGCTGAATATGCATTTCCTGCAACATCTCCTGCTGATACATCTCATGCATCTGCATCTGCTGCTGTATATCCTGCTGCATCTGCTGTTACCATATTGCTTGCTATTGCATATCCTACTGAATTTCCAGCAGCATCTCCTGCTGATGCAATTCCTGCTGCATCTCATCCTGCGCCCATTGCTGCTGCATCTGCTGCTGTTTCTGCTGCTGGTGCATCTCCTGCCTCATATCCTGTCTCCTGCTGATGTATGTTTTCCTGCATCGCCTGTTGATGCATGTCCTGCTGCATCTCCTGCTTCTGCATCTACTTCTTCGGCTTCTCTGGCTCCAGCATCTCCTGCTTCATCAATTGCTGCTGCATCTTTTATGCATCTCCTACTGCTGCATCCACTACTGCATCTGCTGCTGCTGTACCTCCTCCTGCTGCATCTCCTGCTTAATCTCTTCCTGCTGCTGCATCATCTCCTTTTGCATCTCCTGCTGTGGCATCTCCGGCTGTATCTTGTGCTTCTGCATCTCCTGATACATCCCCTGCTGCTTAATCTCATCCTGCTGTATCTCAGGCTGCATCTCCTGCTGCTATATCTCCTGCTCATTCATATCCTGCTACTGCATCCCCTAATGAATCTCCTGCTGCTGCATCTCTTGATCCATGTCCTGCTGCTTCATCTCCTGTTTCTGCATCTCCTTCTGCTTCGTCTGCTGCTGCATCTTTATCTGCTGTATCTCATGTTGCACTTTCAATTGAATCATCTCCTGCGTCATCTCTTTCTGCTGCATATCTTGCTGCTTCATCTCGTTCTGCATCTCCTGCTGCATCTCCTTGAGTGTCACCTGCTGCATCTCCCTCTGCCTCACCTGCAGATGCATCTCCTGCTCCTGCATATTCATCTGCATTTCCTGCTGCAGCTCTTTATGAATCTACTACAGCTGCATCTGCTGAATTTGCTGCTGCATCTGCTGCTGCTTCATCTACTGCGGCATCTCCTGATAGATCTCCTGCTGCTGCATCTCCTGCTGCTGCATCTGATGCTGCATCTGATGCTACTTTCTCTCTTGATGCATTTACTGCAGCTGCATCTCCTGCTATATTTCCTTCTGCTGCATCTTCTTCACTTCATCTATTACTCTGCACCTCCTGCTGCTGCATCTCCTCCTTCTGCATCTCCGGCTGAATCGCTTGTAGCGTCTCCTGCTTCTTCATCCCCTTCATCTCCTAGTGCATATGATGCTGCTGCATCTCCTGTTACTTCTGCTGCTGCTGCATTCCCTGCTGCATCTCCTGATGCTGCAGCTCCTTCTGCATCTCCTTCTGTGTCTCCTGCTACTACATCCCCTGCTGCTGCATTTCCTGCTTCATCTCCTGATGCTGCAACTCCTTCTGCATCTTCTGCTGCTGCATCTCCTTCTACTTGATGTCTTTCATGCATTTCCTGCTGCTGTATCTGCTGCATCATCTCCTACTGCTGTATAGCCTTCTTCTGCATCTGCTGCTGCTTCATTACCTGCTCCTGCATCTCCTTCTGCTGAATCTCCTACTGAATCTCCGGCGACATCTCATGTTGCTACATATTCTGCTACATCTCCTGACGTATCTCCTTCTGAATATGCATCTCCTTCTGCTTCTCCTGCTGCTGAATCTCCTGCTGCTGCATCTTCTCCTGCTGAATCTTCTGCTGCTGCGTCTGCTGCATCATCTCCTCTTTCTCCATAACCTGCTGTATCTCCTGTTGATGCATCATAACATACTGCTGCATATGTTGAAGAATCTCTTCCTACTGCATCTTCTGCTGAATCTTCATTTCCTGCTGCATCTGCTTCTGCATCTCCTGCTGCTGCATCAGTTTCTGCTGAATCTCCTGATGAATCTCCTGTGGCATCTATTGCTTCTACATATCATGCTGAATCTCCTATTGCATCTCCACCTGCTGCCAATCCTACTGCTGCTTTTGCTTCTGCATCTCCTGCTGCACCTCCAGCTGCTGAATCTCCTGATGCCGTGTCTGCTACTGAATATCCTTTGTCTGCTGCTGAATCTCCTACTGCTGAATCTCCTACTGCTGAATCTCCTACTGCTGCATCTCCTTCTGCATGTGCTGCTGCAGAATCTTCTTCTGCTGCATCTTCTACTACTGCACCTCCTGCTGCATCTTCGTCTGAATCTTTTGGTACTGCATTTAATGCTGATGCATATTCTGCTTCAACTCCTGCTGCTGCATTACCTTCTGCATCTATTCCTGTTGTATTTCCTGCTGCTGCATCTGCTGATACTGCATGTGCTTCTGCATCTCCTGCTGCATCTCTTGGTGCTGCATCTCTTGGTGCTGCATCTCCTGCGGCATCACCTGCAGCATCCTGTATCTCCTGCTGCTACATCTCCTGATGCATCCTCTGCTCATGCATCTGCGGATGCATCTCCTGATGCATCATTTCCCTTTGCATCTGCTGCTCCATTACGTGCTGCATCTCTTTCTGCTCCATCTGGTGCACCTGCTGTTGCATATGCTGCTGCTTCATATGCTGCTGCTTCATCTACTGCTGCATCTCCTGTTAAATCTCCTACTGCCTCATCTCCTTCTGAAGTTTCTGCTGAATCTACTGCTGAACATGCATCCCCAGCTGCATCTCCTGCTTCATATCTTACTGCATCTCCTCCTGCAGCATATCGTGCTGCATTTTCTTCTGCTGCATCTCCTGCTGCATCATCTGCTGCATCATCTTCTGCTGCTACATCTCCTACTGAATCAGCATCTCATGATGCATCTACTGCTGCAACTATTGCTGCTGCATCTGCTGCCTCTGCATCTGCAGCTGCATCACCTGCTGCTGCATCACCTGCTGCTGCATCACCTGCTGCATTAGCCTCCTGCTGCATATTCTGCTACACATCGTGCTGCTGCTTAATCTGCTGCTCCATTTCCTGATGCTTCATGTACTGCTGCATCTCCTCCTACATTTGCTGCTGCTGCATCTCCTTCTTCTTGATGTCCTCCTGCATCTCCTGCTGCTGCATCTGCTGATTCATCTCCTGCTGCAAACTCTGCGGATGCATCTGCGGATGCATCTGCAGAAGTATCTCCATTTCCTGCTGCATCTGATGCTCAATCTTCTACGGATGCATCTAGTGCTTCTGCATTTCAGCTGCATATACCGTTGAAGGCATTTGCGGCTGCATCTCCTGATGAATTTCCTGCTGCAATTCCTGCTGTAACTGCGGATGCCTATGTTGCTATTTTATCTCCTGCTGCATCTCCTTCTGAATTATCTTCTGCAGAATCTCCTCCAGCATCTCCTGCTAATGTATCTCCTGCTGCATCTCCTACTACATCCCCTGCTGCTGAATCTCCTTCTACATCTCCTGCTGCATCTTCTGCTAGTGCATGTTCTGCTGCATTTCCTGCTGATGCATATCCTGCTGCTGTATTTCCTGATGCATCTCTTTCTGCTTTATCTTTTTCTGCATATCCTGCTGCATCTCTTCCTGCTGGATCTCCTGCTTAATCTCCTCCTACTACATCTTCAGCATATGCTGCTGCATCTGGTGCTGCTTCACATATTGCTGCATCTCCTGCTATTGCATCTGCTGCTGCAACTCCTGCTACTTCATCTGCTGCTGAATCTGCATCTCCTCTTTCGTCTGCTGCCTGCATCTCCTTCTGATGCATCTCCTCTTGCTGCATCTTTCTGCTGCATTTCTGGCTACTGCATCTTCTTAATCTGCTGCTGCATCTGCTGCTGATTCATGTACTGCTGTATCTTCTACCACAATTCCTGCTGCTACATCTCCTGTCACTTGGTGTCCTCCTGCAGCTCCTGCTGCTGCATCCTCTGCTCATGCATCTGCAGATGCATCTGCAGAAATATCTCCATTTCCTGCTGCATCTGCTCCTCAATCTTTTACGGATGCATCTAGTGCTTCTGCATTTCAGCTGCATATCCTGTTGAAGGCATCTGCGGCTGCATGTCCTGCTGCTACATCTCCTGCTGAATCTCCTGCTGCACTTCCTGCTGTAACTGCTGATGCCTAAGTTGCTATTTCATCTCCTACTGTATCTTTTTCTGCAGAATCTCCTCCAGCATCTCCTGCTACAATTCCTGCTGATGTCTTTCCTGCTGCATCTCCTACTACATCCCCTGCTGCTGAATCTCCTTCTATATCTCCTGCTGCATCTCCTGCTGCCTTTTCTACTGAATCTCCTGCTGCAGAATCTCCTACGGAATTTCCTGCTGCAGAATCTGCTGATGCATTTCCTGCTGATGCATCTCCTGCTGAATCTCCTTCTGCTGCATCTCTTCCTGCTGAATCTCCTGCCTCTTCATCTCCTGCTGCTGAATCTCCTGCTGAAACTGCTGCTGCAACTCCTGATGAATCTCCTGCTGCATCTGGTGTGGTTACATCTTCTATTCCTGCATCTCCTGCTCCTGCAGCTCCGCCTGATTTCCTGCTGAATTTCCTTCTGTTGAATCTCCTGCTGCATATGCTAGTGCATCACCTGCTGCATATGCCTCTCCTGCAACGTCTCCTGCTGATACACCTCATGCAGCTGCATCTGCTGCTGCATATCCTGATGCATCTGCTGTTGCCAAATCGCTTGCTGTTGCATATCCTACTGAATTTCCAGTAGCTTCTCCTGCTGATGGAATTCTTGCTGCTTCTCATCCTGAATCCTTTGCTGCAGCATCTGCTGCTGCTTCTGGTGATGCTACATTTCGAGATGCATCTGCTGCTTCATCTGCTTCTGTATCTCCTGCTGCACATGGTGCTGCTTCTGCTGCTGCTTCTGCTGCTCGTGCATCTTCTGTCTCATATCCTGCTGCTGTGTCTCCTGCTGATGTATGTTTTGCTGCATCTCCTGCTGCACCTCCTGCTTCTGCATCTACTTCTTCTGCATCTCCCACTCCAGCAACTCCTGCTGCATCAATTGCTGCTGCATCTCATATTCATCTCCTTCTGAGGCATATACTACTGCATCTGGTGCTGTTGTACCTCCTTCTGCTGCATCTCCTGTTCCATCTCCTCCTGCTGCATATTTTGCTGCATCTCCTGCTGCTGCATCTCCTGCTACAGCATCTCCTGCTGTATCTGCTGATTCTGCATCTCCTGATACATCTCCTGCTGCTTCTTCTCATACTGCAGCATCTCATGCTGCATCTCCTGCTGCTATATCTCCTGGTGTTTCATATCCTGCTACTGCATCTCCTAATGAATCTTCTGCCGCTGCATCTCTTGATCCATGTCCTGCCCCTTCATCTCCTGTTACTGCATCACCTTTTGCTTCGTCTGCTGCTGCACCTTCTGCTCTATCTCATGAGGCAATTTCTATTGAAGGATCTCCTGCGTCATCTCCTTCTGCTGCATATCTTGCTTCTTCATCTCGTTCTGCATCCCCTGATGCATCTCCTTGAGCGTCACCTGCTGCATCTCCTTCTGCATCACCTGCAGATGCATCTCCTGCTGTATCTCGTGCTCCTCCATATTCATCTGCATTTCCTGCTGCAGCTTTTTATGAATCTACTACAGCAGCATCTGCTGAATTTGCTGCTACATCTGCTGCTGCTTCATATACTGCTGCATCTCCTGATAGATCTCCTGCTGCTGCATCTTCTTCTGATGTTCCTGCTGAATCTACTGCTGAATATGCATCCCCTGCTGCACCTCCTGCTGCTGCATCTCCTGCTTCATATCCTACTGCATCTCCTCCTGCAGCATTTCCTTCTGCTGCATCTCGTGCGGAATCATCTGCTGCAGCATCTCCTGCGGTTGTATAGTCTGCTGCTTCATCTCCTGCTGCATCCTCTGCGGATGCATCTGCAGAAGCATCTCCTTTCCCTTCTGCATCTGCTGCTCAATCTTCTACGGATGCATCTAGTGCTTCTGCATTTCAGCTGCATATCCTGTTGAAGGAATCTGCGGCTGCATCTCCTGCTGCATCTCCTGCTGCACTTCCTGCTGTAACTGCTGATGCATATGTTGCTATTTCATCTCCTGCTGAATTTTCTTCTGCAGAATCTCCTCCAGCATCTCCTGCTACAATTCCTCCTGATGTATCTCCTGCTGCATCTCCTACTGCATCCCCTGCTGCATTTTCTACTGAATCTCCTGCTGCAGAATTTCCTATGGAATTTCCTGCTGCAGAATCTGCTGATGCATTTCCTGCTGATGCAACTCCTGCTCAATCTCCTGATGCTGCATCTCCTGCTGCTGAATCTCCTGCTGCTGCAATTCCTGCTGAATCTGCTGCTGCCTCTGGTGCGGCTGCATCTTCTTTTCCTGCGTATCCTGCTGCTGCATCTCCGGCTGCTGCATCTCGTTCTGCTACATCTCCTTCTGCATCTCCTGCTACAGCATCTCCTGCTGTATCTGCTGAATTTACTGCTGCATCTGCTGCTGCTTCATCTACTGCTGCATCTCCTGATAGATCTCTTGCTGCTGCATCTGCTGTTGCATCCTCTTCCACTGCATCTGCTGCCTCATCAGCTGCTACTTTCTCTCTTGCTGCATTTACGGCGGCTGCATCTCCTGCTATATTTCCTTCGGCTGCATATTCTTTACTTCATCTACTATTCTGCACTTCCTGCTGTTGCATCTCCTCCTTCTGCAACTCCAGCTGAATTGACTGTAGCATCTCCTGCTTTTTCATCTCCTGCTGCTACATCTCCTAGTGCATATGATGCTGCTGCATCTCCTCTTACTTCTGCTGCTGCTGCATTCCCTGCTGCATCTCCTGATGCTGCAGCTCCTTCTGCATCTCCTTCTGTGTCTCCTGCTACTACATCCCCTGCTGCTGCATTTCCTGCTGAATCTCCTGATGCTGCAACTCCTTCTGCATCTTCTGCTGATGCATCCCCTGCAGAACCTGCTGCTGCTGCATCTCCTGTGGCATCTGCTTCTGATGCATCTGCGGCTATATCTCTGCTGCTGCATCACTTGCTGCATTGCCTGCTTCACCTGCTGATGCATCTGCTGCTGCTCTATGTCCTGCTACATCTCGTCATCCTGCACATCTTACTGCATCTGCTGAAGATTCTCTTCCTATTGCTTCTCCTGCTGAATCTGCATTTCCTGCTGCATCTGCTTCTACATCTCCTACTGATGCATCACCTGCTGAATTAGCTGCTGCTGCATCTGCTTCTACATGTACGTTATAACTTTCTACGTTTGCTGCCTCATCTCCTGATGCATCTGCTGCTGCACCTCCTGCTGCTGCACCTCCTGCTTCATCTTCAGCTGTTGCATCTGTGGCTTCATCACCTCATATGTCATCTCCTGCTGCATCTGCTGCAATATTTCCTGCTGCATCTGCTGCTGCACCTCCTAATGCATCTCATGATAATGATTCATCTCCTGCTACTGCATCTCCTGCTGCACCTACTGCTGCTGCATATCCTGCTGCATCTTCTGCTGTTGCATCTCCTTCTGATTGGACTGATGCTGCATCTCTTGCTCTTCAATCTCCTGCGGCATCTCCTGCGACTGCATTACCTGTTCTATCTCCTCCTACAGCATCTCTTCCTGCTGCATATCCTGCTTCTCTATATACTGCTGCCTTTCCTGCTGCTGCATCTCCTGCTGCTTCATCTACTGCTCTTGCATCTCCTTCTGCTGAATCTCCTCCTGAATCTCCGGCGGAATCTCATGCTGCTACATATCCTGCTACATCTCCTGACGCATCTCCTTCCAAATATGCATCTCCTGCTGCTTCTCCTGTTGCTGAATTTCCCTCTGCTGAATCTCCTCCTACTGCATCTCCTGCTGCTGCTTCTGCTGCATCATCTCCTCTTTCTCCATAACCTGCTGTATCTCCATTTGCTGCATCATATCATGCTGTTGCATATGTTGAAGAATCTCTTCCTACTGCATCTTCTGCTGAATCTTTATTTCCTGCTGCATCTGCTTCTGCATCTCGTGCTGCTGCTGCATCTACTGCTGCTTCTGCTGCTGCATCAGTTGCTGCTGAATCTCCTGATGAATCTCTTGTGGTATCTCATGCTTCTACATATCATGCTGAATCTCCTGCTGCTGCATCTGCTGCTTCATCTTCTGCTGCTGCATCTCCTGCTGCTGCATCTCCGTCTGAATCTCTTGGTGCTGCATTTCCTGCTGATGCATATTCTGCTTCAACTCCTGCTGCTGCACCACCTTCTGCATCTATTCCTGTTGTATTTCCTGCTTCTGCATCTCCTGCTGCTGCACCTCCGTCTGAATCTCTTGGTTCTGCATCTCCTGCTGATGCATGTCCTGCTGCATCTCCTGCTTCTGCATCTACTTCTTCTGCATCTCCGGCTACAGCATCTCCTGCTGAATCAATTGCTGCTGCATCCCTTATTCATCTCCTACTGCTGCATATACTGCTGCATCTGGTGCTGCTGTACCTCCTCCTACTGCATTTCCTCTTGCATACCCTCCTGCTTCATTTCCTGCTTGTGCATCTCCTTCTGCTACATCTCCTTCTGCATCTCCTGCTACAGCATCTCCTGCTGTATCTGCTGCATCTCCTGATACATCCCCTGCTGCTTCGTCTCATCCTGCTGCATCTCCTGCTGCTATATCTCCTGCTGTTTCATATCCTGCTACTGCATCTCTTAATGAATCGCTGTCTGCTTCTTCTCTAGATCCATATCCTGCTACTGCGTCTCCTGTTTCTGCATCTCCTTTTTCTTCGTCTGCTGCTGCATCTCCTGCTGTATCTCATGTTGCACCTTCTATTGAAACATCTCCTGCGTCATCTCGTTCTGCATCTCCTGCTGCATCTCCTCGAGCGTCACCTGCTGCATCTCCTTCTGCATCACCTGCAGATGCATCTCCTGCTGTATCTCCTTCTCCTGCATATTCATCTGCATTTCCTTCTGCACCTCTTTATGATTCTACTACTGCTGCATCTGCTGAATTTGCTGCTGCATCTGCTGCTGCTTCATCTACTGCTGCATCTTTTGATAGGTCTCCTGCTGCTGCATCTGCTGCTGCATCTGCTGCTACTTTCTCTCTTGATGCATTTACTGCGGCTGCATCTCCTGCTATATTTCCTTCTGCTGCATCTTCTTCACTTCATCTATTACTCTGCACCTCCTGCTGATGCATCTCCTCCTTCTGCATCTCCGGCTGAATCGCCTGTAGCATCTCCTGCTTCTTCATCTCCTGCTGCTACGTCTCCTAGTGCATATGATCTTGCTGCATCTCCTGTTACTTCTGCTGCTGCTGCATACACTGCTGCATCTCCTGCTTCTGCATCCACTGGTACATCTCCTAATGCTGCATCTCCTGCTGATGCACCTCCTGATGCATCTCCTGCTCAATCTCCTCCTGCTGCTTCTCCTACTGCTTCATCTCCTGCATCTGCTGCTGCATGTGCTGCTGCATCTCCTGCTTCTCTATGTCCTCCTCCTGGATCTCCACCTGCATCGATTGCTGCTGCATCCTCTGCTGAACCTCCTGCTGCTGCATCTCCTTCTGCAACTTCCTCTGATGCATCAGCAGATTCATCTGATGATGCATCTCCCCTGCTTCATCTCCTGATGCTGCATCTCTTATGGAATCTGCTTCATAATCTGCTCCTGCATCTACTGCAGCTGCATCTCCTGATGCTGTATCTGCTGCTACTGCATCTCCTAAAGCATCTCCTGTAGCTTAATCTCCTGCTTTTGCATCTCCTGCTTTATCACCTTCTGATGCCTATCTTCCTGCTCCATCTACTACTGTTTCGTCTTCTACATCTCCTGCTGCATTTCCTGCTGCTGCATCTCAGGATACATCTCCTCTTGCTCAGTCTCTTGCTGCATATCCTGCTGCTACATCTCCTGCTACTGCATCTCCTTCTGCATCTCTTGCAGCTGCATCTCCTGCTCCATCTCCTTCTGTTGCATCTGCGGATTCATCTTATGATGGTGCTTTCTTGCTGGATCTCCTGCTTCTGCATCTCCAGCTGCTGCATCTCCTGCTGCATCTCCTGCTGCTGCATTTTCAGCTGCAGTTGCTTCTGCTGCATCTCCTGCAGCTGCAAATTCTGATGCATTTCCTGATGCATTTTCTTCTGCTGCATGTCCTTCTGCAGCAACTCCTGCTGCATCTCCTTTTGCTGCATTTCCTTCTGCTGCATTTCCTGCTCCTGCATCTGATATTTCATCTCCTGCTGCTGCATCTCCTGCTGCTGCATCACCTGCTGCATCACCTGCTGCCCAATCTCCAGCATCTTTTGCTGCATCTGCTGTAGATTCGCCTACTGGTGCATCTCCAGCTGCTGCATCACCTACTGCCCAATCTCCAGCATCTTTTGCTGCATCTGCTGTAGATTCGCCTACTGGTGCATCTCCAGCTGCTGCATCTCCTGCTGAAGGATGTCCTCGTGCATCTCCTGATGCTGCATGTGCTGCTGCATCTCCTGCAGCTGCATCTCCTGTGGCATCTCCTACTGCTGAATCTCGTGCTGCTCCATTCTCTACTGCATCTACTGCTGCTGCATAGCGTGCTGCCGAATCTATTAATGCATCTCCTCTTGCTTAGTCTCCTGATGCTTCCTATCTTGCTTCATCTCCTTTTGCTGCATATATTGTTGCTGCATCTACTGCTGCTTGGAACGCTGCTGTATCCCCTGCTCCATCTCCTGCTGGGGGATCTCCTGCTGCATCTCCTTCTGCATCTCCTGCTGCTCCAGCTGCTGCATCTGCATCATCAGGATATTCTGAAGGAGATGCAGCAACAGGAGATGCAGCAGCAGGAGATGCAGTAGCAGATGCAGCAGAAGGAAGTGTAGCAGCAGAAGATGTAGGAGGATATGCAGCAGCAGTAGATGAAACAGACCATAAAGCAGCAGGATATGCAGAAGCAGGAGAATCAGCAGCAGGGGATGCAGCACCAGATTCAGCAGCAAATTCAGCAGGAAATGTAGCAAAAGTAGATGCAGAAGCAGGAGATGCAGAAGAAGATGCATCAGCATGAGACGAAAAAGAAGATACAGCAGCAGGATATGTAGCAGGAGACGCATCAACAGGAAATGAACCAGCAGAGGCAGCAGCAGAAGTTGCAGCGGGAAATATAGAAAAAACTGAGGAAGCAGGAGCAGCCCCTATTACTTGAATTCCTCCTGCATTTACTGATGCTGCATTTTCTGCAGCATCACCTGCTCCTGTATCTCCTGCTGTTACATCTGCTGATGCATCCTCTGCTCATGCATCTGCGGGTGCATCTCCTGATGCACCATTTCCCGTTGCATCTGCTGATCCATCCCCTGCTGCATCTCTTTCTGCTCCATCTGCTGCATCTGCTGTTACATATGCTGCTGCTTCATCTACTGCTGCATCTCCTGCTAAATCTCCTTCTGCTGCATCTCCTTCTGAAATTTCTGCTGAATCACCTGCTGAAAATGCATCCTCTGCTGCATCTCCTTCTGCTGCATCTCCTGCTTCATATCCTACTGCATCTCCTCCTGCAGCATATCTTGCTGCATTTCCTTCTGCTGCATCTCCTGCTGCATCATCTGCTGAAGCATCTTCTGCTGCATCATCTCCTACTGAATCTGAATCTCCTGATGCATCTGCTGCTGCATCTATTCCTGCTGCAACTGCTGCCTCTGCAGCTACAGCTGCATCACATGCTGCTGCATATTCTGCTGCATATTCTGTTGCTGCTTAATCTGCTGCTCCATTTCCTGATGCTTCATGTACTGCTGCTCCATTTCCTGATGCTTCATGTACTGCTGCATCTCCTGCTACATTTGCTGTTTCTGCATATCCTTCTACTTGATGTCTTACTGCATTTCCTGCTGCTGCATCTGCTGCTTCATCTCCTGATGCTGTATATCCTGCTTCTGCATCTTCTGCTGCTTCATCTCCTGCTCTTGCATCTCCTTCTGCCGAGTCTCCTCCTGAATCTCTGGTGGCATCTCGTGCTACTGCATATCCCGCTACATCGGCCTAAGAATATGCATCTCCTGATGCATCTCCTGCTACTACATCTCCTGATGCATATCCTGCTGAATATGTATATCCTGCTGCATCTCCTGCTGCTGCATCCGCTCTTGCTCTTTCTTCTTCTCTATCTCTTGCTTCATCTACTGCTGCATCTCCTGCTGCATCTGCTGCTGCTGAATGTCCTGTTACTGCATCTCCTTCTGCATCTGCAGCGGCATCTCCTTCTGCATCTGCTGTATCTCCTGCTGCATCTCCTGCAGCTGCATTTCTTCCTGCTAAATCTCATCCTGAAGCTCCTGCCACCTCTCCTGCTTCATCTGCTGCTGCTGTATCTCCTGCTGCTGAATCTCCTCCTGCATCTCCTGCTGCATTTCTTGGTGCTACATATCCTGCTGCTGCAACTCCTGCTGCATCTCCTGCTATAGAATCTTCTGCTGCATCTCCTGCTCAAACTCCTGTTACAGAATCTCCTGCTGCATCTCCTGCTGCATAACCTCCTGCTAAGTCTCCCGCTGCTGCATCTCCTACTGATACATCTGCTGCAACATCTTCTGCTGCTGCATCACCTGCTGCTCATCTCCTGCTGTTGCACCTTCTGCTGCTGAATCTCATGCTGAAACTCCTGATGCATCTCCTGCTTCTGCATCCTCTGCTTCTTTATATACTGCTGCATTTCCTGCTGCTGTATCTCTAGCTGCATCTTTTGCTGCATCTCCTGCTGCTGTATCTCCTGCTGCATCACCTCCTGCTGTGTCTCCTGGTGCTGCATCTCCTCCTGCTACATCTATGGCAGCATCTCCTGCTGCTGCATCTCCTCCTGCTTCTCCTGCTGCATCTGCTTCTACATCTCCTGCAGCATCTCCTACTGCTGCATCTCCTTCTTCTTTATCTCCTGATTCATCTACTTCTCCTGCATATCCTGAGTATATTTCCTGCTGCATCTTCTATGGTATTTCTTGCTACATCATCTGCCTCACCTCCTCTTGCATCTCCTGCTGCATCTGCTGATGCATCTCCTTCTGCTGCATCTCCTGCTTCATCTTCAGCTGATGCATCTGTAGCTTCATCTCCTGATATTTCATCTCCTTCTGCATCTGCTGGGTATCTCCTGCTGCTGCATCTCCTGCTGCATTTCCTGCTGCATCTGCTGCTGCTCTGCTGCTGCTTCATGTACTGCTGAATCTCCAGCTACATATCCTGCTGCTGCACATCCTGCTGTACCTCATACTGATTCTCCTGTTCATGCATATCCTCCTGCACCTCCTGCTGCTGCATATCCTGCTGCTGCATCCTCTAATGCATCCTATGATAATGCTACATCTCTTGCTACTGCATCTTCTGCTGCAATTCCTGCTGCTATATATCTTGCTGCATCTCCTGCTGCTGCATCTCCTGCTGCTGTATCAGCTGAAGCACCTTTTCCTGCTGCATCTACTGCTTAATCTGCATCTCTTACTGCATCTGCTTCTGTATCTCATTTTGCTGCATTTCCTGCGGAATTTGCTGCTGAATCTGCTGCTGCATCCCCTCCTGTTGCATCTCCTGCTTTATCTACTGCTGCATATGCTGCTACTGCATTTCCTGATGAATCTGCTGCTGAATCTGCTGCTGGATCTTTTGCGGTGGCATCTCCTGCTCTTGCATCTCCTGCTGCTGAATCTCCTCCTGAAGCTCCTATGATATCTCATGCTGCTACATAACCTGTTACATCTCCTGATGCATCTCCTTCTGAATAGTCATCTCCTGATGCATCTCCTCCTGATGCATCTCCTCCTGATGCATTTGCTGCAGCTTCTCCTGCTGCATCTCCTGCTACTTCATCTCCTGCTGCATTGTCTAACGCTCTATCTCCTGCTGCATCTGCTGCTGCTGCATCTGCTGCTGCTGCATCTCCTACTACATCTTCTGCTGATGCATCTTCTGCTTCATCTCCAGCTGCTGCATCTCCTGCTGCATCTCCTGCCGAATCAAATCCTACCACAACTCCTGCTGATGCATATCCTGCTGATGCATCTCCTCCTACTGCATCTCCGACTGCTGCATCTCCTGCATCTGCTGCTGCATCTGCTGCTGCAGCACCTCCTATGGAATCCCCTCCTCAATTGCTGATGCATCTCCTGATGCTGCATCTCCACCTGCTGCATCTCCTGCTGCTGAATCTCCTGCTGATGCATCTCCTGCGTAGTTTGGTGCATCTGCTCTAGATTAATCTACTGCTGCATCTCCTGATATTTCACCTTCTGATTTTTGATGTCCTCGTGCATCACCTGATGCTCCAGCTGCTGCTGCTGCATACACTGCTGCATCTCCTGCTACTGCATCTCCTGCTGAATGTGCTTCTGTATCTGCTGCGGCATCTGCTGATTCTTCATCTCCTGCTGCTGAATCTCCTGCTTCTGCATCTTCTGCTGAATATGCTGCTGAATATGCTGCTGCATCTCCTGCTGCACCGCCTGCTGAATATGCATCTTCTGGTGCTCTATCCCCTTCTTCTGCATCCTCTCTTTTATCTACTACTGCTGCATGTCCTGCTACATCTTCTGCTGCTGAATTTACTTCTGCTGCATCTGCTACTGCATCTGCTGCTACTGAATCCCCTGCTGCATTCATGCTGCATTTCATGCTGGTGCACCTCCTGCTGCTGCATCTCCTGCTGCACCTCCTGCTGCATCACCTGCTATTGAATCCCCTGCTGCACCTCCTAATACTTCATCTCCTGATGCTTGCATCTCTTGATGCATCTCCTGATGCATCTCCTGCTGAATCTCCTCCTGCTGCTTCGCCTGCTGCTTCATCTACTGCATCTCCTGCTGCATCTACTGCTACATCTCCTGCTGCTCTATCTCCTCCTCCTGGATCCTACATCTATTGCTGCTGCATACTCTGCCGAACCTCCTCCTGCTGCACCTCCGTTGGTGACTACCTCTGATGCATCAGTGGATTCATCTGATGATGCATCTCCCCTGCTTCATCTCCTGATGCTGAACCTCCTGCTCTTGCATACCCTGCTGCATCTACAGCTGCTTCTAAGCCTACTTCATCTACTGCTGCTGCATTACCTGCTGCTTCTGCTGCTGCTACGTCTCCTCCTCAATTTCCAGCTACTGCATCTCCTGGTGCTATATTTTGCTTATCCATCTCCTGCTGCTGTATCTCTTACAGAATCTGCTTCTGAATCTGCTGCTGCATCTGCTGCGGCTGCATCTC
The DNA here is from genome assembly GCA_033459285.1 of Clamator glandarius. Taxonomy (NCBI): domain Eukaryota; kingdom Metazoa; phylum Chordata; class Aves; order Cuculiformes; family Cuculidae; genus Clamator; species Clamator glandarius. The sequence goes on along the minus strand of JAUNZM010000193.1, from coordinate 24,225 downwards.
CTGATGATGCATCTCCTGCTGCTGCATCTCCTGCTACTGCAGCTCCTATTGCGTCTCCTGCTGCATCTCCTGCTACATCTCTTGCGGCTTTCTCTCCTGCTCTATCTCCTGCTGCTGAATCTTCTCCTAATCGATCTCCTTAAGCATCTCTTTCTGCTGCATCTTCTGCTTTTCCTGAGGCATCTCTTCTTGCTGCATTTCCTACTGAATCACTTACTGCTGCATCTGCAGCATTTCCTGCTACATCTACTGCTGCTTCACATACTGCTGCATCTCCTACTACATATCCTGCTGCTGCATCTGCTGCTGCTATATCTCTTGCTGCATCTACTGGGGCTACATCTCCTGCTGCATCTCCTTCTGCTGCTTCTCATTCTCTGCATCTCCTGATACTGCTTCAACTGCTGTTGCATCTCGTGCTGCTTCACCTCCTGCTGCATCTGCGACTGAAAATCTTGCTGCTACAAATCTTGCTGCTGCATCTCCTGCTCCATATCCTTCTGCTACATCTGCAGATTCATCTTATGATGGTCCTTTTTTGCTGGATCTCCTGCTTCTGCATCTCCTGCTGCTGCAAACTTTGCTACATCTCCTGCTGCTGTATCTCCTGCAGCTGCAGCTGCTGATGCATTTCCTCATGCATTTTCTGCTTCTGCATCTCCTTCTGCTGCAAACTTTGCTGCATCTCCTGCTGCTGTATCTCATGCAGCTGCAGCTGCTGATGCATTTCCTCATGCATTTTCTGCTTCTGCATCTCCTTCTGCTGCAACTCCTGCTGCATCTCCCCTTGCTGCATTTCCTACTGCTGCATTTCCTGCTCCTGCATCTGATACTTCATCTCCAGCTGCTGCATCTGCTGGTGCTGCATCTCCTGCTGCATCTGATGCTGGATCTCCTGATTCTGCATCTCACACCACATCTCCTATTGATTCATCTCCTGCTTCTGCATATCCTGCTGCATCTCCTGCTGCTGCATCACCTGCTGCCGAATCTCCTGCATCTTTTGCTGCATCTGCTCTAGATTCATCTACTGGTGCATCTCCTGCTGCTGCATCTCCTGCTGATGGATGTCCTCGTACATCTCCTGATGCTGCATGTGCTGCTGCATCTCCTGCAGCTGAATCTCCTCTGGTGTCTCTCAATGCTGAATCTCGTGCTGCTCCATTCTCTGCTGCATCTACTGCTGCTGCATAGCCTGCTGCCGAATCTCCTAATGCATCTCCTCTTGCTTAGTCTCCTGATGCTTCCTATCCTGCTTCATCTCCTTTTGCTGCATATATTGCTGCTGCATCTACTGCTGCTTGGCACGCTGCTGTATCTCCTGCTCCATCTCCTGCTGGGGGATCTCCTGCTGCATCTCCTTCTGCATCTCCTGCTGCTCCAGCTGCTGCATCTGCATCATCAGGATATTCTGAAGGAGATGCAGCAACAGGAGATGCAGCAGCAGGAGATGCAGCCACAGCACTGCGGGAGGAGATTCATTTGCAGGAGATGCAGCAGGATTTTCAGCAGGAGATAGAGCAGAAGGAGATGCAGCAGGAGATCCCCCAGCAGGAGATGGAGCAGTAGGAGATTCAGCAACAGATGCAGCAGAAGGAAGTGTAGTAGCAGAAGATGTAGCAGGAAATGCAGCAGAAGTAGATGAAACAGACGAAAACGCAGCAGGTTACGCAGCAGCAGAGGAAGCAGCAACAGGGGATGCAGCAGCAGGAGGTGCATCAACAGGAGATTCAGCAGGAGATTCATATTCATCATGAGATGCAGCAGGAGATGCAGCAGCATATTAAGCAGCACATTCAGCAGTAGATGCAAAAGTAGGAGTTTCAGCAGAAGGAGATGCAGAATCAGCAGATGCTGCAGCAGATTCAGAAGCACATTTAGCAGGAGATGCATCAGCAGGGGATGTACCACTAAGAGATGCAGCAGGAGACGCAGCAGGAGGAGATGCATCAAGAGATGAAGCAGGAGGAGAGGCAGCATCAGGATATTCAGGAGGAGTGGAAGCAGAAGGAGATGCAGCAGTGGATGCAGTAGCAGATGCACCAGCAGGAGATGCAGAAGCAGCAGATGCAGCAGGAGATTCAGCTGCAGAGGCAGTAGCAGAAGATGCAGCAGAAGATGTAGCAGAAAATGAAGAAGCAGTAGATATAGCCGGGGGTGCAAAACCAGGAGATGCAGCAGCAGTAAATGCAGTAGGAGAAGCAGCAGGAAGTGCAGCAAGAGATTTAGCAACAGACACAGAAGATGTAGAAGGATATGAAGCAGCAGTACATGAAAGAGAGGATGGAGCAGCAGGCGATGCCGCAGCAGGATATGCAGAAGTAGGAGAGTCATCAGCACGACATGCATCAGGAGATGCATCAGCAGGAGATGAATCAGGAGAGGCAGCATGAAGTATAGTAGAAGGTGATTCTTCAGCAGGACATGCAGCCGCATGAGATGCAGCAGAAGATGCAGAAGGAAATGCAGCAGGGTATACCTCAAGAGATGCAGATGAAGGAGATACAAGAGTAGATACTGCAGAAGGAGTTGTAGCAGGAGATGCAGCAAGAGGAGATGCATCAGCAGGAGACGCAGGCAGCAGAAAAAAGAGGAGATGCAGATTCAGCAGCAGATGAAGTAGCAGGAGTTGCAGCAGCAGATGCAATAACAGGAGATGCAGCAATATGTGAAGCAGCACCAGATGCAGCAGCATATGCTGAAGATGTAGTAGGAGGAGATTAAGCAGGAGATTCAGCAGGAAGAGATGCAGCAGGATATGCAGAAAAAGATAAAGCAGAAAGAGATGCATCAGGAAATACAGCAGCAGGATATGCATCAGCAGGAAATGCAGCAGAACATGCACTAGCAGAAGATGCAGCAGGAGATGTAGAAGGAGATTCAGCAGCAGGGGATGTAGTAGGAGATGCAGCAGGAGATACATCAGCAGGAGATGCTGGAGGAGATTCTGCAGAAGAAGATAATTCAGAAGGAGATGCAGCAGGAGATAAAATAGCAACATAGGCATCCGCAGTTACAGCAGGAATTGCAGCAGGAAATTCATCAGGAGATGCAGCCGCAGATGCCTTCAACGGTATATGCAGCTGAAATGCAGAAGCACTAGATGCATCCGTAGAAGATTGAGCATCAGATGCAGCAGGAAATGGAGATACTTCTGCAGATGCATCCGCAGATGCATCTGCAGAGTTTGCAGCAGGAGATGAATCAGCAGATGCAGCAGCAGGAGATGCAGGAGGACATCAAGAAGAAGGAGATGCAGCAGCAGCAAATGTAGCAGGAGATGCAGCAGTACATGAAGCATCAGGAAATGGAGCAGCAGATTAAGCAGCAGCACGATGTGTAGCAGAATATGCAGCAGGAGGCTAATGCAGCAGGTGATGCAGCAGCAGGTGATGCAGCAGCAGGTGATGCAGCTGCAGATGCAGAGGCGGCAGATGCAGCAGCAATAGTTGCAGCAGTAGATGCATCATGAGATGCTGATTCAGTAGGAGATGTAGCAGCAGAAGATATGCAGAAAAAGATAAAGCAGAAAGAGATGCACAGGAAATACAGCAGCAGGATATACATCAGCAGGAAATGCAGCCGGACATGCACTAGCAGAAGATGCAGCAGGAGATGCAGATGGAGATGTATCAAGAGGATATGCACCATGATATAGAGCAGCAGGAGATGCAACAAAAGATGAAACAGGAGGAGATGCAGTAGGAGAGGCAGCAGAAGAGATGCAGCAGTGGGTGTAGCACCAGATGCAGGAGCAGATGAAGCAAGAGCAGGAGATGCAGCAGCAGATGAAAGAAGCGATGTAGATTCAGTAGAAGATGCAGTAGCTGGAGATACTGCTGCAAATGCAGGGGCAGGAGATGGCACAGGAGGTGCAGCAGCAGGAGATGCAGAAGCAGGAAATGCATCAGCACGAGATGCAGCAGAGGATTCAGCAGCAGACACAGTAGGAGAAGATGCAGAAGCAGGAAATGCAGCAGAAGACACAGAAGCAGGAGATGCAGCAGGCGATACCGCAAGAGGTGCAGAAGATGGAGATGCAGGAGGAGATGCAACAGAAGGAGATGCAAAAGAAGGAGATGCAGCAGAAGGAGTTGTAGGTGCATGAGATTCAGTAGTAGGATAATGCAGCAGGAGATGCAGGCAGCAGATGAAAAGGGAGATTCAGATTGAGAAGGAGATGCAGTAGCAGGAGGTGTAGCATCAGGAGGTGCAGCAGGAGATGCATCAACAAATGAAGCAGGAGGAGAGGCAGCAGAAGGAGATGCTGAAGTGGATGCAGCATTAGATGCAGTAGCAGCAGATGCAACAGCAGTAGATACAGCAGCTAATGAAAGAGGAGATGTAGATTCAACAAGAGATGCAGTAGATGAAGATGCCAAAGGAAATGAACCAGAATGAGATGCAGAAGCAGGGAATACAGCAGGAAGAGATGCAGCAGGAGATGCAGCAGTAGGGGAAATGGCAGGAGACGTAGCAGCAGGCGATTCAGCAGGAGTAAATGCATCTGGTAATGCAGCAGCAGGATATTCAGCAGCAGGCGATTCAGCAGCAGTAGATGCAGCAGGGGATGCAGCAGCAGGATATTCAGCAGCAGGAAATGCAGCATGATATGAAGAAGCAGGATATGCAGCAGCAGGAAATGCTGCAGCAGATGCAGTAGCAGGGGATGCAGCAGCAGGAAATTCAGGAGATGCAGCAAGAGATTCAGCAGGTGATGCAGCAGCAGAAGCAGCAGAAGATGCAGCTGGACGAGATACAGCAGCCCCAGATCCAGCAAGAGATGCAGAACCAGATGCAATTGGATATGCAGCAAGATGCAGCAGCAGATACTGCTTGAGATGCAGCAGTAGGAGATGAAGCAGCAGGAAATTAAGAAGCAGGAGATGCAGCATCAGCAGATCTAGCAGATGCAGCAGCAGATGCAGAAGGCATTTCAACAGAATGAGATGCAGCACGAGGAGATGCAGCAGGAAGAGATGCAGAAGCAGAGGAGGTGCAGCAGGAGACGCAGAAACAGGAAATGCAGCAGCAGCACATGCAGCAGCAGGTGCAGGTGCTAATGCAGCAGCAGATGCATTAGCAACGCAGTATGAGATGAAGCAAACGGAGATGCAGAAGCAGATGAAGTAGCAGGAGATACAGCAGCATGTTATGAAGAAGAACGGGATGCAGCAGGCAGAAATGCAGAAGTGGGGGATGCAGCTGCAGGTGATAGAAAGGTGGATGCAGCAGTGTATGCTGTAGCAGATGCAGCAGGAGATGCAGCAGGAGATGCATATTCAGCAGTAGACTGAGCAGGAGATGCAGCATCAGAGATGTAGCAGGAGATTCAGCGAGAGATGCAGCAGCAGCCATGCAGCAGCAGGAAATGGAGCAGCAGATGCAGCAGAAGGAGATGCAGTAGAAGGAGAATCAGAAGATGATACAGCTGCAGGAGATTCAGCAGCAGATGCAGCAGCAGATTCAGCATCAGGAGATGGAACCACATAGGCAGATTCAGCAGGAGGTGCAGGAGCAGAAAATGCAGCAGGAGATGATACTGGATATGCAATAGCAGGAGATGCAGCAGAACATGCACCAGCTAGAGATGCAGCAGGAGATGCTGTAGGCCCTGAAATTTTGGAGTGACGCTTTAATAGCCATTCTGATGTAACAGAACACAAGACTAGACTGAATGTTCTACACGTATTGCTTTGCAGTAAAAGAGCTATAAGAGAAAAGATTCAGCAACAGCAGCATTCCATGCTAGCATCTTGCCTGCGGGAGTTGCTCACTTTTCCTAGAGTACCTTCATAGGCGCAATAAAGACACAATTCAGTACCCTATACTAAAACGGTCCATAAATTTTTCTTTGCTGCTTGTATTGAAATCGTTTTCACAGAAGACTTCTTAGGAAGAGCCAGCATTTGATCGTAACAGCTTCCTTGCGTTACTTGTACTGAAAGCTCTGAAATTTTGAAGCAACGCTTTAATAGCCATACGAATGTTGCAGTACACAAGCCTAGACTGAAAGCTTTATAAGTCTTCTTTTGCAGTGAAAGCACTATACGAGAGCACATTCAGAAGCATCAGCATCCCATTCTAGCATCTTCCATCTGGGAATTACTCACTTTTCCTAAAGAGCATTCATAGGCAAAGATAAGTCACAATTCAGGACCCTATACTAAAACGGTCCATAAGTCTTGCTTAGCCGCTTGCAGTGAAAGCGCTTCCATAGAAGACTCAGACTAAAGCCAGCATTCGATGGTAGCAACTTCTCTACGTTACTCGTTCTGAATGATCTGAAAATATTGAAGTGACACCTTAATAGCAATTCTGAAGTTACAGTATACAAGCCCAGACTGAAATTTCTACAAGTCTTGCCTTGTAATAAAAGCGCTATGAGGGAGGACATTCTGAAGTAGGAGCATTCCATGCTAGCAACTTCCCTGCGGGTGTAATTTAATTTTCCTAAAGCGGGTTAATAGACGCAGTTAAGTCACTATTCAGTACCCTATACTAAAACGGTCCTTAAGTCCCGCTTTGCTGCTTGCAGTGAAATCTCTCCACAAAAGTCTCTTACGAGAGCCAGCATTTAATCGTAGCATGTTTCCCTCAGGTGCATGTGTTAAATGCTCAGAAATTTTGAAGTGACGCTTGAATAGCAATTCTGATGTTAAAGTACGCAAGTCTACACTGAAAGCTCTACAAGTCTTGCCTTAGAGAAAAAGCGCTCTAAGAGAAGACCTTCAGAAGAAGCAGCTTTCCATGCTAGCGTCTTCCCTGCGGGCGTATTTCCATTTTCCTAAAGCGCCGTAATAGGCGCAGTTAAGTCACAATTCAGTACTCTACACTAAATCGTACTGTTAGTCGTGCTTTCCACGTTGCAATGAAAGAGCTTCCACAGAAGACTCTAACGAGAGCCAGCATTTGATCGTAGCAGCTTCCCTGCGGTTCTTGTGCTGAACGATCTGAATTTTGGAAGTGACGCTTTATTTGCCCTTTATATCTTACGGTACGCAAGCTTATACTGATAGTTCTACAATTCTTCCTTTGTAGTGAAAGAGCTAAGAGAACACATTCAGAAGCAGCAGCATTCCTTGCCAGCTTCTTTCCTGTGGAATTTACCTAAAGCGTCTTAAAAGGCGCAGTTAAATCACCATTCAGTACCCTATACTAAAACGGTCAACTAGTCGTGCTTTGCAGCTTGCAGTCAAAGCGCTTCAAGAGAAGACTCAAATGAGAGCCAGAATTTGATGGTAGCAGCTTTCCTGCCGTTCTTGGTCTGAACGATCTGAAAATATTGAAGTGACGCCTTAATAGCAATTCTGAAGTTACAGTATACAAGACTAGACTGAAAGGTCTACACGTCTTGCTTTACAGAAAAAGCACTCTAAGAGAAGACATTCAGAAGAGGCATCGTTCCATGCTAGCATCTTCCCTCCGGCAGTTGCTCACTTTTTTTAAAGTGCTGTAATTTGTGAATATTAAGATGCTATTTATTCTCTTACACTAAAAAATCCTGTTAGTCGTGCTTTGCACCTTGCAGTGAAAGCGCATCTACAGAAGACTCTAACGAGAGCCAGCATTTCATGGTAGCATCTTACCTGCGGTACTTGTGCTGAACACTCTGAAATTTGGAAGTGACGCCTTCACAGCCATTCTGATGTTACAGTTCACAAGCTTAGACTGAAACTTCTACAAGTTTTGCTTTGCAGTGAAAGCGCTCTAAGAGAAGACATTCAGAAGCAGCAGCATTCCGTGCTAACATCTTCGCTGTTGGAGATATTCACTTTTCCTAAAGCTCGTTATTAGTCGTTATTATTTCACTATTCTTTAACCTACACTTAAACGCATTGTTAATCGTGTTTTGCACCTCTCAGTGAAAGAGCTTCCAGAGAAGATTTGAAGGAGAGACACCATTTGATGCTAGCAACTTCCCAGGAGTATTTCTGTTGAACGCTTTCAAAATCTTCAAGTGAAGCCTTACTAGCTTTGCTGATGTTACCGTTCACTAGCCTAGACGGAAAGTTCGATAAATATTGGTTTGCAGTGATTGCGCTCTAAGAGAAGACATTCAGAAGCAGAAGCATTCCATGCTAACATCTTCCCTGCTGGAGATATTCACTTTTCCTAAAGCGCCTTATTAGGCGCTATTAAGTCTCTATTCATTTGCCAACACAAGAACGTTGTGTTAGTCGTTCTCTGCATCTTGCAGAGAAACCACTTCCATTGAAGACGCTATCGAGAGCCAGCTTTTGATGGTAACAACTTTCCTGTGTTACTTGTGCCGAACGCTCTGAAATTCTGAAGTAACGCCTTCGTAGCCATTCTGGTCTTACAGTACACAAGACTAGACTGAAAGTTCTACAAGTCGTGCTCTGCAATGAAAGCTCTCTAAGAGAATACATCCACAAGCAGAAGCATTCCATGCTAACATCTTCCCTGCTGGAGATATTCACTTTTCCTAAAAAGCGTTATTAGGCGTTATTAAGTCGCTAATAACTAGCCTACGCAAAAACGTTGCGTTTTTCGTGCTTTGCGGCTGGCAGTGACAGCGCTTCATGAAAGGATCCTATAGAAATCCAAAAATTGATGGTAGCAACTTCCCTACGGTACTTGTGCTGAACGATCTCAGATCTTGAAATGAGGCTTTAATAGCCATTCTGATCTTACAGCTCATAAGCCTAGAGTGAAAGTTCTACAAGTCATCTTTTGCAGTAACAGCGCTATAAGAGAAAACATTAATAAGCGGTGTAGTTTCAGGCCAGCATCTGCACTGCCTGAAATACTTACTTTTCCATAAGCGCGTTAACAGGCGCAGTTAAGTCACAATTCATTACCCTAAACTAAAATGTGTTAGTCGTGCTTCACAGCCTGCAGCAAAAGCGCTAGAAGAGAAAACTCTAACGAGAACCAGCATTTGATGGTAGAAGCTTCCCTTGCGGTACTTGTGCTGAACGCTCTGAAATTTTGAAGCGACACTGTACTAGCTTATGATATACTTCAGAAGACTAAAATGAAACTTCTAGAAGTCGTACTTTGCAGTGAAAGTGCTATAAGAGAAGACATTCAGAAGCAGCAGCATTTCATGCTACCACCTTCCCTGCAGTAGATGTACACTATTCCTAAAGTGCGTTATTCGGCGAAGTAAAGTAACTGTTCTGTACCCTATTCAAAACTTTGTGTTAGTCGTACTTTGCAGGAGATGCATCAGCAGGAGATGCAGAAGCAGATGCAGCAGGAGGAGATGAAGCAGGAGTCGATGCAGAAGGTAATAGAGCAGCAGGAGATTCAGAAAGGGATTAAGGAGCAGGAGATGCAGCAGCAGGGAAGGCAGCACTATATACAGAAGCAGGATATGCAGCAGGAGGAGATGCAGTATGAGGAGATAGACCACGTAATGCAGCAGCAGGAGATATAGCAGGAGATGCAAGATCAAGAGATGCAGCATCAGACCAATCAGCAGGAGATGCAGCAGCAGAAGATGCAGCAGGAAATGCAGCAGCAGGAGAAGAAGCATTATCATGAGATGCATTAAGAGGTGTAGCAGCGGGATATGTAGCAGGAGATTTGGAATGACATGAAGCAGCAGCAGAGCAAATGCAGATGCAGTAGGAAATGCAGCAGTAGATGCAGGATCAGCAGATACTGCATCAGGTAATACTGCAGCAGATGCAGCAGGACATGACATATCAGGTGATAAAGCCACAGACGCATCAGTTGAAGATGAAGCAGGAGATGTAGCAGCACGAGGTGCATCAGCAGGTGCATGAGGAAATGAGGCAGCAAATGTAGAAAGGTATAACGGAGCAGATGCAGCAGGAGATGCATCAAGAAATAAGATGCAGAAGGAGTTGCAGCATCAGGAGATGAAGCAGGAAATGCAGCAGCAGGGGATGTAGTAGCAGGAGATGCAGGAGTTGCAGAATCAGGAGATGCAGAAGCAGCAGAAGTAACAGGAGATGCAGCAGCATCATATGCACTAGGAGATGTAGCATCAAGAGATGAAGAAGCAGGAGATGGTACAGGCGATTCAGAAGGAGATGCAGAAGGAGGAGATGCAGCAGCAGGAGGTGCAGAGTAGTAGATGAAGAGAAGAAGATGCAGCAGAAGGAAATATAGCAGGAGATTCATCGGCAGTACCTGCAGCAGGAGAGAAAGCAGCATCAGATGCAGCATCAGATGCAGCAGCAGGAGATGCACCAGCAGGAGATCTATCAGGAGATGCAGCAGTAGATGAAGCAGCAGCAGATGCAGCAGCAAATTCAGCAGATGCAGTAGCAGATTCATAAAGAGCTTCAGCAGGAAATGCAGATGAATATGCAGGAGCAGGAGATACTACAGGAGATGCATCCGCAGTTGATGCAGAAGGAGATGCAGCAGGTGACGCTCAAGGAGATGCAGAACGAGATGAAGCAGCAAGATATGCAGCAAAAGGAGATGACGCAGGAGATGCTTCAATAGAAGGTGCAACATGAGATAGAGCAGGAGATGCAGCAGCAGACGAAGCAAAAGGAGATGCAGATACAGGAGATGCAGCAGCAGGACATGGATCAAGAGATGAAGCAGCAGGAGATTCGTTAGGAGATGCAGTAGCAGGATATGAAACAGCAGGAGCTATAGCAGCAGGAGATGCAGCATGAGATGCAGTAGGATGAGATGAAGCAGCAGGGGATGTATCAGGAGATGCAGAAGCAGCAGATACTGCAGGAGATGCTGTAGCAGGAGATGCAGAAGATGTAGCATAAGGAGATGCAACAGCAGGAGATGCAGCAGAAGATTCAGCAGGAGATTCAGCAGGAGGAGATGAAACAGGAAATGCAGTAGGAGGAGGTACAGCAGCACCAGATGCAGCAGAAGAGATGAATAAGAGATGCAACAGCAATTGATGCAGCAGGAGAAGCTGGAGCCGCAGATGCAGAAGAAGTAGATGCAGAAGAAGGAGATGCTGCAGGACATGCATCAGCAGGAGATACAGCAAAACATACATCAGCAGGAGACACAGCAGCAGGATATGAGGCAGGAGATGCACCAGCAGCAGAAGCAGCAGCAGATGCAGCACCATATGCAGCAGAACATGCAGAACCACATGGAGATACAGCAGCAGATGAAGCAGCAGATGCAGCTGGAGATGTAGCAACAGGAGGTACAGAACGAGATTAAGCAGCAAGATATGCAGCAGAGGGAGATGACGCAGGAGATGCTTCAACAGAATGTGCAACATGAGATACAGCAGGAGATGCAGCAGCAAACGAAGCAAAAGGCAATGCAGAAACAAGAGATGCAGCAGCAGAATTATATCATGCAAGAGATGCTTCAACAGAAGGTGCAACATGAGATACAGCAGGAGATGCAGCAGCAGACAAAGCAAAAGGAGATGCAGAAAAAGGATATTCAACAGAAGGTTATGACGCAGGAGATGCTTCAATAGAAGGTGCAACATGAGATACAGCAGGAGATGCAGCAGCAGACAAAGCAAAAGGAGATGCAGAAACAGGAGATGCAGCAGCAGGACATGGATCAAGAGATGAAGCAGCAGGAGATTCATTTGGAGATGCAGTAGCAGGATATGAAACACCAGGAGCTATAGCAGTAGGAGACGCAGCCTGAGATGCAGCAGGATGAGATGAAACAGCAGGGGATGTATCAGGAGATGCAGAATCAGCAGATACGGCAGGAGATGCTGTATCAGGAGATGCAGCAGGAGATGTAGCAGCAGAAGGAGATGAGCAGCAGGAGATGCAGCACCATATGCCGCAGGAGGAGATAGAACAGGTGATGCAGTAGGAAAAGGTTCAACAGGGGATGCAGCAGGAGGAGATGCAACAGGAAATGAAGTAGGAGTATGTACAGCAGCACCAGATGCAGCAGTGTATGCAGCAGAAGAGATGAATAAGAGATGCAGCAGCAATTGATGCAGCAGGAGATGCTGGAGCCGCAGATGCAGAAGAAGTAGATACAGAAGCAGGAGATGCAGCAAAACATACATCAGCAGGAGACACAGCAGCAGGATATGAGGCAGGAGATGCATCAGCAGCAGAAGCAGCAGAAGATGCAGCACCATATGCAGCAGAACATGCAGAACCATATGCAGCAGGAGATACAGCAGCAGATGAAGCAGCAGCTGCAGCTGGAGATGTAGCATCACCAGAACCAGAAGCAGATGCAGCAGCAAGGAATGCAGGATGAGATGCAGCAAGAATTGCATCAGCAGGAGATGCTGCTGGAGATTCAGTAGGATATGCAACAGCAAGAGATTTGGCAACAGCAGATGCAGCAGGATATGCAGCAGCAGATGCAGCTGCATGAGGTGTATCAGCAAAAGATGTAGCAGGAGATGCATATTCAGCAGGTTATGCACCAGGATATGAAGCAGGAGATCCAAGAGAAGCTGCTGGAGCAGGAAATCAGCCGGAGATGCAGCAGCAAGAGATGGAGGAAAAGAAGATGCAGCAGCACCAGAGGCAGCAGAAGATTCAGCAGGAGTTACAGCAGCAGGAGATGAAGAGGCAACAGATTCAGCAGCAGGAGATGCAGCATCAGGAGATTCAGCAGGAGATGCATCAGTAGATTCTGCAGCAGGAAATTCCATGTGAGATTCTGCAGCAAGAGATTCAGTAGAAAAGGCAGCATGAGATGCAGCAGGAGATATAGAAGGTGATTCAGCAGCAGGGGATGTAGTAGGAGATGCAGCAGGAGATATATCAGCAGGAATTCTAGCAGGAGATGCAGCAGGAGCTTCTGCAGAAGAAGATTCAGCAGGAGATGCAGCAGCAGATGAAACAGCAACATAGGCATCAGCAGTTACAACAGGAAGTGCAACAGGAGATGTAGCAGCAGGAGATGTAGGAGCAGGAGATGCAGCCGCAGATGCCTTCAACAGGATTTGCAGCTGAAATGCAGAAGCACTAGATGCATCCATAGAAGATTGAGCAGCAGATGCAGCAGGAAATGGAGGTGCTTCTGCAGATGCATCCGCAGATGCATCCGCAGAGGATGCAGCAGGAAATGAAGCAGCAGGCTATACAGCAGCATGAGATGAAGCAGCAGATGCAGCAGCAGGAGATGCAGGAGGACATCAAGTAGAAGGAGATGCAGCAGCAGCAAATGTAGCAGGAGATGCATCAGTACATGAAGCATCAGGAAATGAAGGAGCAGAATATGCAGCAGGAGGTAATGCAGCAGGTGATGCATCAGCAGGTGATGCAGCGGCAGCTGCAGAGGCAGCAGATGCAGCAGCAATAGATGCAGCAGCAGATGCAGCAGGAGATGCTGATTCAGTAGGAGATGTAGCAGCAGATGATGCAGTAGGAGATGCAGCAGCATGAAATGCAGTAAGATATGCTGCAGGAGGAGATGCAGTAGGATATGAAGCAGGAGATGCAGCAGCAGGAGATGCAGCAGGGGATGCATATTCAGCAGTAGATTCAGCAGAAACTTCAGAAGGAGATGCAACAGCAGGAGTTTTATCAGGAGGTGCAGCAGTAGACAAAGCAGCAGCATATGCAACAGCAGATGCAGCAGATGGAGCAGAATTAGATGCAGCAGGAGATGGAGCAGCAGAAGTAACAGGAAATTTTGCATCAGGAGATGCATCCGGAGATGCATGAGCAGAAGATGCATCTGGAGATGTAGCATAAGGATACACAGAAGCAGGAGATGAAGCAGCACATGCAACAGCAGGCGATGCAGGAGGACATCAAGTAACAGGGGCTGCTCCTGCTTCCTCATTTCTTTGTATATCTCCCACTGCATCTTCTGCTGCTGCCCCTCCTGGTGTATTTCCTGCTGATGTATCTCCTGCTGCATATCCTCCTGTTGTATCTTCTGATTCATCTCATGCTGATGCATCTCCTGCTACATATCCTTCTTCTGCATCTACTGTTGCTACATTTCCTGCTGAATTTGCTGCTGAATCTGCTGCTGCATCCCCTGCTGCTGATTCTCCTGCTTCTGCATATCCTGCTGCTTTATGGTCTGTTTCATCTACTGCTGCTGCATATCCTCCTACATCTTCTGCTGCTACACTTCCTTCTGCTGCATCTCCTACTACATCTCCTGCTGTAACTCTTTCTGCTCTATCTCCTGCTGAAAATCCTGCTGCATCTCCTACGGCTGCATCTCCTGCAGCTGAATCTGCTGCCACAGTGCTGTGGTTGCATCTCCTGCTGCTGCATCTCCTGTTGCTGCATCTCCTTCAGAATATCCTGATGATGCAGATGCAGCAGCTAGAGCAGCAGGAGTTGCAGAAGGAGATGCAGCAGGAGATGCCCTGCCCCAGCAGGAGATGGAGCAGGAGATACAGCAGCAGGCCAAGCAGCAGCAGATGCAGCAGCAATATATGCAGCAAAAGGAGATGAAGCAAGATAGGAAGCATCAGGAGACTAAGCAAGAGGAGATGCATTAGGAGATTCTGCAGCAGGCTATGCAGCAGCAGTAGATGCAGCAGAGAATGGAGCAGCACGAGATTCAGCAGGAGGAGATGGAACAGGAGATGCAGCTGCAGGAGATGCAGCAGCACATGCAGCAGCAGGAGATAGACGAGGACATCCATCAGCAGGAGATGCACCAGGAGGTGAATCTACAGCAGATGCAGCAAAAGATGCAGGAGATTCGGGAGCAGGTGATGCAGCAGGAGATGCAGAAGCAGGAGATGTGGTATGAGATGCAGAAGCAGGAGATTCAGCAGCAGATGAAGCAGGAGATGCAGCACCAGCAGATGTAGCAGCAGGAGATGAAATATCAGATGCAGGAGCAGGAAATGCAGCAGAAGGAAATGCAGCAAAAGGAGATGCAGCAGGAGTTGCTGCAGAAGGACATGCAGCAGTAGAAAATGCATCAGGAAATGCATCAGAAGTCGCAGCTGCAAGAGATGCAGCAGAAGCAACTGCAGCTGAAAATGCAGCAGCAGGAGATGCAGCAGGAGATGCAGCAGCAGGAGATGCAGAAGCAGGAGATCTAGCAAGAAAACACCATCATAAGATGAATCCGCAGATGCAACAGAAGGATATGGAAAAGGAGATGCAGCCACAAGAGATGGAGCAGGAGATGCAGAAGGAGATGCAGTAACAGGAGATGTAGCAGCAGGATATGCAGCAAGAGACTGAGCAAGAGGAGATGTACCCTGAGATGAAGCAGCAGGAAATGCAGCAGGAGATATAGAAGCAGATGAAGCAGCAGTAGATGGAGCAGGAAGATAGGCATCAGAAGGAGATAAAGCAGGAGATGCAAAAGCAGGAGATTAAGCTACAGGAGATGCATTAGGAGATGCAGTAGCAGCAGATACAGCATCAGGAGATGCAGCTGCAGTAGATGCAGGAGCAGATTATGAAGCAGATTCCATAAGAGATGCAGCAGCAGGAGATTGATAAGCAAAAGATATAGGACTAGGAGATGCAGCAGCAGGAGGTTCAGCAGAGGATGCAGCAGCAATAGATGCAGGTGGAGATCCAGGAGGAGGATATAGAGAAGCAGGCGATGCAGCAGCAGATGCAGGAGATGAAGCAGTAGGAGAAGCAGCAGGAGGAGATTCAGCAGGAGATGCATCAGGAGGTGCAGCATCAGGAGATGCAGCATTATGAGATGTACCGGTGGATGCAGCAGCAGGTGATGCAGAAAGACATTAAAAATCAGAAGATGAAACAACAGGAGATGCAGCAGTAGATTAATCTACAGCAGATGCACCAAAAGATGCAAGAGATGCAGCAGCCGGAGATGCAGCTGGAGATGCAGCAGCAGTAGATTGAGCAAGATATAGAGAAGCAGGAGATGCATCAGCGGGAGATGTGGCATGAGAGGCAGAAGAAGAAGATCCTGCAGCAGATGCAGTAGTAGATGCAGCAGCAGGAGATTCAGCAACAGGAGATGCAGCAGTCAGAGATGCAGCAGGTGGAGATTCAGCATCAGGAGATGCATTAGTAAATGCAGCAGCAGGAGATGCAGCAGCAGGAGATGCAGCAGATTATGCAGCAGCAGGAGATGCAGCAGGAGATTTGGTAGGATTAGATTCAGCAGGAGATTCAGCAGCAGGAGATGCAGCAGGAGATGATGCAGATGGAGCTGCAGCAGCAGGAGATGCAGCATGATATGCAGCAGGAGATGTAGCCGGAGATTAAGCAGCAGGAGATTCAGCAGAAGGATTTGCAGCAGGAGATGCTGTAATAGGAGATGAAGCAGTATATGAAGCAGCAGCAGATGCAGCAGGAAATACTGCAGGTGCAGAAGTAGGAGATGAATCAGGAGATGATGCAGAAGCAAGGGGTGCAGCAGCAGGGGATTACGCAGGACATGCATCAGTAGATGATGCAGCAGTAGGAGATGCAGCCGCTGCAGATGCATCAATAGATGCATATTCATCAGGAGATGCAGCAGGATGAGATGCTTCAGCAGGTACAGATTCATGTGATGTAGCACGAGATACAGAAGGAGATGCTGTAGGAGAAGAGACAGGAGGAGATGATGCAGCAGACACAGCAGCAGGAGATGCACAAGCAGAAGATGCAGCTGAAGGAGATGCAGGAAATGCATCAGCTGATGCAGGAGGAGATTTAGCAGGAAGAGATTTAGCACGAACAGATGCAGCAGCAGGAGATGCAGCATAAGACGCAGCAGCAGGAGATGCAGCAGTAGATTCTGCTGCATCTCCTCTGCTGCCTCTCCTACTGCATCTCCTCCTGTTTCATCTTTTGTTGCATCTCCTGCTGCTGTATATCATGGTGCATATCCTCTTGCTACATCTCCGGCTACATCTCCTGATGCGTCTTCTGCTAGTGCATGTTCTGCTGCATTTCCTGCTGATGCATATCCTGATGCTGTATTTCCTGATGCATCTCTTTCTGCTTTATCTTTTTCTGCATATCCTGCTGTATCTCTTCCTGCTGGATCTCCTGCTTAATCTCCTCCTACTACATCTTCAGCATATGCTGCTGCATCTGGTGCTGCCTCACCTATTGCTGCATCTCCTGCTATTGCATCTGCTGCTGCAACTCCTGCTACTTCATCTGCTGCTGAATCTGCATCTCCTCTTTCGTCTGCTGCCTGCATCTCCTGCTGATGCATCTCCTCTTGCTGCATCTTCTGCTGCATTTCTGGCTACTGCATCTCCTTAATGTGCTGCTGCATCTGCTGCTGATTCATGTACTGCTGCATCTCCTACTACAATTCCTGCTGCTACATCTCCTACCACTTGGTGTCCTCCAGCATCTCCTGCTGCTGCATCCTCTGCTCATGCATCTGCAGATGCATCTGCAGAAGTATCTCCATTTCCTGCTGCATCTGATGCTCAGTCTTCTACGGATGCATCTAGTGCTTCTGTATTTCCTCCTGAAGGCATCTGCGGCTGCATCTCCTGCTGCTACATCACCTGCTGAATCTCCTGTTGCACTTTCTGCTGTAATCTCTGATGCATATGTTGCTATTTCATCTCCTGCTGAATCTTCTTCTGCAGAATCTCCACCTGCCACTCCTGCTGATGTATCTCCTCCTGTATCTCCTACTACATCTCCTGCTGCTGAATCTCCTTCTATATCTCCTGCCGCATCTTCTGCTTAATCTTCCACTGCAGACTCTACTACGGTGTTTCCTGCTGCAGAATCTCCTGCTACATTTTCTGCTGAGGCATCTCCTGCTGAATCTCCTGCCTCTTCATCTCCTGATGCTGCTTCTCCTGCATCTGCTGCGGCTGCATCTTCTTCTACTGCGTCTCCTGCTACTGCATCTCTTCTGCATCTCCCATTGCTACATCTCCTTCTGCATTTCCTGCTTCTGCATCTCCTGCTATGCACCTCATGCTGCTGCATCTGCTGTTGCATATCCTGCTGTATCTCCTGCAGCATCTCCTGCTGCATCTCATCCTGCATCACCTGCTGCTGCATCTGCTGCTGCTTCTGGTGTTGCTACATCTCCTGCTGCACCTGCTGCTGCATCTCCTGCTGCATCTCCAGCTTCATCTTCTGCTGCTGCATCTCCTTCTGTATCTTCTGCAGTTTCATATCCTGCTGCATCTACTCTGCTACATCTCCTGAATCTGCTGTTGTATCTGCTGTTACTTCATGTACTGCTGCATCTCCTGCTACATCTCCTGCTGCTGCATCTCCTGCAGCACTTGTATCTACATTTCTACTTCATCTCCTGCTGCATCTCCTGCTGCTGCGTTTCCTCAATCTGCTCTTGTATCTGCTGCTATTTCATGTACTCCTGCATCTCCTGCTGCCGTATCTCCTGCTACATGCTCTGCTGATGCATCTGCGGATGCATCTACTGATGCTGAATATCCTGCTACATCTGCTACTGAATCTCCTGCTACTGAATCACCTGCTGCTGCATCTCCTACTGCATATGCTGCTGAATGCATTTGCGGCTGCACCTCCTGATGCTGCATTTCCCGCTGCTGCATCTCCTGCTGCATTTCCTGCTGCAACGGCTGCTGCATCTACTGCTACTTCATCTACTGCTGCATCTCCTACATCTCCTGCTGCCTCATACGTTTCTCTATGTCCTGCTGCATCTACTGCTGCTGCCTCTGCTGGTGCATCTGCTGCTGATCTATCTCCTGCTCCATCTCTTCCTGCTGCATCCCCTGCTGCATCCCCTACTGCTGCATCTGCAGCATATGCTGCTTCATCTAGTGCTGCTTCACCTACTGCTGCAAGCCCTGCAAATTTTCCTGCTGCTGCATCTGCTGCTGCATCACCTGCTGCTGCATCTCCTGCTTCATCTTCAACTGATGCACCTGTGGCTTCATACCCTCATATGTCATCTTCTGCTGCATCTGCTGCAGTATTTCCTGCTGTAGTATCTGCTGATCCTGCATCTACTGCTGCATTTCCTGCTGCATCTGCTGCTGCTCTGCTGCTGCTTCATCTCCTGCCAAATCTCGTGCTACATATCCTGCTGCTGCACCTCCTAAAGCATCTCATGATAATGCTTCATCTCCTGCTACTGCATCTCCTGCTGCACCTACTGCTGCTGCATATCCTGCTGCATCTTCTGCTGCTGCATCTCCTGCTGATGGGTCTGATGCAGTATCTCTTGCTCTTGCATCTCCTGCTGCTGCATTACCTGCTCTATCTCCTCCTACTGCATCTCCTCCTGCTGCATATCCTGCTTCTGTATATACTGCTGCCTTTCCTGCTACAGCATCTCCTTCTGGTGAATCTATTTCTGCATCTCCTTCTTCTGAAACTCCTGCTACTCTATTACCTTCTGCATCGATTCGTGCTGTATGTCCTTCTTCTGCATCTCCTCCTGCTGCATCTGCTTCTGCATCTCCTTCTTCTGAACCTCCTGCTAAATCTGCATCTCTTGCTGCTTCATCTCCTGCTCTTGCATCTCCTTCTACTGAATCTCCTCCTGAATCTCCGGCGGCATCTCATGCTGCTACATATCCTGCTACACCCCCTGACGTATCTCCTTCTAAATATGCATCTCCTGCTGCTCCTACTGCTGCTGAATTTCCTGCTGCTGAATCTCCTGCTGCTGCATCTCCTGCTGTTGAATCTCCTGCTGCTGCGTCTGCTGCATCATCGCCTCTTTCTCCATAACCTGCTGGATTTCCAGTTGCTGCAACATATCATATAGCTGCATATGTTGAAGAATCTCTTCCTACTACATCTTATGCTGAATATTCATTTCCTGCTGCATCTGCTTCTGCATCTCCTGCTGCCGCTGCATCTCCTGCTGCTACTCCTGCTGCTGCATCAGTTGCTGCTGAATCTCCTGATGAATCTCCTGCGGCATCTCATGCTTCTAAATATCATGCTGAATCTCCTGCTGCATCTGCTGCTGCTGCATCTCCTACTGCTGCATCTACTTCTGCATGTGCTGCTGCAAGCATCTACTTCTGCTGCATCTGCTGGTGCTGCATCTCCTGCTGCATCTGCTGCTTCATCTTCTGCTGCTGCACTTCCTGCTGCATCTCCGTCTGAATCTCTTGGTGCAGCATTTCCTGCTGATGCATATTCTGCTTCAAATCCTGCTGCTGCATTACTTTCTGCATCTATTCCTTTTGTATTTCCTCCTGCTGCATCTCCTGACGCAGCATCTGGAGATGAAGGCAGGGAGATTGCAGCAGGGAGATGCAATACCAAAAGATTCAGCACCAAGAGATGCAGCAGCACATGCAATATTAGCAGATGCAGCAGGTAGGAGATGAAGCAGCAGATGCAGCGGCAGGAGATGCAGCAGGAGGAAATACAAAAGGAATAGATGCAGAAAGTAATGCAGCAGCAGGATTTGAAGCAGAATATGCATCAGCAGGAAATGCTGCACCAAGAGATTCAGACGGAGATGCAGCAGGAAGTGCAGCAGCAGAAGATGAAGCAGCAGATGCAGCAGGAGATGCAGCACCAGCAGATGCAGCAGAAGTAGATGCTTGCAGCAGCACATGCAGAAGTAGATGCAGCAGTAGGAGATGCAGCAGCAGCAGATGCAGCAGGAGATTCAGCATGATATTTAGAAGCATGAGATGCCGCAGGAGATTCATCAGGAGATTCAGCAGCAACTGATGCAGCAGCAGGAGTAGCAGCAGGAGATGCAGCGGCAGCAGGAGATGCAGAAGCAGATGCAGCAGGAAATGAATATTCAGCATAAGATGTAGTAGGGAAGAGATTCTTCAACATATGCAGCTATATGATATGTTGCAGCAACTGGAAATCCAGCAGGTTATGGAGAAAGAGGCGATGATGCAGCAGACGCAGCAGCAGGAGATTCAACAGCAGGAGATGCAGCAGCAGGAGATTCAGCAGCAGGAAATTCAGCAGCAGTAGGAGCAGCAGGAGATGCATATTTAGAAGGAGATACGTCAGGGGGGTGTAGCAGGATATGTAGCAGCATGAGATGCCGCCGGAGATTCAGGAGGGAGATTCAGTAGAAGGAGATGCAAGAGCAGGAGATGAAGCAGCAAGAGATGCAGATTTAGCAGGAGGTTCAGAAGAAGGAGATGCAGAAGCAGATGCAGGCAGGAGGGAGATGCAGAAGAAGGACATACAGCACGAATCGATGCAGAAGGTAATAGAGTAGCAGGAGTTTCAGAAGAAGGAGATGCAGAAATAGATTCACCAGAAGGAGATGCTGTAGCAGGAAAGGCAGCAGTATATACAGAAGCAGGATATGCAGCAGGAGGAGATGCAGTAGGAGGAGATAGAGCAGGTAATGCAGCAGCAGGAGATGCAAGAGCAAGAGATACTGCATCAGACCCATCAGCAGGAGATGCAGCAGCAGAAGATGCAGCAGGATATGCAGCAGCAGTAGGTGCAGCAGGAGATGCAGTAGCAGGAGATGAAGCATTATCATGAGATGCTTTAGGAGGTGCAGCAGCAGGATATGTAGCACGAGATTTGGCAGGAGATGAAGCAGCAGCAGAGCAGCAGCAGATGCAGCAGGAAATGCAGCAGTAGATGCAGGATCAGCAGATACTACAGCAGGAAATACTGCAGCAGATGCAGCAGAAGATGACATATGAGGGGTATGAAGCCACAGGTGCATCAGTTGAAGATGAAGCAGGAGATGCAGCAGCAGGTGATGCAGCAGCAGATGCAGCAGCAGGAAAATTTGCAGGGCTTGCAGCAGTAGGTGAAGCAGCACTAGATGAAGCAGCATATGCTGCAGATGCAGCAGTAGGGGGATGCAGCAGGGGATGCAGCAGGAAGAGATGGAGGCAGGAGATAGATCAGCAGCAGATGCACCAGCAGAGGCAGCAGCAGTAGATGCAGCAGGACATAGAGAAACGTATGAGGCAGCAGGAGATGTAGGAGATGCAGCAGTAGATGAAGTAGCAGTAGATGCAGCAGCCGTTGCAGGCAGGAAATGCAGCAGGAGATGCAGCAGCGGGGAAATGCAGCATCAGGAGGTGCAGCCGCAAATGCATTCAGCAGCATATGCAGTAGGAGATGCAGCAGCAGGTGATTCAGTAGCAGGAGATTCAGTAGCAGATGTAGCAGGATATTCAGCATCAGTAGATGCATCCGCAGATGCATCAGCAGAGCATGTAGCAGGAGATACGGCAGCAGGAGATGCAGGAGTACATGAAATAGCAGCAGATACAAGAGCAGATTGAGGAAACGCAGCAGCAGGAGATGCAGCAGGGAGATGAAGTAGAAATGTAGATACAAGTGCTGCAGGAGATGCAGCAGCAGGAGATGTAGCAGGAGATGCAGCAGTACATGAAGTAACAGCAGATACAACAGGCAGATTCAGGAGATGTAGCAGAGTAGATGCAGCAGGATATGAAACTGCAGAAGATACAGAAGGAGATGCAGCAGCAGAAGATGAAGCTGGAGATGGCAGCAGGAGATGCAGCAGCAGGTGCAGCAGGAGATGTAGCAACACCAGAAGCAGCAGCAGATGCAGCAGCAGGTGATGCAGGATGAGATGCAGCAGGAGATGCTGCAGGAGATACAGCAGGATATGCAACAGCAGATGCAGCAGCATGAGGTGCATAGCAGGAGATGCAGATGCAGGAAATGCAGAAGGAGATGTAGCAATGGGAGATGCAGAAGAGATGCAGTAGCAGGAGACGCAGTAGAAGAAGATGCAGCCGCAGCAGATGCAGGAGAAGCAGCATCAGAGATGAAGAGGCAGGAGATTCAGCAGGAGATGCCTCAGCAGAAAATGTAGCAGGAGATTCTGCAGCAGGAAACACCGTAGTAGAGTCTGCAGTGGGAAGATTAAGCAGAAGATGCGGCAGGAGATATAGAAGGAGATTCAGCAGCAGGAGATGTAGTAGGAGATACAGGAGGAGATACATCAGCAGGAGTGGCAGGTGGAGGATTCTGCTGAAGAAGATGTCAGCAGGAGATGAAATAGCAACATATGCATCAGAGATTACAGCAGAAAGTGCAACAGGAGATTCAGCAGGTGATGTAGCAGCAGGAGATGCAGCCGCAGATGCCTGTCAGGAGGAAATACAGAAGCACTAGATGCATCCGTAGGAAGACGTGAGCATCAGATGCAGGCAGGAAATGGAGATACTTCTGCAGATGCATCTGCAGATGCATGAGCAGAGGATGCAGCAGCAGGGAGATGCTGGAGGACACCAAGTGGTAGGAGATGTAGCAGCAGGAATTGTAGTAGGAGATGCAGCAGTACATGAATCAGCAGCAGATTGCAGCAGCACATTAAGGAGATGCAGTAGCCAGAAATGCAGCAGAAGATGCAGCAAGAGGAGATGCATCAGCAGGAGATGCAGGCAGCAGACGAAGAGGAGATGCAGATTCAGCAGCAGATGAAGTAGCAGGAGTTGCAGAGCAGCAGATGCAATAGCAGGAGATGCAGCAATAGGTGAGGGCAGCACCAGATGCAGCAGCATATGCTGAAGATGTAGTAGGAGGAGATTAAGCAGGAGATCCAGCAGGAAGAGATACAGCAGGATATGCAGAAAAAGATAAAGCAGAAAGAGATGCATCAGGAAATACAGCATCAGGATATGCATCAGCAGGAAATGCAGCAGAACATGCACTAGCAGAAGACGCATCAGGAGATGTAGCCGGAGATGTAGCAAGAGGATATGCACCATGATATACAGCAGCAGGAGATGCAACAAAAGATGAAACAGGAGGAGATGCAGTAGGAGAGGCAGCAGAGGAGATGCAGCAGAATCTACTGCTGCATCTCCTGCTGCTGCGTCTTATGCTGCATCTCCTGCTGCTGCAGTCTGTTCGTGCTAAATCTCTTCCTGCTAAATCTCCTCCTGCATCAGCTGATGCATTTCCTGCATCTCCTTCAGCTGCATCTTCTGCTTGTGCATCTCCTGCTGCTGTGTCTGCTGCATCATCTCCTCTGTCTCTTCTCCTATCAGCATCTCCTTCTGTATCTCGTGCTACATTCACATGAATCTGTACCTGCTGAAGCATCTCATCCTGCTGCATCTCCTGATGAATATGCATCTATTGATGCATCTGCAGCGGCTGCATCTCCTACTGCTGCATTCATCTACTGATGCATGTCCTGCGTAATCCCCTGCTGCACCCCTTGCTTCTGCATCATCTCCTGATTCATCTCCTACTTCTGCACCTGCAGTATTTCCTGCTGCATCTGCTGCTTCATATACTGGCTTCATCTCCTATTACAGCATCTCCTGCTGCAAATCCTTCTGCTGAATCTCCTGCTGCTTAATCTCCGGCTACATCTCCTGCTGCATATCATGCTGCATCTCTGCTGCTGCAGCTCCATCTGCATCATTCTCCTGCTGCATCTCCTGCTGCTGAATCTCCTGCTGAATCTAATCCTACCAATTCTCCTGGC
>JAUNZM010000190.1:47500-61627 GCA_033459285.1 Clamator glandarius | reverse complement strand
AGCCGCCTGCGCAAGCGCAGAGACTAAGTCCACGGCGGGCTGCCAGGTCTAGCCGCCTGCGCAAGCCGCAGAGACTAAGTCCACGGCGGGCTGCCAGGTCTAGCCGCCTGCGCAAGCCGCAGAGACTAAGTCCACGGCGGGCTGCCAGGTCTAGCCGCCTGCGCAAGCCGCAGAGACTAAGTCCACGGCGGGCTGCCAGGTCTAGCCGCCTGCGCAAGCCGCAGAGACTAAGTCCACGGCGGGCTGCCAGGTCTAGCCGCCTGCGCAAGCCGCAGAGACTAAGTCCACGGCGGGCTGCCAGGTCTAGCCGCCTGCGCAAGCCGCAGAGACTAAGTCCACGGCGGGCTGCCAGGTCTAGCCGCCTGCGCAAGCCGCAGAGACTAAGTCCACGGCGGGCTGCCAGGTCTAGCCGCCTGCGCAAGCCGCAGAGACTAAGTCCACGGCGGGCTGCCAGGTCTAGCCGCCTGCGCAAGCCGCAGAGACTAAGTCCACGGCGGGCTGCCAGGTCTAGCCGCCTGCGCAAGCCGCAGAGACTAAGTCCACGGCGGGCTGCCAGGTCTAGCCGCCTGCGCAAGCCGCAGAGACTAAGTCCACGGCGGGCTGCCAGGTCTAGCCGCCTGCGCAAACCGCAGAGACTAAGTCCACGGCGGGCTGCCAGGTCTACCCGTTAGAGCAAGCCGCAGAGACTAAGTCCACGGCGGGCTGCCAGGTCTAGCCGCCTGCGGAAGCCGCAGAGACTAAGTCCACGGCGGGCTGCCAGGTCTAGCCGCCTGCGCAAGCCGCAGAGACTAAGTCCACGGCGGGCTGCCAGGTCTAGCCGCCTGCGCAAGCCGCAGAGACTAAGTCCACGGCGGGCTGCCAGGTCTAGCCGCCTGCGCAAACCGCAGAGACTAAGTCCACGGCGGGCTGCCAGGTCTACCCGTTAGAGCAAGCCGCAGAGACTAAGTCCACGGCGGGCTGCCAGGTCTAGCCGCCTGCGGAAGCCGCAGAGACTAAGTCCACGGCGGGCTGCCATGTCTAGCCGCCTGCGCAAGCCGCAGAGACTAAGTCCACGGCGGGCTGCTAGGTCTACCCGTTAGAGCAAGCCGCAGAGACTAAGTCCACGGCGGGCTGCCAGGTCTAGCCGCCTGCGCAAGCCGCAGAGACTAAGTCCACGGCGGGCTGCCAGGTCTAGCCGTTAGCGCAAGCCTCAGAGACTAAGTCCAATGCGGGCTGCCAGGTCTAGCCGCCTGCGCAAGCCGCAGAGACTAAGTCCACGGCGGGCTGCCAGGTCTAGCCGCCTGCGCAAGCCGCAGAGACTAAGTCCACGGCGGGCTGCCAGGTCTAGCCGCCTGAGCAAGCCGCAGAGACTAAGTCCACGGCGGGCTGCCACGTCTACCCCTTAGCGCAAGCCGCAGAGACTAAGTCCACGGCAGGCTGCCAGGTCTAGCCGCATGCGCAAGCAGCAGAGACTAAGTCCACGGCGGGCTGCCAGGTCTAGCCGCCTGCGCAAGCCGCAGAGACTAAGTCCACTGCGGGCTGCCAGGTCTAGCCGCCCTGCGCAAGCCGCAGAGACTAAGTCCAATGCGGGCTGCCAGGTCTAGCCGCCTGCGCAAGCCGCAGAGACTAAGTCCACGGCGGGCTGCCAGGTCTACCCTCTTGCGCAAGCCGCAGAGACTAAGTCCACGGCGGGCTGCCAGGTCTAGCCGCCTGCGCAAGCAGCAGAGACTAAGTCCACGGCGGGCTGCCAGGTCTACCCGTTAGAGCAGCCGCAGAGACTAAGTCCACGGCGGGCTGCCAGGTCTACCCGTTAGCGCAAGCCGCAGAGACTAAGTCCACGGCGGGCTGCCAGGTCTACCCGTTAGCGCAAGCCGCAGAGACTAAGTCCACGGCGGACTGCCAGGTCTACCCGCCTGCGAAAGCCGCAGAGACTAAGTCCACGGCGGGCTGCCAGGTCTACCCGTTAGAGCAAGCCGCAGAGACTAAGTCCACGGCGGGCTGCCAGGTCTAGCCGCCTGCGCAAGCCGCAGAGACTAAGTCCACGGCGCGCTGCCAGGTCTACCCGCCTGCGCAAGCCGCAGAGAATAAGTCCACGGCGGGCTGCCAGGTCTACCCGCCTGCACAAGCCGCAGAGACTAAGTCCAATGCTGGCTGCCTGGTCTAGCCGCCTGCGCAAGCCGCAGAGACTAAGTCCAATGCGGGCTGCCAGGTCTAGCCGCCTGCGCAAGCCGCAGAGACTAAGTCCACGGCTGGCTGCCAGGTCTAGCCGCCTGCACAAGCCGCAGAGACTAAGTCCACGGCGGGCTGCCAGGTCTACCCTCCTGCGCAAGCCGCAGAGACTAAGTCCACGGCGGGCTGCCAGGTCTAGCCGCCTGCGCAAGCCGCAGAGACTAAGTCCACGGCGGGCTGCCAGGTCTAGCCGCCTGCGCAAGCCGCAGAGACTAAGTCCACGGCGTGCTGCCAGGTCTACCCGTTAGCGCAAGCCGCAGAGACTAAGTCCACGGCGGGCTGCCAGGTCTAGCCGTTAGCGCAAGCCGCAGAGACTAAGTCCACGGCGGGCTGCCAGGTCTAGCCGCCTGCGCAAGCCGCAGAGACTAAGTCCACGGCGGTCTGCCAGGTCTACCCGCCTGCGCAAGCCACAGAGACTAAGTCCACGGCGGGCTGCCAGGTCTACCCGTTAGAGCAAGCCGCAGAGACTAAGTCCACGGCGGGCTGCCAGGTCTACCCGCCTGCGCAAGCCGCAGAGACTAAGTCCACGGCGGGCTGCCAGGTCTACCCTCTTGCGCAAGCCGCAGAGACTAAGTCCACGGCGTGCTGCCAGGTCTAGCCGCCTGCACAAGCCGCAGAGACTAAGTCCACGGCGGGCTGCCAGGTCTACCCGCCTGCGCAAGCCGCAGAGACTAAGTCCACGGCGGGCTGCCAGGTCTAGCCGCCTGCGCAAGCCGCAGAGACTAAGTCCACGGCGGGCTGCCAGGTCTAGCCGCCTGCGCAAGCCGCAGAGACTAAGTCCACGGCGTGCTGCCAGGTCTACCCGTTAGCGCAAGCCGCAGAGACTAAGTCCACGGCGGGCTGCCAGGTCTAGCCGTTAGCGCAAGCCGCAGAGACTAAGTCCACGGCGGGCTGCCAGGTCTAGCCGCCTGCGCAAGCCGCAGAGACTAAGTCCACGGCGGGCTGCCAGGTCTAGCCGCCTGCCCAAGCCGCAGAGACTAAGTCCACGGCGGGCTGCCAGGTCTACCCGTTAGCGCAAGCCGCAGAGACAAAGTCCACGGCGGGCTGCCAGGTCTAGCCGCCTGCGCAAGCCGCAGAGACTAAGTCCACGGCGGGCTGCCAGGTCTAGCCGCCTGAGCAAGCCGCAGAGACTAAGTCCACGGCGGGCTGCCACGTCTACCCCTTAGCGCAAGCCGCAGAGACTAAGTCCACGGCAGGCTGCCAGGTCTAGCCGCCTGCGCAAGCAGCAGAGACTAAGTCCACGGCGGGCTGCCAGGTCTAGCCGCCTGCGCAAGCCGCAGAGACTAAGTCCACGGCGGGCTGCCAGGTCTACCCGCCTGCGCAAGCCGCAGAGACTAAGTCCACGGCGGGCTGCCAGGTCTAGCCGCCTGCGCAAGCCGCAGAGACTAAGTCCACGGCGGGCTGCCAGGTCTAGCCGCCTGCGCAAGCCGCAGAGACTAAGTCCAATGCGGGCTGCCAGGTCTAGCCGCCTGCGCAAGCAGCAGAGACTAAGTCCACGGCGGGCTGCCAGGTCTAGCCGCCTGCGCAAGCCGCAGAGACTAAGTCCACGGCGGGCTGCCAGGTCTAGCCGCCTGCGCAAGCCGCAGAGACTAAGTCCACGGCGGGCTGTCAGGTCTACCCGTTAGAGCAAGCCGCAGAGACTAAGTCCACGGCGGGCTGCCAGGTCTAGCCGCCTGCGCAAGCAGCAGAGACTAAGTCCACGGCGGGCTGCCAGGTCTACACGCCTGCGCAAGCCGAAGAGACTAAGTCCACGGCGGGCTGCCAGGTCTAGCCGCCTGCGCAAGCCGCAGAGTCTAAGTCCAATGCGGGCTGCCAGGTCTAGCCGCCTGCGCAAGCCGCAGAGACTAAGTCCACGGCGTGCTGCCAGGTCTAGCCGCCTGCACAAGCCGCAGAGACTAAGTCCACGGCGGGCTGCCAGGTCTAGCCGCCTGCGCAAGCAGCAGAGACTAAGTCCACGGCGGGCTGCCAGGTCTACCCGCCTGCGCAAGCCGCAGAGACTAAGTCCACGGCGGGCTGCCAGGTCTAGCCGCCTGCGCAAGCCGCAGAGACTAAGTCCACGGCGTGCTGCCAGGTCTACCCGTTAGCGCAAGCCGCAGAGACTAAGTCCACGGCGGGCTGCCAGGTCTAGCCGTTAGCGCAAGCCGCAGAGACTAAGTCCACGGCGGGCTGCCAGGTCTAGCCGCCTGCGCAAGCCGCAGAGACTAAGTCCACGGCGGGCTGCCAGGTCTAGCCGCCTGCGCAAGCCACAGAGACTAAGTCCACGGCGGGCTGCCAGGTCTAGCCGCCTGCGCAAGCCGCAGAGACTAAGTCCACGGCGGGCTGCCAGGTCTAGCCGCCTGAGCAAGCAGCAGAGACTAAGTCCACGGCGGGCTGCCAGGTCTAGCCGCCTGCGCAACCGCAGAGACTAAGTCCACGGCGGGCTGCCAGGTCTAGCCGCCTGCGCAAGCCGCAGAGACTAAGTCCACGGCGGGCTGCCAGGTCTAGCCGTTAGCGCAAGCCGCAGAGACAAAGTCCACGGCGGGCTGCCAGGTCTAGCCGCCTGCGCAAGCCGCAGAGACTAAGTCCACGGCGGGCTGCCAGGTCTAGCCGCCTGCGCAAGCCGCAGAGACTAAGTCCACGGCGGGCTGCCAGGTCTAGCCGCCTGCCCAAGCCGCAGAGACTAAGTCCACGGCGGGCTGCCAGGTCTACCCGTTAGCGCAAGCCGCAGAGACAAAGTCCACGGCGGGCTGCCAGGTCTAGCCGCCTGCGCAAGCCGCAGAGACTAAGTCCACGGCGGGCTGCCAGGTCTAGCCGCCTGAGCAAGCCGCAGAGACTAAGTCCACGGCGGGCTGCCACGTCTACCCCTTAGCGCAAGCCGCAGAGACTAAGTCCACGGCAGGCTGCCAGGTCTAGCCGCCTGCGCAAGCAGCAGAGACTAAGTCCACGGCGGGCTGCCAGGTCTAGCCGCCTGCGCAAGCCGCAGAGACTAAGTCCACGGCGGGCTGCCAGGTCTACCCGCCTGCGCAAGCCGCAGAGACTAAGTCCACGGCGGGCTGCCAGGTCTAGCCGCCTGCGCAAGCCGCAGAGACTAAGTCCACGGCGGGCTGCCAGGTCTAGCCGCCTGCGCAAGCCGCAGAGACTAAGTCCAATGCGGGCTGCCAGGTCTAGCCGCCTGCGCAAGCAGCAGAGACTAAGTCCACGGCTGGCTGCCAGGTCTAGCCGCCTGCGCAAGCCGCAGAGACTAAGTCCACGGCGGGCTGCCAGGTCTAGCCGCCTGCGCAAGCCGCAGAGACTAAGTCCACGGCGGGCTGTCAGGTCTACCCGTTAGAGCAAGCCGCAGAGACTAAGTCCACGGCGGGCTGCCAGGTCTAGCCGCCTGCGCAAGCAGCAGAGACTAAGTCCACGGCGGGCTGCCAGGTCTACACGCCTGCGCAAGCCGAAGAGACTAAGTCCACGGCGGGCTGCCAGGTCTAGCCGCCTGCGCAAGCCGCAGAGACTAAGTCCAATGCGGGCTGCCAGGTCTAGCCGCCTGCGCAAGCCGCAGAGACTAAGTCCACGGCGTGCTGCCAGGTCTAGCCGCCTGCACAAGCCGCAGAGACTAAGTCCACGGCGGGCTGCCAGGTCTAGCCGCCTGCGCAAGCAGCAGAGACTAAGTCCAATGCGGGCTGCCAGGTCTACCCGCCTGCGCAAGCCGCAGAGACTAAGTCCACGGCGGGCTGCCAGGTCTAGCCGCCTGCGCAAGCCGCAGAGACTAAGTCCACGGCGTGCTGCCAGGTCTACCCGTTAGCGCAAGCCGCAGAGACTAAGTCCACGGCGGGCTGCCAGGTCTAGCCGTTAGCGCAAGCCGCAGAGACTAAGTCCACGGCGGGCTGCCAGGTCTAGCCGCCTGCGCAAGCCGCAGAGACTAAGTCCACGGCGGGCTGCCAGGTCTAGCCGCCTGCGCAAGCCACAGAGACTAAGTCCACGGCGGGCTGCCAGGTCTAGCCGCCTGCGCAAGCCGCAGAGACTAAGTCCACGGCGGGCTGCCAGGTCTAGCCGCCTGCGCAAGCAGCAGAGACTAAGTCCACGGCGGGATGCCAGGTCTAGCCGCCTGCGCAAGCCGCAGAGACTAAGTCCACGGCGGGCTGCCAGGTCTAGCCGCCTGCGCAAGCCGCAGAGACTAAGTCCACGGCGGGCTGCCAGGTCTAGCCGTTAGCGCAAGCCGCAGAGACTAAGTCCACGGCGGGCTGCCAGGTCTAGCCGCCTGCGCAAGCCGCAGAGACTAAGTCCACGGCGGGCTGCCAGGTCTAGCCGCCTGCGCAAGCAGCAGAGACTAAGTCCACGGCGGGCTGCCAGGTCTACACGCCTGCGCAAGCCGAAGAGACTAAGTCCACGGCGGGCTGCCAGGTCTAGCCGCCTGCGCAAGCCGCAGAGACTAAGTCCAATGCGGGCTGCCAGGTCTAGCCGCCTGCGCAAGCCGCAGAGACTAAGTCCACGGCGGGCTGCCAGGTCTACCCGTTAGCGCAAGCCTCAGAGACTAAGTCCAATGCGGGCTGCCAGGTCTAGCCGCCTGCGCAAGCCGCAGAGACTAAGTCCACGGCGGGCTGCCAGGTCTAGCCGCCTGCGCAAGCCGCAGAGACTAAGTCCAATGCGGGTTGCCAGGTCTAGCCGTTAGCGCAAGCCGCAGAGACTAAGTCCACGGCGGGCTGCCACGTCTACCCCTTAGCGCAAGCCGCAGAGACTAAGTCCACGGCAGGCTGCCAGGTCTAGCCGCCTGCGCAAGCAGCAGAGACTAAGTCCACGGCGGTCTGCCAGGTCTACCCGCCTGCGCAAGCCGCAGAGACTAAGTCCACGGCGGGATGCCAGGTCTAGCCGCCTGCGCAAGCCGCAGAGACTAAGTCCACGGCGGGCTGCCAGGTCTAGCCGCCTGCGCAAGCCGCAGAGACTAAGTCCAATGCGGGCTGCCAGGTCTAGCCGCCTGAGCAAGCAGCAGAGACTAAGTCCACGGCGGGCTGCCAGGTCTACCCGTTAGATCAAGCCGCAGAGACTAAGTCCACGGCGGGATGCCAGGTCTAGCCGCCTGCGCAAGCCGCAGAGACTAAGTCCACGGCGTGCTGCCAGGTCTACCCGTTAGCGCAAGCCGCAGAGACTAAGTCCACGGCGGGCTGTCAGGTCTACCCGTTAGAGCAAGCCGCAGAGACTAAGTCCACGGCGGGCTGCCAGGTCTACACGCCTGCGCAAGCCGCAGAGACTAAGTCCACGGCGGGCTGCCAGGTCTAGCCGCCTGCGCAAGCCGCAGAGACTAAGTCCACGGCGGGCTGCCAGGTCTACCCGTTAGCGCAAGCCGCAGAGACTAAGTCCACGGCGGGCTGCCAGGTCTAGCCGTTAGCGCAAGCCGCAGAGACTAAGTCCACGGCGGGCTGCCAGGTCTAGCCGCCTGCGCAAGCCGCAGAGACTAAGTCCACGGCGGTCTGCCAGGTCTACCCGCCTGCGCAAGCCACAGAGACTAAGTCCACGGCGGGCTGCCAGGTCTACCCGTTAGAGCAAGCCGCAGAGACTAAGTCCACGGCGGGCTGCCAGGTCTACCCGCCTGCGCAAGCCGCAGAGACTAAGTCCACGGCGGGCTGCCAGGTCTACCCTCTTGCGCAAGCCGCAGAGACTAAGTCCACGGCGTGCTGCCAGGTCTAGCCGCCTGCACAAGCCGCAGAGACTAAGTCCACGGCGGGCTGCCAGGTCTAGCCGCCTGCGCAAGCCGCAGAGACTAAGTCCACGGCGGGCTGCCAGGTCTAGCCGCCTGCGCAAGCCGCAGAGACTAAGTCCACGGCGGGCTGCCAGGTCTAGCCGCCTGCGCAAGCCGCAGAGACTAAGTCCACGGCGTGCTGCCAGGTCTACCCGTTAGCGCAAGCCGCAGAGACTAAGTCCACGGCGGGCTGCCAGGTCTAGCCGTTAGCGCAAGCCGCAGAGACTAAGTCCACGGCGGGCTGCCAGGTCTAGCCGCCTGCCCAAGCCGCAGAGACTAAGTCCACGGCGGGCTGCCAGGTCTACCCGTTAGCGCAAGCCGCAGAGACAAAGTCCACGGCGGGCTGCCAGGTCTAGCCGCCTGCGCAAGCCGCAGAGACTAAGTCCACGGCGGGCTGCCAGGTCTAGCCGCCTGAGCAAGCCGCAGAGACTAAGTCCACGGCGGGCTGCCACGTCTACCCCTTAACGCAAGCCGCAGAGACTAAGTCCACGGCAGGCTGCCAGGTCTAGCCGCCTGCGCAAGCAGCAGAGACTAAGTCCACGGCGGGCTGCCAGGTCTAGCCGCCTGCGCAAGCCGCAGAGACTAAGTCCACGGCGGGCTGCCAGGTCTACCCGCCTGCGCAAGCCGCAGAGACTAAGTCCACGGCGGGCTGCCAGGTCTAGCCGCCTGCGCAAGCCGCAGAGACTAAGTCCACGGCGGGCTGCCAGGTCTAGCCGCCTGCGCAAGCCGCAGAGACTAAGTCCAATGCGGGCTGCCAGGTCTAGCCGCCTGCGCAAGCAGCAGAGACTAAGTCCACGGCGGGCTGCCAGGTCTAGCCGCCTGCGCAAGCCGCAGAGACTAAGTCCACGGCGGGCTGCCAGGTCTAGCCGCCTGCGCAAGCCGCAGAGACTAAGTCCACGGCGGGCTGTCAGGTCTACCCGTTAGAGCAAGCCGCAGAGACTAAGTCCACGGCGGGCTGCCAGGTCTAGCCGCCTGCGCAAGCAGCAGAGACTAAGTCCACGGCGGGCTGCCAGGTCTACACGCCTGCGCAAGCCGAAGAGACTAAGTCCACGGCGGGCTGCCAGGTCTAGCCGCCTGCGCAAGCAGCAGAGACTAAGTCCACGGCGGGCTGCCAGGTCTACCCGCCTGCGCAAGCCGCAGAGACTAAGTCCACGGCGGGCTGCCAGGTCTAGCCGCCTGCGCAAGCCGCAGAGACTAAGTCCACGGCGTGCTGCCAGGTCTACCCGTTAGCGCAAGCCGCAGAGACTAAGTCCACGGCGGGCTGCCAGGTCTAGCCGTTAGCGCAAGCCGCAGAGACTAAGTCCACGGCGGGCTGCCAGGTCTAGCCGCCTGCGCAAGCCGCAGAGACTAAGTCCACGGCGGGCTGCCAGGTCTAGCCGCCTGCGCAAGCCACAGAGACTAAGTCCACGGCGGGCTGCCAGGTCTAGCCGCCTGCGCAAGCAGCAGAGACTAAGTCCACGGCGGGCTGCCAGGTCTAGCCGCCTGCGCAAGCAGCAGAGACTAAGTCCACGGCGGGCTGCCAGGTCTAGCCGCCTGCGCAAGCCGCAGAGACTAAGTCCACGGCGGGCTGCCAGGTCTAGCCGCCTGCGCAAGCCGCAGAGACTAAGTCCACGGCGGGCTGCCAGGTCTAGCCGTTAGCGCAAGCCGCAGAGACTAAGTCCACGGCGGGCTGCCAGGTCTAGCCGCCTGCGCAAGCCGCAGAGACTAAGTCCACGGCGGGCTGCCAGGTCTAGCCGCCTGCGCAAGCCGCAGAGACTAAGTCCACGGCGGGCTGCCAGGTCTAGCCGCCTGCGCAAGCCGCAGAGACTAAGTCCAATGCGGGTTGCCAGGTCTAGCCGCCTGAGCAAGCAGCAGAGACTAAGTCCACGGCGGGCTGCCAGGTCTACCCGTAAGATCAAGCCGCAGAGACTAAGTCCACGGCGGGCTGCCAGGTCTAGCCGCCTGCGCAAGCAGCAGAGACTAAGTCCACGGCGGGCTGCCAGGTCTACACGCCTGCGCAAGCCGAAGAGACTAAGTCCACGGCGGGCTGCCAGGTCTAGCCGCCTGCGCAAGCCGCAGAGACTAAGTCCAATGCGGGCTGCCAGGTCTAGCCGCCTGCGCAAGCCGCAGAGACTAAGTCCACGGCGTGCTGCCAGGTCTAGCCGCCTGCACAAGCCGCAGAGACTAAGTCCACGGCGGGCTGCCAGGTCTAGCCGCCTGCGCAAGCCGCAGAGACTAAGTCCACGGCGGGCTGCCAGGTCTAGCCGCCTGCGCAAGCCGCAGAGACTAAGTCCACGGCGGGCTGCCAGGTCTAGCCGCCTGCGCAAGCCGCAGAGACTAAGTCCACGGCGGGCTGCCAGGTCTAGCCGTTAGCGCAAGCCGCAGAGACTAAGTCCACGGCGGGCTGCCAGGTCTAGCCGCCTGCGCAAGCCGCAGAGACTAAGTCCACTGCGGTCTGCCAGGTCTACCCGCCTGCGCAAGCCACAGAGACTAAGTCCACGGCGGGCTGCCAGGTCTACCCGTTAGAGCAAGCCGCAGAGACTAAGTCCACGGCGGGCTGCCAGGTCTACCCGCCTGCGCAAGCCGCAGAGACTAAGTCCACGGCGGGCTGCCAGGTCTACCCTCTTGCGCAAGCCGCAGAGACTAAGTCCACGGCGGGCTGCCAGGTCTAGCCGCCTGCGCAAGCCGCATGACTAAGTCCAATGCGGGCTGCCAGGTCTAGCCGCCTGCGCAAGCCGCAGAGACTAAGTCCACGGCGTGCTGCCAGGTCTAGCCGCCTGCACAAGCCGCAGAGACTAAGTCCACGGCGGGCTGCCAGGTCTACCCGCCTGCGCAAGCCGCAGAGACTAAGTCCACGGCGGGCTGCCAGGTCTAGCCGCCTGCGCAAGCCGCAGAGACTAAGTCCACGGCGGGCTGCCAGGTCTAGCCGCCTGCGCAAGCCGCAGAGACTAAGTCCACGGCGTGCTGCCAGGTCTACCCGTTAGCGCAAGCCGCAGAGACTAAGTCCACGGCGGGCTGCCAGGTCTAGCCGTTAGCGCAAGCCGCAGAGACTAAGTCCACGGCGGGCTGCCAGGTCTAGCCGCCTGCGCAAGCCGCAGAGACTAAGTCCACGGCGTGCTGCCAGGTCTAGCCGCCTGCACAAGCCGCAGAGACTAAGTCCACGGCGGGCTGCCAGGTCTAGCCGCCTGCGCAAGCAGCAGAGACTAAGTCCACGGCGGGCTGCCAGGTCTACCCGCCTGCGCAAGCCGCAGAGACTAAGTCCACGGCGGGCTGCCAGGTCTAGCCGCCTGCGCAAGCCGCAGAGACTAAGTCCACGGCGTGCTGCCAGGTCTACCCGTTAGCGCAAGCCGCAGAGACTAAGTCCACGGCGGGCTGCCAGGTCTAGCCGTTAGCGCAAGCCGCAGAGACTAAGTCCACGGCGGGCTGCCAGGTCTAGCCGCCTGCGCAAGCCGCAGAGACTAAGTCCACGGCGGGCTGCCAGGTCTAGCCGCCTGCGCAAGCCACAGAGACTAAGTCCACGGCGGGCTGCCAGGTCTACCCGTTAGCGCAAGCCGCAGAGACTAAGTCTACGGCGGGCTGCCAGGTCTAGCCGCCTGCGCAAGCAGCAGAGACTAAGTCCACGGCGGGCTGCCAGGTCTAGCCGCCTGCGCAAGCCGCAGAGACTAAGTCCACGGCGGGCTGCCAGGTCTAGCCGCCTGCGCAAGCCGCAGAGACTAAGTCCACGGCGGGCTGCCAGGTCTAGCCGTTAGCGCAAGCCGCAGAGACTAAGTCCACGGCGGGCTGCCAGGTCTAGCCGCCTGCGCAAGCCGCAGAGACTAAGTCCACGGCGGGCTGCCAGGTCTAGCCGCCTGCGCAAGCCGCAGAGACTAAGTCCAATGCGGGCTGCCAGGTCTAGCCGCCTGAGCAAGCAGCAGAGACTAAGTCCACGGCGGGCTGCCAGGTCTACCCGTTAGATCAAGCCGCAGAGACTAAGTCCACGGCGTGCTGCCAGGTCTACCCGTTAGCGCAAGCCGCAGAGACTAAGTCCACGGCGGGCTGCCAGGTCTAGCCGTTAGCGCAAGCCGCAGAGACTAAGTCCACGGCGGGCTGCCAGGTCTAGCCGCCTGCGCAAGCCGCAGAGACTAAGTCCACGGCGTGCTGCCAGGTCTAGCCGCCTGCACAAGCCGCAGAGACTAAGTCCACGGCGGGCTGCCAGGTCTAGCCGCCTGCGCAAGCAGCAGAGACTAAGTCCACGGCGGGCTGCCAGGTCTACCCGCCTGCGCAAGCCGCAGAGACTAAGTCCACGGCGGGCTGCCAGGTCTAGCCGCCTGCGCAAGCCGCAGAGACTAAGTCCACGGCGTGCTGCCAGGTCTACCCGTTAGCGCAAGCCGCAGAGACTAAGTCCACGGCGGGCTGCCAGGTCTAGCCGTTAGCGCAAGCCGCAGAGACTAAGTCCACGGCGGGCTGCCAGGTCTAGCCGCCTGCGCAAGCCGCAGAGACTAAGTCCACGGCGGGCTGCCAGGTCTAGCCGCCTGCGCAAGCCACAGAGACTAAGTCCACGGCGGGCTGCCAGGTCTACCCGTTAGCGCAAGCCGCAGAGACTAAGTCCACGGCGGGCTGCCAGGTCTAGCCGCCTGCGCAAGCAGCAGAGACTAAGTCCACGGCGGGCTGCCAGGTCTAGCCGCCTGCGCAAGCCGCAGAGACTAAGTCCACGGCGGGCTGCCAGGTCTAGCCGCCTGCGCAAGCCGCAGAGACTAAGTCCACGGCGGGCTGCCAGGTCTAGCCGCCTGCGCAAGCCGCAGAGACTAAGTCCACGGCGGGCTGCCAGGTCTAGCCGCCTGCGCAAACCGCAGAGACTAAGTCCACGGCGGGCTGCCAGGTCTACCCGTTAGAGCAAGCCGCAGAGACTAAGTCCACGGCGGGCTGCCAGGTCTAGCCGCCTGCGGAAGCCGCAGAGACTAAGTCCACGGCGGGCTGCCAGGTCTAGCCGCCTGCGCAAGCCGCAGAGACTAAGTCCACGGCGGGCTGCCAGGTCTAGCCGCCTGCGCAAGCCGCAGAGACTAAGTCCACGGCGGGCTGCCAGGTCTAGCCGCCTGCGCAAACCGCAGAGACTAAGTCCACGGCGGGCTGCCAGGTCTACCCGTTAGAGCAAGCCGCAGAGACTAAGTCCACGGCGGGCTGCCAGGTCTAGCCGCCTGCGGAAGCCGCAGAGACTAAGTCCACGGCGGGCTGCCATGTCTAGCCGCCTGCGCAAGCCGCAGAGACTAAGTCCACGGCGGGCTGCTAGGTCTACCCGTTAGAGCAAGCCGCAGAGACTAAGTCCACGGCGGGCTGCCAGGTCTAGCCGCCTGCGCAAGCCGCAGAGACTAAGTCCACGGCGGGCTGCCAGGTCTAGCCGTTAGCGCAAGCCTCAGAGACTAAGTCCAATGCGGGCTGCCAGGTCTAGCCGCCTGCGCAAGCCGCAGAGACTAAGTCCACGGCGGGCTGCCAGGTCTAGCCGCCTGCGCAAGCCGCAGAGACTAAGTCCACGGCGGGCTGCCAGGTCTAGCCGCCTGAGCAAGCCGCAGAGACTAAGTCCACGGCGGGCTGCCACGTCTACCCCTTAGCGCAAGCCGCAGAGACTAAGTCCACGGCAGGCTGCCAGGTCTAGCCGCCTGCGCAAGCAGCAGAGACTAAGTCCACGGCGGGCTGCCAGGTCTAGCCGCCTGCGCAAGCCGCAGAGACTAAGTCCACTGCGGGCTGCCAGGTCTAGCCGCCTGCGCAAGCCGCAGAGACTAAGTCCAATGCGGGCTGCCAGGTCTAGCCGCCTGCGCAAGCCGCAGAGACTAAGTCCACGGCGGGCTGCCAGGTCTACCCTCTTGCGCAAGCCGCAGAGACTAAGTCCACGGCGGGCTGCCAGGTCTAGCCGCCTGCGCAAGCAGCAGAGACTAAGTCCACGGCGGGCTGCCAGGTCTACCCGTTAGAGCAAGCCGCAGAGACTAAGTCCACGGCGGGCTGCCAGGTCTACCCGTTAGCGCAAGCCGCAGAGACTAAGTCCACGGCGGGCTGCCAGGTCTACCCGTTAGCGCAAGCCGCAGAGACTAAGTCCACGGCGGACTGCCAGGTCTACCCGCCTGCGAAAGCCGCAGAGACTAAGTCCACGGCGGGCTGCCAGGTCTACCCGTTAGAGCAAGCCGCAGAGACTAAGTCCACGGCGGGCTGCCAGGTCTAGCCGCCTGCGCAAGCCGCAGAGACTAAGTCCACGGCGCGCTGCCAGGTCTACC
>JAUNZM010000190.1:25000-35000 GCA_033459285.1 Clamator glandarius | reverse complement strand
TGCTCGAGGGACACCTGAAAGCTCACGGGGGGCCACGCGGCCATCACACAGCCCGGTTCGGTCGTGAAGCCCGACGAGCCCCGGGGCGAGCGCTAGGAAGAGGAGCGGGGCGACGCGGCGAGGCACGCACCCCGCCGCCGCCGCCCCAAACACGGTCAACGCGCTCGGGGGAACGAGAGCCGCACACCTCACACGCCGCCGGGAAGCGAGTAGGAGAGGAGACCGCCCTGCCTGAACACCGAACCCCGCCGCGGATTCCCCGTTACAGGGAGCGCGGAAGAGCCGGCCCGCCGGGGGCCCTCTCCGACGCGACCCAGAGAGCCTCATCGATCAGGAAAGAAAAAAATAAAAGGGTACCGAGGCCCCCGCGGCCACGGTTCTCCTGGGACAGCAACGGCCACCACGCGGCAACCCACCGCCCAACCCCGTGGGGAGAAGGGCCGGAGCGGTACGAACGACCAGGCAGCGTCCGGGGAGAGGGGTGCAACACCGGCTGGCGCACCGGCAGAGCCGGCCCTGCCGAGTAGCCCCTCAGACGCGCCTGCCGAGACGAGCCTCGCTAAGCATCACCCACCGCTCCGAGACACCGAGCCCATCCGTGCCTGGACAGCCGCGACCAGGGGAAAGTCGCGGCAAGCTCGACTTCCCCTTCTCAGCGTTCGACAACGAGACCATCAGCCTGACACACGCCGCACCACCTCTTGCGCTCACCCCGCGGCGAACGACTCACACCCCGGTGCAGCGGCGACCAGAGAAAAGCGGAAAAACGAGATAAGCGGAAAGCATGATCGGAGAGAGTGCAACCGGGAAAATGCGACTCCTCCGGCGAAGCGGCCGAAACGGATCGTGCGCAGCCCAACTTAGCCGCTCGCCAGCCGTGCCCTCAGTGGCGAGTCACCGCTCGCCCCTATAGTATGTACAGGTGAGTCCGAGGGCGCCCTAGCTTCCAACTCGGAGAAGTCACCAGCGGAGGGGGCGCGCCAACGACGCCGCCTCTTACGAGGACATAACCGGAGGCAGCGCAAAGCAGCGACCCCTTCGGTGAGAACCAGGAGCGGAGGCGGCCGCCAGGTCTACCCGTCCCGCTGGAAAAACGAACAAAGACCGGCCGGAGAGGGGTAGACCTGACGGCCCGACGCGGCCGGAAAAACCGGTAGCCCGGGTGAAGCACGGCGGTCCTGCCGATGCTCCGGAGGTGGGTAGACGAGACGGCCGGAGCGGGTAGACAGGACGGCCGGAGCCGGGTAAGCCCGGACGGCCGGAGGATGGTAGACAGGACGGCCGGAGCCGGGTAAGCCCGGACGGCCAGAGCCGGGTAAGCCCGGACGGCTGGAGCCGGGTAGCCAGGACGGCCGGAGAAGGGTAAGCCCGGACGGCCGGAGAGGGGTAGCCAGGACGACCGGAGAAGGGTAAGCCCGGACGGCCGGAGGATGGTAGACAGGACAGCCGGAGGTGTGTAGCCAGAACGGCCGGAGCCGGGTAAGCCCGGACTGCCGGAGCCGGGTAAGCCCGGACGGCCAGAGCCGGGTAAGCCCGGACGGCCGGAGCCGGGTAGCCAGGACGGCCGGAGAAGGGTAAGCCCGGACGACCGGAGAGGGGTAGCCAGGACGGCCGGAGCCGGGTAAGCCCGGACGGCCAGAGCCGGGTAAGCCCGGACGGCCGGAGCCGGGTAGCCAGGACGGCCGGAGAAGGGTAAGCCCGGACGGCCGGAGAGGGGTAGCCAGGACGACCGGAGAAGGGTAAGCCCGGACGGCCGGAGGATGGTAGACAGGACAGCCGGAGGTGTGTAGCCAGAACGGCCGGAGCCGGGTAAGCCCGGACTGCCGGAGCCGGGTAAGCCCGGACGGCCAGAGCCGGGTAAGCCCGGACGGCCGGAGCCGGGTAGCCAGGACGGCCGGAGAAGGGTAAGCCCGGACGACCGGAGAGGGGTAGCCAGGACGGCCGGAGCCGGGGAAGCCCGGATGGCCGGAGGAGGGCAGACAGGACGGCCGGAGCAGGCTAAGCCCGGACGGCCAGAGCCGGGTAGACGTCCAGGACGGCCGGAGAAGGGTAAGCCCGGACGGCCGGAGCCGGGTAGACAGGAAGCGGCGCGCGAGGCGGGGACGAAACCGGCCATCACGTCTACCCACCTCCAGGCAACCGGCGGGCTGCCAGGTCTACCCGCCAGCGCAAGCCGCAGAAAGCAAGTCCACGGCGGGCGGCCACGTCTACCCCAGCGCCCAGGGG
This sequence comes from Clamator glandarius, assembly GCA_033459285.1. Lineage (NCBI taxonomy): Eukaryota > Metazoa > Chordata > Aves > Cuculiformes > Cuculidae > Clamator > Clamator glandarius. The sequence continues at coordinate 32,774 of JAUNZM010000190.1, read as the reverse complement.
GAAGGACGGTGCGAAGGGAACGCTACGATCCCGCGGCGGGGGCCTGCGCCGCGGCCGGGTAAAACCGGCCGTCAGGTCTACCCATCTCCAGGCACTGGCGGGCGGCCAGGTCTACCCGCCAGCGCAAGCCGCAGAAACGAAGTCCACGGCGGGCTGCCAGGTCTACCCCAGCACCCAGGGGAACGGACGGCGCGAAGGGAACGCTACACTCCCGCGGCGGAGGCCTGCTCCGTGGCAAACCGGCCGTCACGTCTACCCACCTCTAGGAAACCAGCGGGCGGCCAGGTCTACCCGCCACCGCAAGCCGCGGAAAGCAAGTCCACGGCGGGCGGCCACGTCGATCGAACCTCATCGATCAGGGAAAAATAAAAGGGTACCGAGGCCCCCGCAGCCACGGTTCTCCTGGGACAGCAACGGCCACCACGCGGCATCCCACCGCCCAACCCCGTGGGGAGAACGGCGGGAGCGGTACGAACGACCAGGCAGCGTCCGGGGAGAGGGGTGCAACACCGGCTGGCACACCGGCAGAGCCGGCCCTGCCGAGAAGCCCCTCAGACGCGCCTGCCGAGACGAGCCTCGCTAAGCATCACCCACCGCTCCGAGACACCGAGCCCATCCGTGCCTGGCCAGCCGGGACCAGGGGAGAGCCGCGGCACGCTCGACTTCCCTTTTTCAGCGTTCGACAACGAGACCATCAGCCTGACACACGCCGCACCACCTCTTGCGCTCACCCCGCGGCGAACGAGTCACCCCGGTGCAGCGGCGACCAGAGAAAAGCGGAAAAACGAGAAAGCGAAAAAAAGAACCGGAGAGAGTGCAACCGGGAAAATGCAACTCCTCCGGCGGAGCGGCCGAAACGGATCGTGCGCAGCCCAACTTAGCCGCTCGCCAGCCGTGCCCTCCGCGGCGAGTCACAGCTCGTCCCTATAGTATGTACAGGTGAGTCCGAGGGCGCCCTAGCTTCCAACTCGGAGAAGTCACCAGCGGAGGGGGCGCGCCAACGACGCCGCCTCTTACGAGGACATAACCGGAGGCACCGCAAGGCAGCGACCCCTTCGGTGAGAACCAGGAGCGGAGGCGGCCGCCAGGTCTACCCGTCCCGCTGGAAAAACGAACAAAGACCGGCCGGAGAGGGGTAGACCTGACGGCCCGACGCGGCCGGAAAGACCGGCAGCCCGGGCGAAGCACGGCGGTCCTGCCGATGCTCCGGAGGTGGGTAGACGAGACGGCCGGAGCGGGTAGACAGGACGGCCGGAGCCGGGTAAGCCCGGACGGCCGGAGGAGGATAGACAGGACGGCCGGAGCCGGGTAGACAGGACGGCCGGAGCCGGGTAAGCCCGGACGGCCGGAGGATGGTAGACAGGACAGCCGGAGCCGGGTAGCCAGAACGGCCGGAGCCGGGTAAGCCCGGATGGCCAGAGCCAGGTAAGCCCGGACGGCCGGAGGTGTGTAGCCAGAACGGCCGGAGCCGGGTAAGCCCGGACGGCCAGAGCCGGGTAAGCCCGGACGGCCGGAGCCGGGTAGCCAGGACGGCCGGAGAAGGGTAAGCCCGGACGGCCGGAGAGGGGTAGCCAGGACGGCCGGAGAAGGGTAAGCCCGGACGGCCGGAGAGGGGTAGCCAGGACGGCCGGAGAAGGGTAAGCCCGGACGGCCGGAGGAGGGCAGACAGGACGGCCGGAGCCGGCTAAGCCCGGACGGCCGGAGCCGGGTAGACAGGACGCGGCGCGCGAGGCGGGGACGAAACCGGCCATCACGTCTACCCACCTCCAGGCAACCGGCGGGCTGCCAGGTCTACCCGCCAGCGCAAGCCGCAGAAAGCAAGTCCACGGCGGGCGGCCACGTCTACCCCAGCACCCAGGGGGAAGGACGGTGCGGAGGGAATGCTACGCTCCCGCGGCAGGGGCCTGCGCCGCGGCCGGGTAGAACCGGCCGTCAGGTCTACCCACCTCCAGGCCCCTGCCGGCCGCCAGGTCTACCCGCCACCGCAAGCCGCGGAAAGCAAGTCCACGGCGGGCGGCCACGTCGATCGAACCTCATCTATCAGGGACAAATAAAAGGGTACCGAGGCCCCCGCGGCACCGGTTCTCCTGGGACAGCAACGGCCACCACGCGGCATCTCCACCGCCCAACCCCGTGGGGAGAACGGCGGGAGCGGTACGAACGACCAGGCAGCGTCCGGGGAGAGGGGTGCAACACCGGCTGGCACACCGGCAGAGCCGGCCCTGCCGAGAAGCCCCTCAGACGCGCCTGCCGAGACGAGCCTCGCTAAGCATCACCCACCGCTCCGCGACACCGAGCCCATCCGTGCCTGGCCAGCCGGGACCAGGGGAAAGCCGCGGCACGCTCGACTTCCCCTTTTCACAGCGTTCGACTCCGAGACCATCAGCCTGACAAACACCGCACCACCTCTTGCGCTCACCCCGCGGCGAACGACTCACACCCCGGTGCAGCGGCGACCAGAGAAAAGCGGAAGAACGAGAAAGCGGAAAAAAGAACCGGGGGAGAGTGCAAGAGTCCTCGAGAGTAGACAAGACGGCCGTCGTAGGGTAAGCCCGGACGGCCGGTGGAGGGTAGACAGACTGCCGGAGCCGGGTAAGCCCGGACGGCCGGAGGAGGGTAGGCAGGACAACCGGAGCCGGGTAAGCCCGGACGGCCGGAGGAGGCTAGACAGCACAGACAGAGGAGGGTAGACAGACGGCCGCAGCCGGGTAGACCGCACGGCCAGAGCCGAGTAAGCACGGACGGCCAGGGGAGGGTAGAAAGGAGGGTCGGAGATGGGTAGACCGGACGGCCGGAGCCGGGTAAGCCCGGAAGGCCGGAGGAGGGTAGGCAGGACAACCGGAGCAGGGTAGACAGGACGGCCGGGGCCGGGTAAGCCCGGACGGCCGCAGGAGGGTAGACAGGACAACCGGAGCCGGGTAAGCCCAGACGGCCGGAGGAGGGTTGACAGCACAGACAGAGGAGGGTAGACAGACGGCCAGAGCCGGGTAAGCACGGACGGCCAGGGGAGGGTAGAAAGGAAGGTCGGAGATGGGTAGACAGGACGGCCGGAGCCGGGTAAGCACGGACGGCCAGGGGAGGGTAGAAAGGAAGGTCGGAGGTGGGTAGACAGAACGGCCGGAGCCGGGTAAGCCCGGAAGGCCGGAGGAGGCTAGACAGCACAGACAGAGGAGGGTAGACAGACGGCCGCAGCCGGGTAGACCGCACGGCCAGAGCCGAGTAAGCACGGACGGCCAGGGGAGGGTAGAAAGGAGGGTCGGAGATGGGTAGACAGGACGGCCGGAGCCGGGTAAGCCCGGAAGGCCGGAGGAGGGTAGGCAGGACAACCGGAGCAGGGTAGACAGGACGGCCGGGTCCGGGTAAGCCCGGACGGCCGCAGGAGGGTAGACAGGACAACCGGAGCCGGGTAAGCCCAGACGGCCGGAGGAGGGTTGACAGCACAGACAGAGGAGGGTAGACAGACGGCCAGAGCCGGGTAAGCACGGACGGCCAGGGGAGGGTAGAAAGGAAGGTCGGAGATGGGTAGACAGGACGGCCGGAGCCGGGTAAGCACGGACGGCCAGGGGAGGGTAGAAAGGAAGGTCGGAGGTGGGTAGACAGAACGGCCGGAGCCGGGTAAGCCCGGAAGGCCGGAGGAGGGTAGACAGAACGGCCGGAGCCGGGTAAGCCAGCAGGGCCGGAGGAGGGTAGAGAGGACAGCCGGAGGAGGGTAGACAGGACGGCCGGAGCCGAGTAGAGAGGACGGCCGGAGCCACCGAGCCCATCCGTGCCTGGACAGCCGGGACCAGGGGAGAGCCGCGGCACGCTCGACTTCCCCTTCTCAGCGTTCGACAACGAGACCATCAGCCTGACACACGCCGCACCACCTCTTGCGCTCACCCCGCGGCGAACGACTCACACCCCGGTGCAGCGGCGACCAGAGAAAAGCGGAAAAACGAGATAAGCGGAAAGCAGAATCGGAGAGAGTGCAACCGGGAAAATGCGACTCCTCCGGCGGAGCGGCCGAAACGGATCGTGCGCAGCCCAACTTAGACCGCTCGCCAGCCGTGCCCTCAGTGGCGAGTCACCGCTCGCCCCTATAGTATGTACAGGTGAGTCCGAGGGCGCCCTAGCTTCCAACTCGGAGAAGTCACCAGCGGAGGGGGCGCGCCAACGACGCCGCCTCTTACGAGGACATAACCGGAGGCAGCGCAAAGCAGCGACCCCTTCGGTGAGAACCAGGAGCGGAGGCGGCCGCCAGGTCTACCCGTCCCGCTGGAAAAACGAACAAAGACCGGCCGGAGAGGGGTAGACCTGACGGCCCGACGCGGCCGGAAAGACCGGCAGCCCGGGCGAAGCACGGCGGTCCTGCCGATGCTCCGGAGGTGGGTAGACGAGACGGCCGGAGCGGGTAGACAGGACGGCCGGAGCCGGGTAAGCCCGGACGGCCGGAGGATGGTAGACAGGACAGCCGGAGCCGGGTAGCCAGAACGGCCGGAGCCGGGTAAGCCCGGACGGCCAGAGCCGGGTAAGCCCGGACGGCTGGAGCCGGGTAGCCAGGACGGCCGGAGAAGGGTAAGCCCGGACGGCCGGAGAGGGGTAGCCAGGACGACCGGAGAAGGGTAAGCCCGGACGGCCGGAGGATGGTAGACAGGACAGCCGGAGGTGTGTAGCCAGAACGGCCGGAGCCGGGTAAGCCCGGACTGCCGGAGCCGGGTAAGCCCGGACGGCCAGAGCCGGGTAAGCCCGGACGGCCGGAGCCGGGTAGCCAGGACGGCCGGAGAAGGGTAAGCCCGGACGACCGGAGAGGGGTAGCCAGGACGGCCGGAGCCGGGTAAGCCCGGACGGCCAGAGCCGGGTAAGCCCGGACGGCCGGAGCCGGGTAGCCAGGACGGCCGGAGAAGGGTAAGCCCGGACGGCCGGAGAGGGGTAGCCAGGACGACCGGAGAAGGGTAAGCCCGGACGGCCGGAGGATGGTAGACAGGACAGCCGGAGGTGGGTAGACGAGACGGCCGGAGCGGGTAGACAGGACGGCCGGAGCCGGGTAAGCCCGGACGGCCGGAGGAGGATAGACAGGACGGCCGGAGCCGGGTAGCCAGAACGGCCGGAGCCGGGTAAGCCCGGACGGCCAGAGCCGGGTAAGCCCGGACGGCCGGAGGTGTGTAGCCAGAACGGCCGGAGCCGGGTAAGCCCGGACGGCCGGAGCCGGGTAGCCAGGACGGCCGAAGAAGGGTAAGCCCGGACGGCCGGAGAGGGGTAGCCAGGACGGCCGGAGCCGGATAAGCCCGGACGGCCGGAGGAGGGTAGACAGGACGGCCGGAGCCGGCTAAGCCCGGACGGCCAGAGCCGGGTAGACGTCCAGGACGGCCGGAGAAGGGTAAGCCCGGACGGCCGGAGCCGGGTAGACAGGACGCGGCGCGCGAGGCGGGGACGAAACCGGCCATCACGTCTACCCACCTCCAGGCAACCGGCGGGCTGCCAGGTCTACCCGCCAGCGCAAGCCGCAGAAAGCAAGTCCACGGCGGGCTGCCAGGTCTACCCCAGCACCCAGGGGAACGGACGGCGCGAAGGGAACGCTACACTCCCGCGGCGGAGGCCTGCTCCGTGGCAAACCGGCCGTCACGTCTACCCACCTCTAGGAAACCAGCGGGCGGCCAGGTCTACCCGCCACCGCAAGCCGCGGAAAGCAAGTCCACGGCGGGCGGCCACGTCGATCGAACCTCATCGATCAGGGAAAAATAAAAGGGTACCGAGGCCCCCGCAGCCACGGTTCTCCTGGGACAGCAACGGCCACCACGCGGCATCCCACCGCCCAACCCCGTGGGGAGAACGGCGGGAGCGGTACGAACGACCAGGCAGCGTCCGGGGAGAGGGGTGCAACACCGGCTGGCACACCGGCAGAGCCGGCCCTGCCGAGAAGCCCCTCAGACGCGCCTGCCGAGACGAGCCTCGCTAAGCATCACCCACCGCTCCGAGACACCGAGCCCATCCGTGCCTGGCCAGCCGGGACCAGGGGAGAGCCGCGGCACGCTCGACTTCCCTTTTTCAGCGTTCGACAACGAGACCATCAGCCTGACACACGCCGCACCACCTCTTGCGCTCACCCCGCGGCGAACGAGTCACCCCGGTGGAGCGGCGACCAGAGAAAAGCGGAAAAACGAGAAAGCGGAAAAAAGAACCGGAGAGAATGCAACCGGGAAAATGCAACTCCTCCGGCGGAGCGGCCGAAACGGATCGTGCACAGCCCAACTTAGCCGCTCGCCAGCGGTGCCCTCCGCGGCGAGTCACCGCTCGCCCCTATAGTATGTACAGGTGAGTCCGAGGGGGCCCTAGCTTCCAACTCGGAGAAGTCACCAGCGGAGGGAGCGCGCCAACGACGCCGCCTCTTACGAGGACATAACCGGAGGCAGCGCAAAGCAGCGACCCCTTCGGTGAGAACCAGGAGCGGAGGCGGCCGCCAGGTCTACCCGTTAGCGCAAGCCGCAGAGACTAAGTCCACGGCGGGCTGCCAGGTCTACCCGTTAGCGCAAGCCGCAGAAACTAAGTCCACCGCGGGCTGCCAGGTCTACCCGCCTGCGCCAGCCGCAGAGACTAAGTCCACGGCGGGCTGCCAGGTCTACCCGCCTGCGCCAGCCGCAGAGACTAAGTCCACGGCGGGCTGCCAGGTCTACCCGCCTGCGCCAGCCGCAGAGACTAAGTCCACGGCGGGCTGCCAGGTCTACCCGCCTGCGGAAGCCGCAGAGACTAAGTCCACGGCGGGCTGCCAGGTCTACCCGCCTGCGCCAGCCGCAGAGACTAAGTCCACGGCGGGCTGCCAGGTCTACCCGCCTGCGGAAGCCGCAGAGACTAAGTCCACGGCGGGCTGCCAGGTCTACCCGCCTGCGGAAGCCGCAGAGACTAAGTCCACGGCGGGCTGCCAGGTCTACCCGCCTGCACCAGCCGCAGAGACTAAGTCCACGGCGGGCTGCCAGGTCTACCCGCCTGCACCAGCAGCAGAGACTAAGTCCACGGCGGGCTGCCAGGTCTACCCACCTGCGGAAGCCGCAGAGACTAAGTCCACGGCGGGCTGCCAGGTCTACCCGCCTGCACCAGCCGCAGAGACTAAGTCCACGGCGGGCTGCCAGGTCTACCCGCCTGCGGAAGCCGCAGAGACTAAGTCCACGGCGGGCTGCCAGGTCTACCCGCCTGCGCCAGCCGCAGAGACTAAGTCCACGGCGGGCTGCCAGGTCTACCCGCCTGCGGAAGCCGCAGAGACTAAGTCCACGGCGGGCTGCCAGGTCTACCCGCCTGCGCCAGCCGCAGAGACTAAGTCCACGGCGGGCTGCCAGGTCTACCCGCCTGCGCCAGCCGCAGAGACTAAGTCCACGGCGGGCTGCCAGGTCTACCCGCCTGCGGAAGCCGCAGAGACTAAGTCCACGGCGGGCTGCCAGGTCTACCCGCCTGCGCCAGCCGCAGAGACTAAGTCCACGGCGGGCTGCCAGGTCTACCCGCCTGCACCAGCCGCAGAGACTAAGTCCACGGCGGGCTGCCAGGTCTACCCACCTGCGGAAGCCGCAGAGACTAAGTCCACGGCGGGCTGCCAGGTCTACCCGCCTGCACCAGCCGCAGAGACTAAGTCCACGGCGGGCTGCCAGGTCTACCCGCCTGCGGAAGCCGCAGAGACTAAGTCCACGGCGGGCTGCCAGGTCTACCCGCCTGCGGAAGCCGCAGAGACTAAGTCCACGGCGGGCTGCCAGGTCTACCCGCCTGCGCCAGCCGCAGAGACTAAGTCCACGGCGGGCTGCCAGGTCTACCC
>JAUNZM010000190.1:17500-20000 GCA_033459285.1 Clamator glandarius | reverse complement strand
GATTTAATCCTAGTCCACCATCCCTAATGCTGGAATATAGGATGGCATCACACGTACTTGGGGGCAGGTGTAACCATCCCTTGACCGCAGCTCTTATTTCTAGGTCAAGGCTTTCTAATAATGAAGCCTTTACATTTGATTGGTCAGCCGAGTAAATCAATCTGGGAATTGTATACCCTTTCAAGATCTCTACTTTCTGTAAAGGTTTTAAATAAGCTCTCTCAATCCGATGTAACCAGTCTTTTAATTTCCCCAGTAACTCTGGATTAGATATTCCAACCCATGGGTCCGTTTTAAGACCCAGGTATTTCACAGTGTCTCCGGGGTCCATCATTTTCAAGGGGGAATTATTGATGGTCCATTCCTCACAATTATTGATGGTATACGAATCGTGTGTGGGTTTTATGAAAAATCCACCACATTTTTCCCCTTGGATTCTGAGGCCTGTTACGGAACAAAATGCCTCCAATATTTTTATATTTCTCTGCATTCCTTCCCAGGATTCACTCAACAGGACCAAATCGTCCGCAAAGGCCAACGTTGTAATATTTTTCGAACAGTGTCTGAAACCAGTGCCCTTATTTTCCAATCTACACAGCAGAGGGTCCAAGGCCAAGTTAAATAAAAGTGGAGACATTGGATCTCCTTGTTTGACCCCAATCTGAATGTTAATGGGGTTAGTTACACCACTTTTCAGTTCTATTCCAGTCTGGATATTACAATATAGATTTTTAACGAGGGTGATAATATGTTCATCCACCCCTCTTAATTTGAGAGCCGCTATTAGATGATCGTGGCTCACCGTATCAAAGGCTTTTTCAAGGTCAATGAAGACTACCCCCAGGGGGCGATGGTCTCTTTTAGAGATTTTCATTAATAGTTGTAATAGTTTCAGGTTCTCAGCACAACCTGATGATTTAATAAAACCCCTTTGTCTCATATTTATAGGACAGGCCTTGGTCAATCTCGCTGTTAACAATCTCGAGAATAGTTTTAAGATAATCGACCCGATAGTAATCGGACGCCAGTTATTGATGTCATCTGGGCGTTCCCGGGCCGCAGGTTTTGGTATTAGGATGGTCCGACATTTCTTAACCATGTCCGGAACCCTCCCCGACACCAGCCATAGATTGTAAATTCCCTTTAATGTAACAAATTTGGAATCATATTGTTCAAGATCTTTCAAACTTAGCCCATCAGGTCCTGGTGCCGCATTTTTCTTCATTTCATTAATATTTCTCTTAATTTCTTTTTCCGTAAACATAGCATAAAAAGCCGAGTTGTCTGCCATCTCCACATGATTGAATACATCCAGGCCACAGAATTTACCCGTGTTCTCCCATCTAGATCTGAAGACATTATAAGCCTCCTCTAGAGGGATCCCACACCTCAGGGACTCCCGTCCATCCAGGATGATGCCAGCTAGCTTCCCTCTGTCGGCATGGTATAACCTTTGCATCCGACGGAAGGTACACTTGCGTTTGGCTTTCTTTCTCATCCAGTTCTTTGGAGGACTTCTGGGACGATCCCGTTTAACGGTTCTCTGCGTGCCCGTTTGTGAGGAGGCTTCCAACTCAGAGGATTTTCTCTCAAGGTCTGCCAGGCAGTCTTTCATTGCCTCTTCAATTAATATTGATGGATCTATTTCGCCTTTGACCATTTCACAAAACACATTTTGGAAAGTGGATATTTTACCAGCTGTAATCCCTTCTACGACAGTCCTCTTATAATGGGACTTAAGGTCCACTTTCTTTGTCTCATCAATGTCTCCAATACATTCCTCTTTTTCAGAGTTTTCCTCTTCCCGATATTCCACTTTCTTTCTCATTTCAGATCTTTTTAGATCGCGCCTTTTATCACTTATTTGTTTTGCGGTTTTAGATGGTAAACTTTCCGCAATTAATTTATTGATGGTTTTCAGTCCCTCATACTGTTTTTCCAATTTCATTAACAATTCAATCTCATCACTAGTCCAGCACTGCTTATGTTCGCCCCTCCGAGTACTTTTCTTTGGGAGAGATGCTTCGATCCGCTCCTTATTCCTCACAACTGGGTGAGCCAGGCGTTTATGTTGACTCAAACCACTTTTGGTGTTAAATTCTCTTTGGCATTCCTCGCAGACATGCCCTTTTATTTCTACTGGGTTGTTTTGCCCTTGGCATTTGGGAAAGTGGCACACAATACTATGATGTTTCTCATTTGTTCTGCCACATTTTATACATTGGAACATAATCTTTCTTTTACCGTGGACTCTTTTAAGATGTTCAGTGAGTCCCGATATTTTGTCAAACTGAGTCCCACAATATGGACAAGATGGATTTTTGTCAGGAACTTTAACCATAGGTATTTCTCCCATGGGAGGTTCATTCTGCGGATTTAACTCAGGATTTACTGGCAAAGGACTTGCAAGATGTTCACTCCCATGAGATGAATCATCTTTATCTCTCAATTCCTGCACCTCAGCATAACAGAGGCTGGTATTACTACCCACAGGATTTGT
>JAUNZM010000190.1:0-7500 GCA_033459285.1 Clamator glandarius | reverse complement strand
ACCGGGAAAATGCGACTCCTCCGGCGAAGCGGCCGAAACGGATCGTGCGCAGCCCAACTTAGCCGCTCGCCAGCCGTGCCCTCAGTGGCGAGTCACCGCTCGCCCCTATAGTATGTACAGGTGAGTCCGAGGGCGCCCTAGCTTCCAACTCGGAGAAGTCACCAGCGGAGGGGGCGCGCCAACGACGCCGCCTCTTACGAGGACATAACCGGAGGCAGCGCAAAGCAGCGACCCCTTCGGTGAGAACCAGGAGCGGAGGCGGCCGCCAGGTCTACCCGTCCCGCTGGAAAAACGAACAAAGACCGCCCGGAGAGGGGTAGACCTGACGGCCCGACGCGGCCGGAAAAACCGGTAGCCCGGGCGAAGCACGGCGGTCCTGCCGATGCTCCGGAGGTGGGTAGACGAGACGGCCGGAGCGGGTAGACAGGACGGCCGGAGCCGGGTAAGCCCGGACGGCCGGAGGATGGTAGACAGGACAGCCGGAGCCGGGTAGCCAGAACGGCCGGAGCCGGGTAAGCCCGGACGGCCAGAGCCGGGTAAGCCCGGACGGCTGGAGCCGGGTAGCCAGGACGGCCGGAGAAGGGTAAGCCCGGACGGCCGGAGAGGGGTAGCCAGGACGACCGGAGAAGGGTAAGCCCGGACGGCCGGAGGATGGTAGACAGGACAGCCGGAGGTGTGTAGCCAGAACGGCCGGAGCCGGGTAAGCCCGGACTGCCGGAGCCGGGTAAGCCCGGACGGCCAGAGCCGGGTAAGCCCGGACGGCCGGAGCCGGGTAGCCAGGACGGCCGGAGAAGGGTAAGCCCGGACGACCGGAGAGGGGTAGCCAGGACGGCCGGAGCCGGGTAAGCCCGGACGGCCAGAGCCGGGTAAGACCGGACGGCCGGAGCCGGGTAGCCAGGACGGCCGGAGAAGGGTAAGCCCGGACGGCCGGAGAGGGGTAGCCAGGACGACCGGAGAAGGGTAAGCCCGGACGGCCGGAGGATGGTAGACAGGACAGCCGGAGGTGTGTAGCCAGAACGGCCGGAGCCGGGTAAGCCCGGACTGCCGGAGCCGGGTAAGCCCGGACGGCCGGAGCCGGGTAGCCAGGACGGCCGGAGAAGGGTAAGCCCGGACGACCGGAGAGGGGTAGCCAGGACGGCCGGAGCCGGGGAAGCCCGGATGGCCGGAGGAGGGCAGACAGGACGGCCGGAGCCGGCTAAGCCCGGACGGCCAGAGCCGGGTAGACGTCCAGGACGGCCGGAGAAGGGTAAGCCCGGACGGCCGGAGCCGGGTAGACAGGAAGCGGCGCGCGAGGCGGGGACGAAACCGGCCATCACGTCTACCCACCTCCAGGCAACCGGCGGGCTGCCAGGTCTACCCGCCAGCGCAAGCCGCAGAAAGCAAGTCCACGGCGGGCGGCCACGTCTACCCCAGCGCCCAGGGGGAAGGACGGTGCGAAGGGAACGCTACGATCCCGCGGCGGGGGCCTGCGCCGCGGCCGGGTAAAACCGGCCGTCAGGTCTACCCATCTCCAGGCACTGGCGGGCGGCCAGGTCTACCCGCCAGCGCAAGCCGCAGAAACGAAGTCCACGGCGGGCTGCCAGGTCTACCCCAGCACCCAGGGGAACGGACGGCGCGAAGGGAACGCTACACTCCCGCGGCGGAGGCCTGCTCCGTGGCAAACCGGCCGTCACGTCTACCCACCTCTAGGAAACCAGCGGGCGGCCAGGTCTACCCGCCACCGCAAGCCGCGGAAAGCAAGTCCACGGCGGGCGGCCACGTCGATCGAACCTCATCGATCAGGGAAAAATAAAAGGGTACCGAGGCCCCCGCAGCCACGGTTCTCCTGGGACAGCAACGGCCACCACGCGGCATCCCACCGCCCAACCCCGTGGGGAGAACGGCGGGAGCGGTACGAACGACCAGGCAGCGTCCGGGGAGAGGGGTGCAACACCGGCTGGCACACCGGCAGAGCCGGCCCTGCCGAGAAGCCCCTCAGACGCGCCTGCCGAGACGAGCCTCGCTAAGCATCACCCACCGCTCCGAGACACCGAGCCCATCCGTGCCTGGCCAGCCGGGACCAGGGGAGAGCCGCGGCACGCTCGACTTCCCCTTCTCAGCGTTCGACAACGAGACCATCAGCCTGACACACGCCGCACCACCTCTTGCGCTCACCCCGCGGCGAACGAGTCACCCCGGTGCAGCGGCGACCAGAGAAAAGCGGAAAAACGAGAAAGCGAAAAAAAGAACCGGAGAGAGTGCAACCGGGAAAATGCAACTCCTCCGGCGGAGCGGCCGAAACGGATCGTGCGCAGCCCAACTTAGCCGCTCGCCAGCCGTGCCCTCCGCGGCGAGTCACAGCTCGCCCCTATAGTATGTACAGGTGAGTCCGAGGGCGCCCTAGCTTCCAACTCGGAGAAGTCACCAGCGGAGGGGGCGCGCCAACGACGCCGCCTCTTACGAGGACATAACCGGAGGCAGCGCAAAGCAGCGACCCCTTCGGTGAGAACCAGGAGCGGAGGCGGCCGCCAGGTCTACCCGTCCCGCTGGAAAAACGAACAAAGACCGGCCGGAGAGGGGTAGACCTGACGGCCCGACGCGGCCGGAAAAACCGGTAGCCCGGGCGAAGCACGGCGGTCCTGCCGATGCTCCGGAGGTGGGTAGACGAGACGGCCGGAGCGGGTAGACAGGACGGCCGGAGCCGGGTAAGCCCGGACGGCCGGAGGATGGTAGACAGGACAGCCGGAGCCGGGTAGCCAGAACGGCCGGAGCCGGGTAAGCCCGGACGGCCAGAGCCGGGTAAGCCCGGACGGCTGGAGCCGGGTAGCCAGGACGGCCGGAGAAGGGTAAGCCCGGACGGCCGGAGAGGGGTAGCCAGGACGACCGGAGAAGGGTAAGCCCGGACGGCCGGAGGATGGTAGACAGGACAGCCGGAGGTGTGTAGCCAGAACGGCCGGAGCCGGGTAAGCCCGGACTGCCGGAGCCGGGTAAGCCCGGACGGCCAGAGCCGGGTAAGCCCGGACGGCCGGAGCCGGGTAGCCAGGACGGCCGGAGAAGGGTAAGCCCGGACGACCGGAGAGGGGTAGCCAGGACGGCCGGAGCCGGGTAAGCCCGGACGGCCAGAGCCGGGTAAGCCCGGACGGCCGGAGCCGGGTAGCCAGGACGGCCGGAGAAGGGTAAGCCCGGACGGCCGGAGAGGGGTAGCCAGGACGACCGGAGAAGGGTAAGCCCGGACGGCCGGAGGATGGTAGACAGGACAGCCGGAGGTGTGTAGCCAGAACGGCCGGAGCCGGGTAAGCCCGGACTGCCGGAGCCGGGTAAGCCCGGACGGCCAGAGCCGGGTAAGCCCGGACGGCCGGAGCCGGGTAGCCAGGACGGCCGGAGAAGGGTAAGCCCGGACGACCGGAGAGGGGTAGCCAGGACGGCCGGAGCCGGGGAAGCCCGGATGGCCGGAGGAGGGCAGACAGGACGGCCGGAGCCGGGTAAGCCCGGACGGCCGGAGGAGGATAGACAGGACGGCCGGAGCCGGGTAGACAGGACGGCCGGAGCCGGGTAAGCCCGGACGGCCGGAGGATGGTAGACAGGACAGCCGGAGCCGGGTAGCCAGAACGGCCGGAGCCGGGTAAGCCCGGACGGCCAGAGCCGGGTAAGCCCGGACGGCCGGAGGTGTGTAGCCAGAACGGCCGGAGCCGGGTAAGCCCGGACGGCCAGAGCCGGGTAAGCCCGGACGGCCGGAGCCGGGTAGCCAGGACGGCCGGAGAAGGGTAAGCCCGGACGGCCGGAGAGGGGTAGCCAGGACGGCCGGAGAAGGGTAAGCCCGGACGGCCGGAGAGGGGTAGCCAGGACGGCCGGAGAAGGGTAAGCCCGGACGGCCGGAGGAGGGTAGACAGGACGGCCGGAGCCGGCTAAGCCCGGACGGCCGGAGCCGGGTAGACAGGACGCGGCGCGCGAGGCGGGGACGAAACCGGCCATCACGTCTACCCACCTCCAGGCAACCGGCGGGCTGCCAGGTCTACCCGCCAGCGCAAGCCGCAGAAAGCAAGTCCACGGCGGGCGGCCACGTCTACCCCAGCACCCAGGGGGAAGGACGGTGCGGAGGGAACGCTACGCTCCCGCGGCAGGGGCCTGCGCCGCGGCCGGGTAGAACCGGCCGTCAGGTCTACCCACCTCCAGGCCCCTGCCGGCCGCCAGGTCTTCCCGCCACCGCAAGCCGCGGAAAGCAAGTCCACGGCGGGCGGCCACGTCGATCGAACCTCATCTATCAGGGACAAATAAAAGGGTACCGAGGCCCCCGCGGCCACGGTTCTCCTGGGACAGCAACGGCCACCACGCGGCATCTCCACCGCCCAACCCCGTGGGGAGAACGGCGGGAGCGGTACGAACGACCAGGCAGCGTCCGGGGAGAGGGGTGCAACACCGGCTGGCACACCGGCAGAGCCGGCCCTGCCGAGAAGCCCCTCAGACGCGCCTGCCGAGACGAGCCTCGCTAAGCATCACCCACCGCTCCGCGACACCGAGCCCATCCGTGCCTGGCCAGCCGGGACCAGGGGAAAGCCGCGGCACGCTCGACTTCCCCTTTTCACAGCGTTCGACTCCGAGACCATCAGCCTGACAAACACCGCACCACCTCTTGCGCTCACCCCGCGGCGAACGACTCACACCCCGGTGCAGCGGCGACCAGAGAAAAGCGGAAGAACGAGAAAGCGGAAAAAAGAACCGGGGGAGAGTGCAAGAGTCCTCGAGAGTAGACAAGACGGCCGTCGGAGGGTAAGCCCGGACGGCCGGTGGAGGGTAGACAGGACTGCCGGAGCCGGGTAAGCCCGGACGGCCGGAGGAGGGTAGGCAGGACAACCGGAGCCGGGTAAGCCCGGACGGCCGGAGGAGGGTAGGCAGGACAACCGGAGCGGGGTAGACAGGACGGCCGGAGCCGGGTAAGCCTGGACGGCCGGAGGAGGGTAGACAGACGGCCGGAGCCGGTTAAGCCCGTACGGCCGGAGGAGGCTAGACAGCACAGACAGAGGAGGGTAGACAGACGGCCGCAGCCGGGTAGACCGCACGGCCAGAGCCGAGTAAGCACGGACGGCCAGGGGAGGGTAGAAAGGAGGGTCGGAGATGGGTAGACAGGACGGCCGGAGCCGGGTAAGCCCGGAAGGCCGGAGGAGGGTAGGCAGGACAACCGGAGCAGGGTAGACAGGACGGCCGGGGCCGGGTAAGCCCGGACGGCCGCAGGAGGGTAGACAGGACAACCGGAGCCGGGTAAGCCCAGACGGCCGGAGGAGGGTTGACAGCACAGACAGAGGAGGGTAGACAGACGGCCAGAGCCGGGTAAGCACGGACGGCCAGGGGAGGGTAGAAAGGAAGGTCGGAGATGGGTAGACAGGACGGCCGGAGCCGGGTAAGCACGGACGGCCAGGGGAGGGTAGAAAGGAAGGTCGGAGGTGGGTAGACAGAACGGCCGGAGCCGGGTAAGCCCGGAAGGCCGGAGGAGGGTAGACAGAACGGCCGGAGCCGGGTAAGCCAGCAGGGCCGGAGGAGGGTAGAGAGGACAGCCGGAGGAGGGTAGACAGGACGGCCGGAGCCGAGTAGAGAGGACGGCCGGAGCCACCGAGCCCATCCGTGCCTGGACAGCCGGGACCAGGGGAGAGCCGCGGCACGCTCGACTTCCCCTTCTCAGCGTTCGACAACGAGACCATCAGCCTGACACACGCCGCACCACCTCTTGCGCTCACCCCGCGGCGAACGACTCACACCCCGGTGCAGCGGCGACCAGAGAAAAGCGGAAAAACGAGATAAGCGGAAAGCAGAATCGGAGAGAGTGCAACCGGGAAAATGCGACTCCTCCGGGGGAGCGGCCGAAACGGATCGTGCGCAGCCCAACTTAGACCGCTCGCCAGCCGTGCCCTCAGTGGCGAGTCACCGCTCGCCCCTATAGTATGTACAGGTGAGTCCGAGGGCGCCCTAGCTTCCAACTCGGAGAAGTCACCAGCGGAGGGGGCGCGCCAACGACGCCGCCTCTTACGAGGACATAACCGGAGGCAGCGCAAAGCAGCGACCCCTTCGGTGAGAACCAGGAGCGGAGGCGGCCGCCAGGTCTACCCGTCCCGCTGGAAAAACGAACAAAGACCGCCCGGAGAGGGGTAGACCTGACGGCCCGACGCGGCCGGAAAGACCGGCAGCCCGGGCGAAGCACGGCGGTCCTGCCGATGCTCCGGAGGTGGGTAGACGAGACGGCCGGAGCGGGTAGACAGGACGGCCGGAGCCGGGTAAGCCCGGACGGCCGGAGGATGGTAGACAGGACAGCCGGAGCCGGGTAGCCAGAACGGCCGGAGCCGGGTAAGCCCGGACGGCCAGAGCCGGGTAAGCCCGGACGGCTGGAGCCGGGTAGCCAGGACGGCCGGAGAAGGGTAAGCCCGGACGGCCGGAGAGGGGTAGCCAGGACGACCGGAGAAGGGTAAGCCCGGACGGCCGGAGGATGGTAGACAGGACAGCCGGAGGTGTGTAGCCAGAACGGCCGGAGCCGGGTAAGCCCGGACTGCCGGAGCCGGGTAAGCCCGGACGGCCAGAGCCGGGTAAGCCCGGACGGCCGGAGCCGGGTAGCCAGGACGGCCGGAGAAGGGTAAGCCCGGACGACCGGAGAGGGGTAGCCAGGACGGCCGGAGCCGGGTAAGCCCGGACGGCCAGAGCCGGGTAAGCCCGGACGGCCGGAGCCGGGTAGCCAGGACGGCCGGAGAAGGGTAAGCCCGGACGGCCGGAGAGGGGTAGCCAGGACGACCGGAGAAGGGTAAGCCCGGACGGCCGGAGGATGGTAGACAGGACAGCCGGAGGTGTGTAGCCAGAACGGCCGGAGCCGGGTAAGCCCGGACTGCCGGAGCCGGGTAAGCCCGGACGGCCAGAGCCGGGTAAGCCCGGACGGCCGGAGCCGGGTAGCCAGGACGGCCGGAGAAGGGTAAGCCCGGACGACCGGAGAGGGGTAGCCAGGACGGCCGGAGCCGGGGAAGCCCGGATGGCCGGAGGAGGGCAGACAGGACGGCCGGAGCCGGCTAAGCCCGGACGGCCAGAGCCGGGTAGACGTCCAGGACGGCCGGAGAAGGGTAAGCCCGGACGGCCGGAGCCGGGTAGACAGGAAGCGGCGCGCGAGGCGGGGACGAAACCGGCCATCACGTCTACCCACCTCCAGGCAACCGGCGGGCTGCCAGGTCTACCCGCCAGCGCAAGCCGCAGAAAGCAAGTCCACGGCGGGCGGCCACGTCTACCCCAGCGCCCAGGGGGAAGGACGGTGCGAAGGGAACGCTACGATCCCGCGGCGGGGGCCTGCGCCGCGGCCGGGTAAAACCGGCCGTCAGGTCTACCCATCTCCAGGCACTGGCGGGCGGCCAGGTCTACCCGCCAGCGCAAGCCGCAGAAACGAAGTCCACGGCGGGCTGCCAGGTCTACCCCAGCACCCAGGGGAACGGACGGCGCGAAGGGAACGCTACACTCCCGCGGCGGAGGCCTGCTCCGTGGCAAACCGGCCGTCACGTC
>JAUNZM010000189.1:0-294377 GCA_033459285.1 Clamator glandarius | reverse complement strand
GAAAGGAAAGGAAAGGAAGGAAAGGAAAGGAAAGGAAAGGAAAGGAAAGGAAAGGAAAGGAAAGGAAAGGAAAGGAAAGGAAAGGAAAGGAAAGGAAAGGGTATGAGACAAGACACATTTGCCTCCAAAGTAATCTTGAAATTCTACAAAAGCAGGACAGATTGACCAGCAGTCATGGTCTGGAACAGTTTGGAGACAGCATTTCAGCTTTATGGTAACAGCATAACATTCTAGAAAGGTGGAGCAATAGATGGTCAGTGTTTCTACCAGAGTTAAAGAAGGAAAAAATAATACCCAAGACCACTTCTCCTTGGCAGTACCCAAGTAAGTCTATATGTTTTTCAAAATTCTGCCAAAGCAGTCTTCCCTTACAATGAAGCTGACCATGTCAGCATTTCACAGAATCACAGAATAACCAGGTTGGAAGAGACCCACTGGATCATCGAGTCCAACCATTCCCACCAATCCCTAAATCATGCCCCTAAGTACCTCATCCACCCTCACCTTAAACACCTCCAGGGATGGTGACTCAACCACCTCCCTGGGCAGACCGTTCCAATGCCTAACCACCCTCTCCGTGAAGAACTTTTTCCTAATCTCAAGCCTAAATCTCCCCTGGCGGAGCTTGAGGCCATTCCCTCTCGTCCTGTCCCCTGTCACATGGGAGAAGAGGCCAGCTCCCTCCTCTCCACAACCTCCCTTCAGGTAGTTGTAGAGAGTAATAAGGTCTCCCCTCAGCCTCCTCTTCTCCAGGCTAAACAGCCCCAGCTCTCTCAGCCACTCCTCATAAGATTTGTTCTCCAGCCCCTTCACTAGCTTCATTGCTCTTCTCTGGACTCGCTCCAGAGCCACAACATCCCTCTTGTGGTGAGGGGCCCAGAACTGAAAACAGTACTCGAGGTGCGGTCTCACCAGTGCCGAGTACAGAGGGAGAATAACCTCCCTGGACCTGCTGGTCACGCCGTTTCTGATACAAGCCAAGATGCCATTGGCCTTTCTGGCCACCTGGGCACACTGCTGGCTCATGTTCAGTTCGCTGTCAACCAACACCCCCAGGTCCTTCTCCTCCAGGCAGCTTTCCAGCCAGGCTTCTCCTAGTCTGTACCTCTGCACAGGGTTGTTGTGCCCCAAATATTTATTACACTTGCAAATATGATAGATAACTTATTATTCTAATATTGTCACACAGGGGCTCAGAACTGCATACAAGTCAAATGGAAATTGCACTGAAGCAATTCCAGAAACTCCAGAGGACTTTGGATCAAACTATACGAACAAGCATCCTTGGGAGTCCTGAAGTCACACTCTCGGGAGTGCCCCAGTTATTGAGTAATTTAAGGTATTTTCCCAGCTAAGAAAGTTAGGAAAGTTGTATGCATATAAAACGAGATATGGAGACAAACTGTTAGAATTATATCAGCACAAGTTCACTGCAACTTTATTGCAGTATAGGATTTTTTTTTTAATGTAGTTCTTGAGGCAAAAATGCAATGTTGAATCACTGGCAGAGGCTGCCCAGGGAGATGGTTGATTCACCTTCCCTGGAGGTGTTTAAGGCACGGGTGGACGAGGTGCTAAGGGGCATGGTTTAGTGATTGATGGGAATGGTTGGACTCGATGATCTGGTGAGTCTCTTCCAATCTGGTTATTCTATGATTCTGTGGTTCTATGATTCTATGAATTCATCATTGTACTAGAACATATAAGGAGGAAGGTAAGGTGTGATACCTGTCTGATTAGGTAAGCTTTCCTGGGACAAGAATGACTAGATCAGTTGAACTGCTGAAAATTCCTTGCAGATATATACATAAGAATGCAGTTAACAAACTAAAAAATGCAAGATACTTTTTAATGCTGTCCTGTCTTTTTCTAGTCTTTTATCTAGTTCATTTAAGGATTATTATCATTATCATTTCAAAGTCCTATATCAGGCCTTTATTACCATTTTAATAATTTACAGAGAATCAGTGCCTGAAGTATCCTTGTTGCAAGTTAGAGTTGCACATCTCACTGTAACCTCATAGAGCACATCTTGCAGTTTCTCATTAATTCAGTTACTTTTAAACATTGCATTGTTCTCTTCATTTACAGCATCGTTATCATAGTAGATTTGTCATATTGAAATATTAATTTGGTCATTTTAAGGTTCAAATGTGTGGTGGATTTTTAAATTATTTTTCTAATAATTAAAATCCTTCTCATGCTTTTGGTACTAATATACTCGTTCATTCCATTAAATCCATTTGAACAATTGTGGTCAATGGGAAACATGACAGGCAGTGCGAAGCAGACCAAGTCTTCAGCTGCTGATACAGTGTAATTCAGATACATACTAAGTACAGTGTGATACTACAGAAAAAACAGTTTCAATCTTTTTACTTATAATCCTTACAGGAAATAGATTTTTATGCTATCACTTCAAAAAACAAAACTGATCAACAATATTCAGAGGGACTAATGCAACAAGCTTAAAAGCAATCTTTTGACTATAGATCTAGTTGGAAACGTTATTCATAGCATTAAAAATATGAATCAGGTTGGAAAAATACAGTTAAATTAAATAATATGTCACAAGCTGTATGTTTAAGCCTAACATTTACAGATTTTGGATACTACCAATGCATCATTGTGAATTTTTTAAAAAAGTTAATCATCAGATAAGCCTCCTCCCATCCTAATATTTTTTTCTCTGTACCAATTACACAAATCTAGTTAGAAAATTTATGATAATTTCTGAGACCTTTATATCTCTTTGGCTATATGAATACAGGTATTACATTACTGGTGCTTCAAATAGCCCTACTTACTCCAGTGGTTAATCAAAATACACGGTGATTCACAGCACTATGCACAAAGTATGATATTGCCCAGAGCTGCCAGCGTCATTATCAGAGATATATCAGTACACCACAACATAGTTTTCTACTTACTTAAAAACTTCTGATATTTCACACAAAGATTTTTTTTTAATGCAAATTATGTTGATTTCAACCAGAGGTGAAATATAAGCAAATTTAGAATTTTAAACTGCATTTCCATATATTCATTTCTAAAGAAATTTGGCTAAATTAATCACGACAAAGCTGTTATGTTTCAAAGAGGACTGATGATTTTAGGTGTTTTCATTTGAATGGGCACAAAGTTAAATATGTGTCATGAGGTGTTTCTTCAGCATTAGTAGGATGTTTGAAATTTTCTTAAATTCAATGCCCAGCTGAATGCCTGTAAGCGTCTCTTGTAGTATAATATTATGTGTGTATAGCACCAGCAACCACTCAGACCAATTAAAGAAAAGTGGTATACAATTAGATTCTCAAACACAAGAGCATTTGATTTGAAGACAATAACTGAAAGATGACCTCCACTCAGTGCTCCTCTGACAAAACAGGATAATATTTTAGGACAGACATGAATTAAACATGAAGTCTACATATCCTTATTGCAGTACTGAAACCTGCCACAAAAAAAACCTTCCAACCTTGCTTCCAATCAAGCATTTTTAGTGTTACATGTCATTCTACTCTGAAATCTATTTTTTAATGTAATTAACCTGCTGCGGTCATATAGAAAATAAGATCATATATTGGAAGAACTTTTCTGGGGGCTCTGGCATTCTGTTTTTTCCTAGCCTAGAAAGCATCTTCTAACTTCATTTAACACTATTAGACAGAGAATTGCCCCAAATTAACAAACAATAGTGACATAAGACTAACAAGTGTAAAACTTCTCAATTTATCTCCTAAGCTACCGTGGTTAATGAGTCTGACAACTGATTCATCAAAATCTATATACCCTATAGCTGTTCATCCCATGCTGTATTTCAGTCACTGCACAGAATGTCCTTGTGGAAGCCACATAGTTGAAACCAAATGCTGCATCTCAAAAGAAAAGCCAGTTGGCAGAAGACAGAAACATTCAGTCACTGGAGGAAATAATCTTTCACAGAACAGTCTCTCTATCACTGCTCTCTCTGTCCTGAGCATTAAGTGAGACCTATAAAACACCTTCAACAGATGAGCCTGGAAACTAAAACAAATTATTATACTGGACAGTAAAAGTTATGGACTGAATAAAGATATTGCACATTCCATTTTTCCCTGTGAGACTGCCAACTAACCCTAAACATTTCCTAGGCACTCACCATCCGCTTCTGTCAACTCCATGCAGAATAATGATCTTCACCTCTACTTCATTAACATTCCCTTCTTTCACCAACTGTCAACCACTCTTTTCTCTTAAATTGCTTTACTGATTAGCAGAATGAAACTAAACACTACTCTTTCTAACTGGTAGCTAATTTTTCACAGTTCTCTTTCTGATCCACACCTAAACAATGTGCTTTAAGGCCCTGTTTCTCTTCAGCTCGATGAGTCAATATAACAAAAGACACTAATTTTCTTTTTTTTTCTTTCTGAGTTGCAAATTGTGATGATATATAGGCACAGAGTCCCATAGAATCTTCCTAATTAAGTAACATATGGTATAACTCTGCAGTTAGCTCTGTCCAGAATAAAGAGTAAATGGGAACTGTCAAACAGGAGGTACAGAACAATTTAATTTTCGATATTTTGATGTATCAATGCCCATCTCCTTTGAAAAAATACAAGCATTATGCCTATCTACGTTTTCATTGATTAGTCTGCACTCAGGTGCAAATACAGAAACACATTTTAAACTAAATGCTTCCATTTTAATATTTTTATTGAGAGCTTCAATTTGAAAAATAATTCTGGAATCACTAGGAGTTGTGGATACTCGGAAACTCTGAAAATGAAGTCTTTATTTATTACAGTTTGTAGTCATCTCTAGATCCATTTGACTATGTTTTGAAAGTGACATATCAGTCGAGAAAAAATAAAATGCCCGAATGCCCATTATAAAAAAAAATGAAGAAAATATGTAACACCAGCTGTCTCCAGACAAAGTCAGATATGAAGTAATAACTTTCTCTCTGTAACACCTGTATTCAATTTCTAAGGTACATCTGTCATTTTATTTTAACAAACTCTAACAAGATCTGTTCACAGCCATCTGCCTCTCTACCTTGCAAGCAATTCAGGTTGGTTGCATCACTTTAAAATTATCATTCAAAGCAAAGCGAAAGAAAGCAAAGCAAAACGATTGCAAAAGATTACAGATGGCACTTTGAAGTTCATTGCAGGTTAAAACAGATATTCTCATGTACTTATAATTTTAAGACCCATGTGTTCAAGTGTAGGTGAGTAAAGAAACAATGCAGAGCTTGCAGAGGACCACCAGACGTGGTGCTTACACACTCTTTTCTTTAGTAATCCCCTGCTCCCTGCTATGAAAGAGATTGAGGAGGTTAAGTAAAATCACAGCTTATACTTCCTGAGAATCCACATAAGGGAAAGCTAGCAGACAGAGGAATCAGTATTTCCATAGCAATGCAGCAGAAGTTGCCAAACAATGAAACTACAGCCATACAGAACTGGGCTGTAGGTAAAGCAGAATAGGTAAAGAAAATGCAGAAAATGTACATAACACAGAACTGATTTAGCAGGATTTTCTAGATTCCCCTTTTAGAACAAAGGGTCTCGAAGAACATGTATGAAAGTATAATTATTTAACTAAAAATAAATTAATAAGGGTAAGCCTCTGTGTTGCACTGGATATAGTCTCCTAGTCTTGTATAAATAAAAGTCTACATTGATCTAAGTCCTTCACACATGATATCAAATCACATTGCCCAGAATAGCAGCAGTTTGGAAATACAGTAATGTGTGGCATTAGAATTAGAATTTCTGATGCAGAAATTAGGACCAAGGGAAAGACAGCACATTAATTTAGTATCAAATGGATCCAATTTAGGGGAATGAAAATAAAACAAAACAAAACCCCCAGAAAATTAGCAGATCAGAGCCAAATGCTGTGGGTTTATTTTAGTCCCTCTGTAGTCAAATAAAGTATTTAATTTTCCTCATCTGTAGAACCAAAACTTTGCTATTAGTAAAGAATATGAGTTGTGGTCAAATTATAGAAACTATATTTCTGTCTAAAGACAAAAGGGCAGCTTGCAAACCATGCAATTTTCTGTTCCAGTTTATGATTGATTATGAATGTTGGTCAGTCAGAGTCCAAGCTCACCTACAGATAAGCAGCTACGTATAACTGCATCCTGTCTACATAGCGGAGGAAGAGGCAGGTAGGAACCAAGCTTTTGTACTAAGGTAAATGCTGACTGCCAGAACCCTAAGGACAGTCCATAAAGATAAAAAGTCCACATCACCACCGCAGAGTCAGTCTGTAAGAACACAGCAGACTCAAAGAAACAAAACCTACAGGGACAAGAGATTATGGAAAACACTTAGCAAATCAATCAAAGCCAAGAAGTATGGCAAAGACAAGAGTCTGTAGAGAATCTAAGGAACTTACTACCAGGTTAATTGCAGTGAAATAGACAGTAATTAGAAATTATGAGTAATTGATGGCTTATAAGAGCATTCCAGTAGCTCTACACTAGAATGTAATGAAACCATAGATTCTTCCAAGCAGTAGCAAGGATTAGAGATAGAGAAGGACTGTCTGGCTTACTGGGGGTAATTGGTTGTGCTCAAGAACTTCTCAAAGCAAAACAGGAAAAGAGCATCTGAGGTTAGAATTGATGCTGCCAGAGAATTAGTGGCTTGGCACTTCCTCATAATAGCAAATATTTAGGAAGTAGACTCCTGAACCATAACAGAGCAATGTCCTTTCACTCTAACCTAGTTCTATGCATATTTTCATCATATGTGTTTTTTTCCCCTTTCACAAAGGCTCTATCTATATGACTAGTTTTGCAGCCAAAACCAACTCTTTGCCAGTTTGTTTGCCCTGTCTAACTTGTGAAAAAAAGAGATATTCTTGGTTAGTTGACAACATACTGCTAAGGATCCACTACGTCACAGGAAACACGAAAAAACAGCATGTGGACTTAAATAGTATGTTTGGGTGTCAACATTTAGCACAAACACAAATGCTTTTCTTTTCTCTATAAAACTTGCTAGTCTCTGCTCTTTAGTTTCAATAGCTACTAAGAAAGTCACAGTTCATGTCTCATGTGTTCCCAGAAGAGATTTATGTCTTTGTCTAAGTAATTTGATGGAGAATGTTACAGCAAATACAGCCAAGAATGAAGCTGGCAGCATTTGACATCTCTGTTGGTGGGAAAACAAGTACTTGTCCTTTCACTCCTCACACTGAGGTGAGAAGTACCCTCTTTAAGTATTCTAGTTCATCATTCAGCTTTTAAAATAGTAACATTCTTCCCTTTTGGGTCCTTAGTGTTCTGATTTGATCATTTCTCAGACTGCATAAAACCTCTGGGTTATAGTAAACTACTATGTGTATTGCACATATATTAAATTGTATGCCTATTTTCATTGTGAAAATCTTAGTAAATCTTACTTGGGGGATACCTGACATATCTATTATAATTGATTGGAAAGATAACACTTTTAAAAACTGTAATTATTATTTTTAATGTACAGACATATGACCAATGTCATTTTTTCCCCTCTTGTTACCAAATGCCATAAAGTCTTAACAAACTTACAAACTATTTGCGATTATACCTCAATTAAAGATAACTTTCAGATTCTGAAGCTCTTGAAGTATTATCACTTCATTGACATATATACTAAGGATTTCCTGCAGTTGTCTAACCTAAATTGTCTAGGGCTGTTTGACATGCCTTATTTTATCTAAGATAATGGCATGATGTTGGCCAATGTGATGCAAGATCTATGAGAGATTCATGCTCTTCTGGGCTCACAAGTAGAAGACAGGCAGAATACTACAGGTGTCTCAAATGGCACAGACAGCTAAATCAGAGCAAAAAATACAGACATGAAGGATGAGATTCAATACTCAGGTAAAGATTCCTACTTTTATTTCATGTACCAGGTCCCACTATCATCAGCGGGGATGCAAATTTTGATTAATTTGCCTGAACATAAGCACCTAGCACCATTTGAAATTCTCTAGGGTATCCCTGCCTGTCCTTCAGCTGCTACTCTAAAAGTGACATGTTGTCTCAAATTTGACAGGCCTGGAAAAACATCCCAGAAAGCCCACAGTGACTCAAGTGGCACTAAGTACGTCATGCAGGAACCAGAAGATGGCCTTGGCCAAGTCAGCCAGAGCCTTTAAAGCTACTCCCAGGTCAATCACCTAAGCACTGTCTACTTCCAGTTGGGTTTTCAAGTATGGACATTGAGCTGAGATCAATAAATAAGTTGTTAGATGTTGTTGTCTATATTTACTAAGCCTCCATTGACCATGACAGAAACAGATCCTTGGCTCTCTTGTAAGCACTGCCTTCTATATAACAAAATTTAAGCCTTCTAGTGTGACACTAAGTCCCATGCAAAGAATACTGTTCCCTAAATGTAAGTTTCTAGTGACCTTTTACATACAGAATCATGTGCCTTGAATGACATTAAGCACCTATGTTTAAGCAAATGTGTCCTTCTCCAAAAGTGTATTATAATATTGATGTCAATTCAGGCCTAAACAAACATGTCTGGTGTTATTTATGATATTCGAGGACACTCAAGACATGAAGCATTATGCTGTAGGAAATATCAAGGCCTATGTTTTTCTAAAGTGACAGCTGGATATAAAAAACAGTATCCCATGGTGTTTCAAATTCTTCTTCAGCATGATCACAGACATTTTAGTTTAGACCTCCTGCCAACTGAATCATGAATGGCTAAGCACTGAGAAGTCAAAGGTTCCAGATCAAAGAAAGTCCATAGTGAAGATCAGAAAGCAAATTTATATTTTCTGTATCTTATACTTTCAAATAAATGACTGTAGGAATATAAGCTCAGTTTATTAAAATACAAGAAATAGAACCTCAGAGATTCCCATTTATTATAAATTAATTGATCTACAATCATTGGTTATCTATTCTAAATGAAACATTAGGACTTTAATGTATATATATATTGAAATTAAACCTATAGTTGGATGAAGTCTATCCAACTATCACCCTGCCCATTTCCAACCTTGCATCACTTCACACAGATGAATTTTGTTCAGAGACTCTAAAATTGCTTCTTTCCAAAAACAGGGATTAATTAGTTTTCTTACATGCTCTAGCTGAGCTGCATGGATATGCCTAGTAGGCTAGGAACCCATTCTAAGTTCAGTGAAACAATTTATAAGTACTATTTTTGAACTATCTTAAAGAATTAAAGCAATGCAGCACTAATAGTAACGAAGAATTTTGCTAGTAATAATAGTAAATCTATTTAAAGAATATAAACAACAAAAATCACCAGCTGAAATTAAACTGCAGTAAAGTTTTTGATACACTCGCTTCATATCAGAGTCACCTTTTGCTGATAAGAACACTTTTTCCCTTTGCCATACATTTTACTGGTTCTCAAAATTATAACCTTCTAAGAAGTTAAAGGGTCTGCATAATGGGCGCTTCTTGATTTCTTATCCCATTTCACCCCATTTTGAAGACAAATCACCCAACCAAGAGAGTCAAATGTGGCAGGAGCACTACCTCCCTCCATTCCCAGAGGCTTCAAGAACTCTCTCAATTTCATGCTTCCTTGCACAACTTTATTTACACTAAAACCATTCTGCTATGTGCTTTCAGAGCAAATACGTGGTCTTGATCTCCCAGCAAATCTTGGCTATATTATCTGAACACCGTATGAAGCCTTGAGTCTTCAATATAGACTGTGGCTGACATATCAGGTGAAATACAAGTGAACTGCATAATGGAAGTTAATGTCCCATCAAAATGGGGTCAACAGGATACAATCAAACATGTGTATATCATCTCCTCAGAGTGTGCAAGCTTTTCTTCAAAAGAGTTATTTAGATTTGAAGTGGATGCTGTAACACAGATGACTGGTAGACATCCATGGGGTGCTGCTAATTATAGTCTTGAAATTCAGGTTGATGACTCAGGGATTCTTTCAACAACTATTCAGATTAATAATAATTTAATTTTAAAATCTGCAATACTTGTGGTTTCTCGGCAACATTTCCATGAATAGATAAGGCTACAAATATAACCCCAAATACTACTGAAGTTGCGTTTGACTAGCTTAATTACACCATCTTCTTAAAAATTGCTTTTATACTGTTTGATTTTTTCCATAAATTATCAGCTTAAACTCAAGCATTTAGTATTGTGTCTCCATAAAAAACCTTCATGCATGTATGTGAAGAAATAGATTTTCTTCTTGAAAGATACTGCTTTTAACACTCAAAGCTTTTAAAAAAACCCAGTAAACACTGTTAAATACCTATCTTTCCTGCAGAATATAAAGCCTTACTTCTAAGCTCTTATTTAAATGTTAACTACTTAGACACTTTCTAACGCAAATTGGCATGAATTGAAAGAGACACAGAAAAGCATTTTTTCTGCATGCCATTCAAAGTTAAATGTACCTGCTTTGTACTTATATAGAAGTGCATCTATTTCTTACTTCCCTGAAACATTTCTCGCAAGAATTTAAATTATAAGATACAAGAGAATACTTGGATATTGCAGCATGATGGAAGGGACCTAATTCTGTTTCTGACTTTGCATGTTCCGACCCAGCAACAGCTATTTCATTCAAATAAAACGGACAAAAATCTCAGTTATGTAGAAAACTACAGTACAAAATTACAATTTCATCACAAAATATTGCTAAGCAGATTGCTATCACTATAGCTTCATTTTCCTAAGTTGCTTGTCTAAATTGTAAATGTTCAGCTTGGTCTTCTAAGCACTGAAAGATCGTGAGATGATTACACACTACCAGTTATGCAGAGCTATATTTGGAATTCTGGATCTCGTATAGCAACTATTTTTCTTATTTTCAAAATCATAGAGTATTTTTGTAAGCAAATGACAAAAGATTTTATTTGTGGAGATAACAGTATTTAACATTTAAAGTAATCTCATAAAATACATTCCAATTTCTTGTTGGGATGTGGGAATTTTGTTCTAAATCAGGGGTCTGCCATTGGCAAAGACTTCTTACAAAGCCTTTTGAAAACTCTTCAGAAATTTTACTGCTTTTTCTCAAAGTGACATAAGAAGCTACCTAGAAACGTCAGAGACCAGGTTTTTTTGCACAGATTTAATGATGTATTAGAAAATAAAACACACATTTATATTTTTTTTACAATATTTAAATTAATACTCTCACAACAGCTTCACAAAGTATTAAAATGAACCTACTTTTATATTTAGTCTTGTGTTATTACAATAGTGCTTTATTTGTAGGAGGGAGGGGTTTCCCTTTTTATAGCTTCTTTTTTAATTACTATTTTGGTATACAATTTAGGAACTTTCCCCAAGTTAAGAAACAGTAGCAGAGATAGCTCTAGTTAAAATCAGCAATGCTCTGCAGATTGTCATGGAACCCTAGTTGATAGCAAATACTGACTTACCTAGGACACTCAGTTATTCTTCAATTCTTAGACAGTTGCACAAATCACCAACATTAAAGCACCCTGAACTTCACTGAATTTCATGTTTGTTTTTTTTTCCAGAAGTGTTTCATGAGGTTTACAGGGAACCTCTTATTTCAGTTTGTGCCCATTCTCTCTTGTCCTGTCCCTGAGAAGAGCTTGGCCCTGCTGTCTTTGCACTCAACCCTTTTCGTATTGGTGCATATCACTAAGATTGTCCACTCCAAGTCATCTCTGCTCCAGGCATAACAGTGCCAGTGCTCAGCTTCTCCCTGTAAGTCCAACGCTCTGGTCTTTTAATCATCTTATTGACTCTTTACTGGACATGCTCCTGTATGCCCTTGTCTCATACCTCCAGCTGCTTTTCTGCAAAGCTGCCTTCCAGCAGTCAGCCTCCAGCCTATACGGGTGCATGCAGTTGTTCCTATCCTGGCATAGGACTGGGCACTTCTGTTTGTTGAACTGTGTCAGGTTCCTACTTTCCCTTTATTCTTCTTAAAACAAATTACATTGGGATAATGCTCTGGAGAATTACAACTGAAAGGTCAAATACTATCAGAAAGCTTAAACTACTTGGAATTTAAAGTACTATGGCCCTTTGAAATAGCTTAGGGGCTTTTACTTTGTAAACTTTGTACGTTTACGAAATTTCTTTCTTCAATATTAAATCCATGCCTTCCCTCCTACTCTTATCCAAAAGTGAGATTGGTTAAATGTGAGCCTATATAATGAAAAACTTAAGTAATGGAAAAAGAACCATAATCCAGTATCTGAAATAGTGCAAATCTTTGTCTTTTTCATTTTGTCTTAAACCAATTTTTCTAAGAAAAATATTCTTCTCAACAAGCCTGTGTGATATTTTTAAAAGTTGCTCCATACATTTTTTGTTTTCCTTATTTCAATATTTTCAATTTTCTTTTTTTCTTTCTGCATGCAGCCATGTGATTATCATGCTATTGCATCTTACAGTGCCATATGACAGCTAGAAACAGAGACATATGCATCACCTAACAGACTTGAGTCCTATCACATGAAGAAGAGAGAATCCATCATACAAACCTTCAGTATTTATGTAAGATAAGTGCTGAACTGTCAGTCTTTCAAATATTCCTTAAAACAATCTGACGCCATGGTCTGACTTCAGCACCTTGGTCTACAGATCTCTCTGTATCTCTGAAATAATTTTTTCCAAACTTCTGCTCTTAAGTCTCTCTTGAGCAATTGCTAATTTGACATTTTTTAGCAAATTTGTTCTTATTTTTTCCCCTCTGCCTATAACAACACTATAAAAACCCAATTCCTAAGATAAATTCTTCAGAAGAGGAGTCAAAACTGAACATCAGTCTGTTAACTTGTTTATCTGGAAGTCAGGAATTAGATTACAATTACAAATTAATTTTCTTCATCTAGAAAAGTGATTGCACTGTGTATTACATTTAATGAGGCACTGCTGTTCTGGCCTAGACCTTGCTTTGTTTTATCTCTAACAGTAGTAGTCTAACAACCAGGTTGCTCTAACTTGTCTCGTTCTGGCTTTATCTCTGCACAGCTCTGGCATGGCACACATTATTATATATTACATTATTTCAATATCCACATTAATTTCCATATAAATAGCTAGATTTCCTTATACTGGGCACTACCATTTTTGCTATTAAAATTATACTTCACTGTTTCATGTCTTTTTTTTTTTATTTTCCAGACAGAGTTTTTGATGGCTCATTTATCTGCAAATGAGAAACCATATCTAATAAAGAATATGTTATTGGACAAATTGAATATATCGTTATTGTTATCCTCTTGCTTTAAGGCTCTCTCTACTATGATTTTCTACACCAACTTGTTCTTGTACTCCTCTGTTTTCTGTTTCAATATCTGGAAATAGTTTACCATGAAACTCTCAATACCCTTCACAATGTCTCAGTCCTCAAATTTCTGGAAAATTGACTTCGGGATTCAATATCTAAGATATTTGAGACATTGCCTGATTAAGTCAGCAAACTATTTCAGCATGTGCTGCAATTAGCATCCCTGTCTAAAAGTGGCAAAATATAATAATTAGATTTATCTTTCTGTTGTGAGAAATATAAGGTACACCTAAACCAAAACATTTTGTATTTTCAAGCAATTTAACTAAGCTGACTCAGAAAAAAAACGGAAAAATAACTAAAGTGGGACATTGTGGGAGTGCCATCAAGTATATGAAAGAGTAATTTGAACTAAGATAAAGCATGAAGCTGGTACCAAGTATGTCATAATAAAAACAATAAAAGACCAGGTGTTCCAAACATGACACACAGGATAACGAATGTTGAATGTGTGAGAGAGCCAGACTGGAAAAACCTACCTGGGAAAAGTGGACTGGAAATGCGACTGAAATCAGTCACAAGAATGTGTGTGGGAAATAGATAAAGCAAAAATCCTTTTTGTGTTCTTCGTTCAGGAACCAAATAGTTGTATAAATCCGCTTGAAAAAGCGAAGCCATTGCACTTTCTTAATTTGACTTCCGTAAGCCTTGCTAATTAAAAGAATGTACTTAGAGAAAACTGTGAGGTCTTTGTCTCCTTCATTGCCTGAGGATATTATTTCTTAAGTTGAAAGTATTTTGACCTTTGTTGTTTCTCTAAAATGCTATTTGAAACATAGCCAGAAATGGCTAATTTTATTTGAAATTTTTATTCTTAAGTAATCAACTCTCAGAATCAGTAAAAAAATTGCTGAAAATATATTTAGTTTTTAGCTGATACATCCTTCCCTCACCTATTCTGATTTGTCTAGTCAGCTTTCAAAAGAAAGGAAAACTATAAACCTGAATAGGATAGGGTAGGACAGGCCCAGAGTGATACCTTTTGTCTTCAAGGAATGGATACAAACAATACTTTAATCACCTCTCTATATCCCACTGATTCCAGTGACATAAATGTGCATGCTTAAGAAACGAACGCAGATGTATTCTCTCCCAGATCTTTTTGTCCTTGAGCAAACCAAAACTTATCCAAGCACCCTCATTTTCTCAACTCTAAAAGTCATCTGGATGTCTATGTAAAATATTCTACATCTCTTGGTGAAAGGGAAAGGAAATCATAATATCATCATTATGACAATATTACAAATAATTTCCACCACAGTAAAATATTCAATTTCTACTCATTTTCATTTCACTCTTCATTAAATGAAAGAATGTCCTCTCCCAGTGATGAAAGAAAAAAATAGGCCATCTAAGAGTTAAAGTAGGACAGAAAAACAATTTAATAAATTGCTTCCATCAGATTCTGAAAGTCTTCTAATTTTCTGTAAGAGTTATTTAATTTACTTATTTATCATAATTTCATAGCCAGTGGTATACTTGTGGGAAATTGTTTAATTTGGCAATATTTTAATATGCTTGCATGCATGTAATACGCAGGCAAATTTATAAAAAATGAACAGATAATATTTATGTTCTTCCTATCTCTAGCAAGAATGTAATCTTATATGCCAACATTCGGTGCAATTTTCCCAGCCCTTTTGAAAGATAAACTACAGTCCTCCCCATTCTGGAAGAAGAAGTCTGTAGAGATATTTCATAGATAGTTAGAGGAGTGTGTGTTATATGAAATGCAAGGTGCTTGTTGAAAATAGTGTTTCTAACATATCTCCCAGATATCTGTGCATCTGTGTGCCACACAAATATTTCCATTTTCTCCCCTGTCACTATTTCTCACTGTAGCATGTCTTGGTTTCAAAATATATAGAAAGTTCTTCTGAAAAATAAAAATAATTCTTGTAACTATTTTCATTAACCACAATTGAAAAGTTAATTTACTGGTGTCTTGTAAAATTAGAATATCTAGACACAGTTAGTCAGAATATCAGCTTTAGGCTGGACAAAATTCTAGTGACTTTACTAGGACTGCACGCACTTATCAAGGAGAGATTGACCTGTGGAGGATTTATTTGCCAAAACTCAGACTTATTTCAGGCAGTGTGATATCCTTCCTGGCATGTAGCTACCTCTCTAGAAGACTGCAATTGCTTAGCAGATCAAGGATTCAAGAAAAAGGACACTGACAGAGGAAGGTACAAAACCCTAAGGTAAAAAGCAGAAATGGAAACCCAGCAATGCTGAGCATCAGCCTTTTCCTCACCTGACTGTTAAGTGGCCACCCAGTAGAGATTTTTTGGGAATCTCATTGTGAGATCATATCAATGCTTAGCTTAGTAGTTCATTAGTCCCAGTTACTATGTTTTGTGTATTAGCCAGAAGATAATTGCTTTGCATTCATAAGTTGTACACATCAGTCCTTGCTGGGTCTCAATTTAATTGTTGAAAACCAGTTGCTAAAACCCAAGTGAACTGCAAAATTGAATTTTCCCATTCAAGAAGAAATAGTATCTAGTGCACCTTGAGATGTCCCAAAATATTACGCCTGGCTTCCAGCTTGTGTGCCAGAATGCTGTGGAACCAGGGATATCTGGTGTTTATCAGCAAGTTCCCATGATGATGTGGCAGATAGTGTAGGGAATTTCAAATGGCTCAGTTGTACAACTGTTTCCGTCCATCTTGGCTGTAGTTTAACTGCATAACAAGGAGGAGAAACCCTTTCTATTTAATGCTTCTACTCTGAAATTTCCTTTAGAAGATCCTACATTCCTCATTGAATTTTAGGGAACATCATGTCCTGCATTAAGTTCCCAGATTAGGTTACCCAATGTGTCTTTTGGTGCCCACACCAAGCGTTAGCTTCAGACATGAAAAATCTAAATCTTGCTGTGCCTCCACAGCAAGTGTGCAATTCAAATCATCCCAATATATCTGAGTAATCTTCTGGAAATGGGAAAGCCTCCTGCTACATTGCCTGAAGATCTGGAAATCTGATGGGTCTCAATTTAATTGCTGAAAAACAGTTGCTAAAAAAAAATGTTGTTGAGACACTGAGGATGCCCCTTGGATCATAAGGGTCGCTTAAAACAGAATTTGGCAAAAGCAACTAGATAATCGTCTAATGTTTGTATGTGTGTTAAGAGAACTATGTTCAAGCAACTGAATCAGTGTATCTGGAGAACTATTCATTTTATCCTACTAGAGAGCTGAAAAAATGATGATTTTGGCAAGATTGTAAGCACTCAGTTCAACTACTTTATCACAGGCATCTAGTGTCATTTGAAATGGATTACTGTAATCTCCCTGGCCTCAAACTGTCACACCAGAAGAATGTGGGTCTCCAAAATGTCCTGTGTCATGTCTTTCCATTGCAATTAATAGACAAATTCCTGTCCATTGCAACAAGCCTGGATCAGAGTTCTCATAAAAAAACAAACCAAAACCAAAGAACCTAACATAAAACAAGGCAAACTTATCAATGTCTCTAAGAAGTCTTGTGTTATACGTGCTACTCTCACAGATATATTTGGGTTATTATGGGTTTTCTCCAATGGAACTAGACATTGATGCTTACATAAGTCTTTTATGTGACTTTAACGGAAATTCAGAAAGCAAAAGCGCTACTGGTTGTGTTGTTAAATAAGAGGGTTTTTTAATAACTAACACCGTTTCCTCAAACTATATGATAAATATATTTGCTATGGGGTGGAGGAAAACCAAAAACACCCACCAAAATCCACATTACTACATATACTCCTTTGCATGCTTTCCAGAAGAATATTGACACCATTTCCTTGCAAAGTAGTCTCTAAAAAAAGTCTAGCTTGACTTATGGAAAAGAAAACTCTTGAGAGTAGAGAAGAGTTCAGTATATTCCATCTTTAAGCTTACAAACACATCAGCAACTGGAAAAAGAAGACTCTCTCACAAGAGAATCAAGACTTGTAAGGCTTGGTTATGAAATCGGACAATTCTGTTTTACGTGAATTGTTCTGCTCTGTTTCCCTGACTTCCCATACCCTCGTACACGTATCTACTGTATTTCTGCAGCAGAAACTACCGACATTAAATTAATCTTGATGACATCATGTGGAGCTAGTTAGTCAGAACATTTAAGGAGGATAAAGCACTTACCCTTAAGGACTCTTAAAATGAGAATCATTTATTCTCTGTTGTCTTCTGTGAAATGGATTCTTACTGTTACTAATGTAAAAACCTGCTGCTAAATGTTTTGACTGTACATATTAGCCAGCTGTTAGTTCAATTCTTACTATTGAGTTGCCCAGAACTGAAATAATTAATTTAGCTAAGAAAAGTATATTACGTTTTACCTTTTGGATTTGTGACTGTAATCTGTAATCACCAGGGAGTTCATTTGGATTTGCAATAACAGTGGAGCTGGTAATTTATAACAGGAGAACAGGAGCTCTTTAAGTAGAGCTTATGAAGCTTGGAGTTTTTCAAGAAAAAGTTGCAGAACTTTTTATAACATGGATGCAGTTAGCAGCTTACAATTGGCTAAAATATTAATCGGTGTTATCCTAATAACTTGAAAGCATAACCTGTGAAACTGAAAAGGCCTTTTCTAAGCACAGGTATTCCTAATATCGTCTCTTCATACCTGTCTTGCAAGAAACAAAGTAAAGCTCACTGCAGTCTGTGGAAAGCCTCTTATTGACTGTAAAAATACTGGACTTCAGTTTGCAACAAAAAGGCTACTTAAACCCAAATAAAGCCATTAATATTTTATATGATTTTTCACTGCATATTTGTTCTTTCTGTTAACTTCTGCTCACTCCTTATGGTGTAATAGGCTTCTAAGAAATGTAATATCTCAAGACTACCTGATACTTGAAAATTGAGCTATACTGCTATTCAAGTATATTAATTTGTTATTTGATTCAAACACTGCTTTAGATTTTTAGAAGGAAGAAGAGAAAAGGGAAGGTGGGGACAGAACCATATGATACTGCAGTTCTCCAAAAGATTATCAATGAGAAGGTGAGTATTTGTCATACACTATTCATCATGTTAGGCATTGTGTTTGTCTAACTCTGTTTTTCTTGTTTTGCAAATCTCCTTCCATGGTGCAATGATACATTATTTATCTTTCTTTCATTAGGACTCCCTAAGGAATGGATGTTCTCAGATAGTTAATGGAGCCAGATGTTGATCCTCCTACCCGTGAAGATGCTTTCTACCTGGAAGAATCTGAGGATACTCTTAGACTCTAATGCTCTCACAGCCATCTATCGAATGCTCTATTTCTTAAATAAAATGTGTCTCTACTTGCAGGAATGAGTGGTTGAATTGGTGAAGGATTTGTATTAGTCAGGGTTGGTATAAGATATATTTTAGTACTGCAGAGAGATGAAGAGTTAGAGAATGGACAATCATATGTCACTGCAAAACATAGAAAGAGAAGAAGCTGTAATGGCATCAAAACTAATTCCTCTGAATAGCAGCTGGTTTTTTGTTATTGTTATTTTACAACAGTGATGACTTTTATACTTGCGTATTGCTACAGTTTGTGCTTTAATGACACTTTCCCATTTTATTACATTGCAATGCTAGTCTGTTAATGTGTTTTAATGACATTTTCCTATTTTATTACATTTCAATGCTGGTCTGTTAATGTACAGTTATTCACGGATGTTTAATAGTTACTGTTTACAGATGTAAATCAGATTTTGCTGCAACTTGGTTCTCAGTAGCAACCAAATAATACGATTTTTCAATTGCTTAAGCCAGGAAAAAGGTATTGGCAGTATTTAGTAGTCTCTTTCAGCCAAGGTGTGGCATGAGCTTAATAAAGTTACTAAATATTACCTCAATTTAAAAATGGCAAATAGAAGCTGCCAGGTATGATTGTGAATGTCACAATGAATGTGTATTATAACCAAGAACAAAATCACAGAATTGTTTATGCTTGAAAGCCCTTTTAGTGAAGAAATTTTTCCTAACATCCAATCTAAACCTCCCCTGGTGCAACTTGAGGCCTTCTCCTCTGGTCTTGTTACTTGGGAGAAAAGACCAACACCCACCTTACCACAATCTCCTTTCAGGCAGCAGTGGAGAGTGATAAGGTCTCCCCTCAGCCTCCTTTTTTCCACACTGAACAGTCCCAGGAGCTCAACTGCTCCTCACAAGACTTGTGCTCTAGACTCTTCATCATCTTCATTCCTTTTCTTTGGATGCAAGAAGAGAGAATCCTGAGAGTGGTATCTTATGTTAATTTTCATATACCAGAAATTATTATTGAAACAGCTTTTTATGGCAAAAGGAAATAAGAAAGAGAGTGAATTCTATTGTTCTTGGCTAAATATTATGGTTTCAACCAGTCAGAAGAGTTCTTTCTTTAAATAAAACCACATGGAAACACCCCAGAAAACAAGCCAACAGAAAAGAAGTTTGTCTAATTCAATGTATTGCCTCCAACACCGAGTATACAATGGCAGATTATCTAGAACATGCAATAATTGGAGGGAAATTGGAATTAAGATAAGCAGAGTCATTCCACCATATCAGCAGTCACGCCATTAGTAATTTTCTTGATAAATATCTTATATTAGAAGGACACTGGAAGTTCTTGCTTTTTTTCTCAAACAGATGTGAGAAACAAACTAAAGAGTTACAGACTTATGTCCTGTCTGTCACAAACTGCTTTTCAAAAAGAAATGTCTTGAGTAGCGTTGCTTTCAGACTCATCCAAAAATTTTATATTAAAAGAAACAGAGAGAGAAGCTGATGTATTGTTTGCTCCAGTATTTATTTATTCTGTTCAATAACAGCATTTTGATGCTGAATGAACTTAGAGATATCCTTGCATGCAATTTTCAAAATTTACATTTAAATAAAATATTCTGGTTTACACTTCATTCAGTATTAAGAAGTGTATATAATAATATTATCCTTGCACAAGAAAATGAAATTTTCCTCTGATGGTGCTGAAGTATTTCCATTTATATGGAGATTCTGACTTTTACCTAAGTGAAAATGCATTCTTTGAAAGAAGAGAAGGAAAATAAACTTTGTTTAAAAAAAAAGAAAGATCTCAGAAAGAAAAAATGTCAGTTCTAATCAAGCATGAATTAGTGTCATTCTGATGATGAGCAATTCCACTTTCCCAAGAGGATTTCTTGTATTGCTGTTTTTTAACTGACAGGCGAAAGTCTCAAAATACCCAAACTGTTGTCTTCTCATTACTTTCTTTCTGCCTTATTACTATTGCTTATTGCTCTAAGCCGTATATACTTCTGACCTCTAAGGCTTGTTGACTTTGAGATGATACTTTACTCTCTCTGTATTTAAAAGTGGTATCTAATTTCCCCTTCACCATCCTTCACAACACAATAAGAGGCAAAATGTCACTGGCTGCTCTAGCTCTAGACTGTAGCCTAGACAACTCCAGCTTTGATTCACTCTAACATCCTCTTCATGTGACTTCCTAGTATTCACACAATTATTCCACACACCTCAGCTGAAATTATCTCACCTTTTGCACTCACCAATTCAAAATATAAGTCTCAATAAACTTCTACTGTGCTGTGTCTGCCATGCACTGGTGAAGCCATCTGTGACACCTGACAGCTTCACAGACAAGTCACAAACTGTTTCTACTTTGTCTTGAGCTGCTATTTCTTCTCTTTAGTTATTTGATCACAGAAACGCTGCCTTTTCCATTTATCTTAAAGAAAACTATTGTTCCTAGGTTTCCAGTCCATATCTCCTTATTCTGCATTTGAAGAAGCTGATGGCTCACTTCAGTTACCCACGTAGAGGGGTCTGGTGCCATTTGAGGTGTTTTAGGGTATGCAAGATGTCCTCACAGAGCTAGCAAAGCTGGCATATGACCTCTGGGTGAACCATGCCCTTTTGAAGAAGCAGCTGAAGGCCAAGCAGGATAACTGAGGGCATTTCATAGAGCTTCGGGTGTATTTAAGAGGAAACATTGCTAGTAAGCAGAGATTCAGCACGGGAATCAGTTGCTGAAATATAAGGGTATGGTATTATTTTGAACACTGCAAGATGTGTCATTCTAGTGAAGCAAGCATTTTGAGGCTCAAATGAGTTAAAAGAGCACATTCTTGTTTATAATTTTATTATTACAGAAACAAGTTATATTAATTTTGGAGAAAAGAGGTAAGCAATAATGCTAATTCCACAATCACAAAAGAATAAATCGTGAGTAAAATCATAGATAAATATATGATCTATTCCCTTAAGCAAATTTTGCTTCCTTATAAATTTAGATCTTCATCGGTAGATCACTTTCCTTCAAGGAGAACAATTACATGTGATGCCATAATGAGCCATATAAAGCAGCCTAAGATTGACCATAGTGAGATGTTATTGGAAGTGTTCACAACAAACTCTAATCTAACTAACAGTACATGTTTGGCATAAAAGCACCTAACTTTTGGAAGACCAAACTCTTCTTTGCCTGAGGTTAATATGCTAGAGAGGCATTTTGTCTGAAGGCAGAAATAATGCAGTGATTTGGTTTTAGCTATGTTTTTTATATATTGAAAAGAAAAAAACCAAAAGCTAAGAGACCAGGGTCAAGAAAGTCTTCATTCTGCTTTTCAAAGTGAAACAGAAAAAAATACCGTTTTCAAAAATATGCTGAAAGTCCTACTTGTGTGTGCTGCAATGGAACACCTGACTGTGGTTAAGAAATAATTAAGAATGCTTAACTTAAACTACCTAAGCCAGTATATAATAGTCAGAAAGGGAAGGGAAAATAGGCTTCAAAATGGAGTGTAAATCATATAAATCATACCAGCTATTTAAGAAGTGGTAAGGAAACCATCTTGCTGAACTAAAGTTCTAACATCTTTGTTATAAATACTGACTTAACACTTTGCCTGTTCTAAAATACCTACTTGTCACTTTGCCTATTATACTATGAACTTAAGAATATTCACTGTCTGTTCTGGAGCACAAAGTTTGTGTAGCATTGTCTTGCCATTTCCACAATGCAGACCAACCTTACTAAAACAAGGAAGCTCCCCTAGACAGAACAGGCTGGAGAAACTGCAATAACATTTTAACTCTCCAACACTTGCCACCATCACTGCTTGGGGCATCACATTTGACTGAAAGCAGAAAAGTTAAAGAAACATAGAATAGCCTTAGTCAGTAGATTTTTTTCAGAACCAGCTGTATGTATTTGGTTTTGTTTTTTAAATAACAAACCTTTTAATCTAGACAACACTACCCTGCATAAGAAATGAACATGGATTTATGCATGTAAGCTGCAGATAGGGACCTAGTGAAGAAGGGTTTTCTCTGCAGAAATAATCAAAATAATCAAAGACAATGCAAATAATCAAAGACAATACAAAATATACACTTCATGAATATCCCCAAACTATGTTTGGGCTAACCCAAAGATACCACTATAACTATGTTCCTGTGAAAGATACAGAGGAAATATGTCAGTATAGGTCACCCAGCATTATGCTAGAACAGTGTTACATTCTTTCTGTTGTCATAGTCACACTTCTTCATTGAGTAATCAAATATAAAATAAGAAGGCTTGTGGCAGGATGAGTTACGTTAGGCTCTTTTGTCCTAGGGTCTCAAAGAGATAAACAGGAATGGGGCATTGAGAATGGTGTCATCTCAGAGGTAAAGTTACTGCCACTTAGTAAAAAAGATGAGAAAATTTCCATTTTGGGAGATTGTCTTGTATTCTCTGTGAATTCCACTTGTCTCTGTGCTGCTCACATGAAATTCATAAAAGGTAGAAAGAAACCTGCTTTTATCAGGCTGTTTCATAAAATTCAGTTTTGTATTTTATGCAAAAGTTGCTCTTTCAAATTAACTTTGCATTTAACTTTGTTTACGCTGCCACTGAAAGTAACTTTAGTTTCAGTGATCTGAAACACCTAGTAACTTGAAGGCCAAGAATTGCTCAAAGTTCACTTTTTTGATTCCACACATGAAAGACAAATGTGTCCATGTTCATGCAATATTACTTAATAACATATCTAGGTTTATGCTTATATATGCATGCAAATTGCTTGGCCTGTATTTTGTGCTACAAGAATGATAATCAAAGGATGACAACATGCCTGTAACAAGAAATAAAAAAAACACAAGTCACTGAATTAAGAAACAAATTTTAGGCCAAAATTTTGTCTTTTAAATCACAGTTTTAATGAAATCTTGCAAAGTAGGAAACCTGATACCTGACGATCTTACATCTCTAAAGCAGATGGCTTCATTATCACATGTGATTGAAAAAGCTCATCTGGTAAGAGTCACCAGAGATTTCGTGAATATCTAGAAATAAAAAATCTGGAGGTTTGTGGCTATATCTATAAAATTAGCCTAATACTGATTTTTGTGCTGCATTAAAATCTGAAGTGAGCCAAGTTTAAATCTGAGGAAAATGAAAATAGTGCTACAGAATTGGCTACTTTATTGTGAGTCAAAATATTCTAATTATGTTTCCCATGTATTTGTATTCCTCAATGTCCTCAGTCACATATAAGGAGAAAGTTAGTGTTTGAAGTCTTGATGCATTTATTACTATAGTCCAGCTGTGATAAAGAGCTATTAAAATCTCATTGGCTGCATATTGCTATACTTAAAGCACAGCAGAAGCATTTTGTACCAGCCAGTAACATTATAATATTTCCTAGACTGGGGAACGTTAAAGGTATTCAACGTAACAGAGGTCATTAAGTTAACTGGAATATAAAAGATAGAAAGGAAATAACCAGAAAAAGAGTATTTAATCTGTTTTGTTTCTGTTGGGTGAAATCTGCATCTACAGAACCAACAGTGATGCAACTGGTACTGCGACCCTTCAATCATTTTTATGAGTGTGAAAAGCTATTTCAGTGCCTGAAGCCTTCTGATACACGCACACACAACATGCCCCATAAAAAGGAGGGGAGTAATGTATCCATACATTGTGCCTGTAAATAAAAATCTTAAAAATATGTGGAAAGACAAAAACCAGCACAGAAATTTAGGTAGAGGAAACTGAACATAGAAGGAATGACAGGTCCTTAGGACATGCAAAAGGAATAGCTCCTATTACCAGGGGACAGTGTCTTTCTGGCTGTGATCACTCTGATTTAGTGTGATATCATTTCACCTAAATTTAGATACTTGTGACATACATCTGAGAGGGTTAATCTTCATTTCTTGTGTAGTTAATAGAGGAACAGAGCCATACACAAGATGTATTCATCCAATCTAATCTACTCTAAAGTAAGAAATACGTTGTGCCCTGAAAGTTCCTATTTCTTTCCACTATCAAGGGAGCTGAGACAATTTGATCAGATGAAGTCATTCACACGCTGGCTGACACCCCCATATAGAAAAGAGAGAGAAGGAGAGAGAAAGGGAGAAGGAAAGAGAAAGAGGGGTATCAAAGATGCAGAGCAAAAGGAACTAAGTATCAGGAGGGTGATGAATCTTTGATATCTGAGTCTTATGTAAAGTAGAAGAAGAATCATCAGGAAATGGGAACAATAGCAACCAACATAAATATATTGATTAATAGAAAATGAGAGGACAGTGTTTGAAATGCTAGTGGAAAAAGTACGGACAAATTGACATGGGGACATAATTCGGAACCGAAAGAGATGATGAGTAGATTTAACTGCCAAAGGCAGAGAGGAAAACTCTCTGAACCACTACATTACCAATCCTGAGCAAAGCAAAAAAAGAGAGGTATAAATTTTCACAAAGCACCAAAACCAGAACACAACATGAAGAGAAACTTACTCAGCTTTCTGTGCAGGGCTAACTCTTCTGGGCCCATACTGCTCTATTACCTATTTGGTTGAGAATATCCTGCTTCCTTTTTAATATATACACGATTTGCTTGTTACTTCTGCCTAAGGTTTTTAAATCTTAAAAAAATCTGAAGTTTTACTGTTCTGCCTACTCTAGGTATTGCCAACATATAAACCAGAGAATCTCATTAATGCTAGTTGGAAGGGAGGTCATTTAATGTAACTTCCCACTCAAAGCACAGCCAAATGGGCCCTTTTTTGCCAGAGCAGGAAAACCTCCATGGGCAGAGATGCCACAGGCTCTCTGAGCAACCTGCACCAGGGCTGTACTGCCTCCTAGACATAAGTATTTTTTTTTTACTTGAAGCTTTCAAGCTACAATTTGTGACCATTGTCCATTATTTGGCAATTCTGAAGAGAGTTTGGTTCTGTTACGTTTGGCACTAGATATCCTTTAAGGAATTAAAAGCAGGTATTTCATTTCCCCTTTTACTCCTCCTTGTCAGACTTAAACAAACCTATTTTCTCTGATTTTCTTTGTGTAAGTTCCTATTAGTTCCTGAGTATTCTGTAACCCTCTACTGGACCTTCTCCTGTTTCTCCACACTTCTTTTGAAGTGGGAGACTAAAGTGAATTAAGTATTCAAGATGTGGCCTCAGCAGTACCAAGGGGATTATAACATCTTTCCATCAGGTATGCTTTTTCTTGTGTATCCCTGTACATGCTTGCTGCAATAAGGCAAAAAGCAAACTACCCACACTCAGCCTGGAACCTAGCTTGACCCCTAGGTCCCTTCAGCAGGGCTAATTTTCAGGCAAGTGCTTTCCAGCCTGCACATGGCTTGTCATTCCTAGGTGCAGAACTTTTGCCTTCTCCTCACTGAACATCATGAGGTTCCTGTTGACTCAGTCCTCAAATTAATCCCGGTATGCGTTGATGAGCTGCTGGATCAAAGCTCGTTCCTCATGCCAGTCATTGCCCTAACTTTGTGCCAAGTTTACTCTGTGTCACCATCTAGGTCACAGAAGATGATGCTGAACACTGTGGGCGCCAGAACCAGTCCTCTAGAGGGTGCTGAGTACCCTCTCTTCAGCAGCTGCCCACTGGGCAGTTAGACAATGATCACTGCCCTTTGAATCTGACAGCCCAGACAATTTTCTGCCCATGTAGTAATCAGATTAGGCAGCCAGGGTGCCCTCAGATACCAAACGAGAACACTGTGGGAGACAGTGTCAAAAGCCTTACCGAAGTCAAGGTATATTACCTCCACGGCTCTTCTCTCATCTGCAGAGCCAGTCATTTTGTCGGACCAGGCAATCAGGTTGTTCAAGCATG
Organism: Clamator glandarius; assembly: GCA_033459285.1. Taxonomy (NCBI): domain Eukaryota; kingdom Metazoa; phylum Chordata; class Aves; order Cuculiformes; family Cuculidae; genus Clamator; species Clamator glandarius. The sequence goes on along the minus strand of JAUNZM010000189.1, from coordinate 267,984 downwards.
ATTTGCCCTTGAATGCCTGCCACGAACACTCACAGTGCCTGAATGCAGCTGGCCTCACAGTCTTTTAATTTTAACACCTGCAAACTGACAATCTCAGTCCTGCAAGGCTGTTGAACCCCAAACTGATGTTGAAATGATACAGACAGCACCTGCTGCACTTCAGGACATCAAGGATTCATGTTCATTTTTTTCAGAGTGCTCTTTCTAGGAATGGCAATAATCTGTAAGATCATACTTGCATATTAACTAGCAATAATAGAAATGTTCCATTCCTAAATACCTCCACATCTTATTCTTTGAGGGAGTCTTATTTTCCAAATCAAGACTTAAAACTAAATCAAATTAACTTGAAATTACTGAGTAATAAACAGAGAAAGTGTTTTCAGAGTCATTCAGATGTTCTAAAGATTAGTCATGCGACATGCAGTTAAAAGCATTCCTTTACTGCAATCTTCTGTGAATAAATGAAAACATCTATTCATGTTTACAAGGGTAAACAATATACAATACACATACATCTTAGTCTGATTTCCAGGTCACACAAAGGTATATGAACAGTAATTACTGTTATTATCTTTGTCAATATCATCACGTCTATTAAGATATTCCACATGCAGCATTTTCAAATAGGTTTCATTGTTTCCATTTAAAACATCATGTCTTGAAATCATAGCAGGGCTGCCTTATAAGACATGTGATTTTGTCTTTCAGAGGCAAAGACAAACAGATCAGTTACTGAATAGTAAAGGTCAAACCATAAATCAATCATTTCACCAGTAAGCTAACTTCAAGCAATAGCTGTATAAAGAATAGAAGAACACTTAGGTTGGTGTTCTGTGCACAGATGTTTCAAGTGAAGAGGATCAACATGATGTCCTGATTCCCACCAGTCCTCTGAGAACAGAGTTTTAAGATGCTGCACAACTCAGAGCTGTAACAGGCAGGTGCTAGGCCAGTCAGCAAAAAAAAAAAAAAATTACATGTATTGCATGCTGCCAGTTGAAGGAATGAACATTTAAGTGTATTTGTAGTATTTGAAAACAAATCCAGTTTTATGGTTGTTCATATTTTTTCTCCCTAATTTTTTTCTGACTCTATGACTATTCTAGGTGCACTTGTGCTTTTGCCTCTGGACTCACTTCTGGATCTGAGGAGATGCAGTGATTAGTTTCTCTTTTTCTATTATTTTTGACCAGAACCTATTTTTTGTTTGCTTGTTTGTTTGTTTGTTTTATACAGGTATGCTGATATTCTGGTTAAGCATTCACAACTCTTTATATCTCATTAAGTAAACTGTGATTGTAGTAGTTAATTCTATCAGAGAGTACACTTAGCATTCAAACACAATTATTTAGTAACAGCTGCCACCTTCCAGTATCTGGATATTGGATCACATTCCTGGAGGAGAAATAATGTGCCACAGGCAGAGAGGAGAAGAAAGAATAAAAGCCAGAAGCTGCCACAAAACTAATTTATACTAAGTGCATGTGTTGTTAAGCAATACCTTTCTTCCTCTTCTGAAATCCGTGAGCAAAGCTGGCTCTTGGAAATCATGAACATGCCAGAAGAAAGCAGCATAAAATCTCTCTCCAGCCTAAAATGCAGCATTGCCTTGCCTTTATGAACAATACAAAGTCTTAAGAGTAGGAAAAAGTAGGCACCGCTGAGCTGAATTGTTGTTCACTGTTGTTAGGTATGGCATAAAGATAACATTGGTTTTCCAGTTCTGAACAGAAATAAGGTAAAGTATTTGGCAACTGAAACAGAATTTCTAACAGAAAAACAGAAAAACTGTATTTGAAGTTGTAACTGTGAAGAAGTGCTGCAAAATATGCTGAAGTTTAATATTCATTATTTATACTTTGCTCACTACAGAATGATGCCTTTATGCCTTGGACAGAATTTGCTGCTTAAAATCAAAGCCCAGACAGGTCTAGTGAAATATCATTTTCATTTATAACATATTTATTTGTTTACTACAGAGAAAAATTGACAAAATCAAGAATGAGCAGTTATTTACTGTTTAAAGATATACTAGGCACCTTAATAACCAGCGAGATACAGAAAATGGAGTGGTCAATGCAGTAATGGTACGCACGGAAGCAATTTTAGTGCCAGTCAATCTTAAACATTTTTATGAACACTGTATCTAAGGAGGCTACAAGAGTACTGCAATTTGGTAACAGACCTGAAGAAAAAGGCTTGCTTTGTTTGATAAATAACTAGGGTTCAATGACTGATTTTAGCGGTGGTGAGCTGTCATGAAGTTGCACAGCAGAAATTTGATACGAGAGCACTGTTGCTTTGAATGATCAATGGTGAGAGGAGGTTATGGAAAAAGTTCAGCAGTCTAATTAGTTATATTAGTAGTATATCCCAAAGAGCTTGTGTCAGACAAAGAATGACTGTTCTTTTCAAATGAATCATACATTAATCACCAGGAAAAATGAGTAAACAGAACATTAATTAAATTTGTAAATAATTCCAAATTGGGAGGTGCTGCAACAACTTACATAGAGGTAAACCAAAAAGTTTGTAGTGATTAAAAATAAAAATCGTCAGTCAGTAGTGAAATAGGTTTTATCTAGAAAAATACAAGTGAATGCATTTAAGACAAATAAGAAAAAATTCAACTGGAATATCTGGGAAAAAATGACCTGAGTGTAATAAATGTAATGTGCATGTGTAACACACTGTTGCAGTAAGGAAAAAAATCAGTTTCATTTCATAAGGCAAAGAACATTGTAAACCAGAAATCCCTTCTATGGCAACATAGTGTACTCACTGAATACTGCGTATAGACCTGGACACTTCTACACCAAAAATGTGAACTGAAAGTGATTTACAAAGAAGTAATAAAAAATGGCTATGAGAGAAAATTAAACTCATGAGAGAGAATCAAAAGAATTTTTGCTTACAGAAAAAAACTTAGATCAATGAAAATTAAGAAAGACTGTGACTTTCTTTAAAAACTTTGTCATTAACGTCAAGAAAGTTGAGGTCTGAGAAGATGAAAAGCAGCCCTTGTTCCATTTGCAATTTTGTCTCTATCAAATTGTGTGACCTCAGAAAAGCCAGATTACCTTTATGTGCCACAGTTTCTTCATCATCTTTATAAATATTATATATTTTTTAGTTCATAAAGAAGTTACAGGACTTTAATAAACCAATCTCAATTAAAATTATTTAAGAAATTTAAGAGAATATTTAAACAGTCGAATGAAAATGCATAGGGTGAAAACCAAAATTCATTTGATGTACTTTCACAGACCAAGGAGTTGACAAGATTCGAATAGGTTAAGCTGCTTGAAAGAATGAGTTAACATCCCTGTTACTCAAATTTACAACATATGATCTCCATCTCTGTCATTCTGGCATAATGATCCTTTGCATATTCATCCTCCTGTGAATAAAAAGTGTGAAGTCCTTCTATGTGGCGAGAGACAATCATGTACTTGGTTAGAATATGGCAATACGGGACAACTGTGACTACAAATTTTCTTTTCAGCAAGATGTTTTGAGCCTGATTTCAGAACTGCAGATTTGAAAACAAGCACTGTCATTTGGAGAATATATATGCAATTCATAGTTGTCTTCTTTGACAGTGGATGAGGTAGGGGAGAGTATTTTTCAGACCATGTTGATTTATCTATTGAATACTAATTGCTACATCTGTTTTCATCCTTTCTTCATATCTTACTTAAAAAAGAGACATCAACATTGACAGGAAAACCTGACAATTCATAGGCATGTTCTATGTTCAGCAGTTAAAATGTGATAGATTGACACCAGCATCAGAAAAAAAAAATCTATTTATTAATTATCTGTGGGACTAATCGCAGAAGCATGCTTTCACGAGGAATGTGGCTTTAGAAGCACTTACTGTCTAGGCATTTCTAAACCATTCCCAAAATTCCTTCCCAAATGGCACTGAGTTTGGGAAGCCAAACCAGTTTATTTTATTTTCCCTAGTCACACAAACTGAGTTTAATACAGTAAACTTTGAGCTACTCTGGTTTACTCAATAATTAAGTTGGTAAACACAGAGAAATTAGATTTATTTGGAAAATAACTTCCCTTCAAGAAGGAATGGCATAGTAATGTATAGATGGTAAAGATTCAGGGATAAAGAAGTTGTCATCCACCTTTATTATTTAATAAAAAAGTAACATTATCATCTTATTAGAAACCATGGGCTGCTTCCATTGTTAAGCACAGTACATCTAGGTAGATCTATTTCCTGAAGAGACTTCAGGTCAATGCCCCAGCACTATATAAATGTGATACTCCATTAACTCACACATGTTTTGCAAACAGAAGCTGAGAAGAAACCTTTTAGCTGTTGCAGAACTTGCTGCACTTGTTCATAGATGGCCTATTAGCAAATTTGGTAGTGTCCTGTTTCGCTGGGTAGCCTATTTAAGTCTTATAAATAGACTAAGTGGTAAAGACACTGGTGGGAGGGGGGTCTGGCTCTTTTTTAAGAGAAATCTGCATCAGTGCTTTGATGTTTTTATGTCACAGCTTAACATAAGCAGGCAGCCAAGCACTCAGTAATGGTTCTCTTCCTTCTCAAAATTGCCACCTCCTGATTTTGTTACTTTTCTGACACAATTTTGTTCTTATCTGCAAGAGTTTCTTGCAGAGAGTTACTTACATGACTAGGCCATTGAATTTTCACCTCTCTCTCTCACTCTATCCCTTCCTTCCCTTTCTTTTATCTGAAAAAATACAGAATATTTTTTTCTGATTTAACAAGCTAAACCAGTTCAGTTGGTTTAAAGTTGGCTGATAGTAATCATGACCGTCACTTTAAGGTGACATTTGATATCTAAAATTCTTACACAATACATGTTTAACCAGTCCAAACCTGTTCATCAGGTGAGAAAGATCTGTAAGATTTGAGTAACAAAAGGAGATTACAAGAAGAAGGAAAGAATGCACACTATAAACACAGGTTCTGTATACATATTGTATGCGAGGAAAACTACGATCAGTTATTCAAACAACATTGACTTCAGTCAGTATCTTTTAACCTTTGCAAGCAGAAGGAATTTAATTTTTTTGTAACCAAGATGCCATCAGAAAATTTTCTTTCTACCAGTATGTCTAGCAATGGTATATCATTTAGAATGCAAGACTGATATTCATATCCTTAAGTTAAAAAAAAAAAAAAAGAAATTCTCTGTAAGTCACAAGCAAAAATATTGACCAAGCAACAACAAGAAATAAAACATGGCCATAGTATTAACTTTTTTTTTTTCACATGGGCATGAACAGCACTGCACAAACTCAAAAGACACATTATCACCTGAGTCTCAGTTTGAGATTTGTCAATGGAATGCCTAGGGATAACTTCTTTTTCACACCTACAGAACTGCATTGGGGATGCACAAATAATTCCTGTAAATGTTCACTGGGACTGTGCTGTTTCCCCCTAATGTTGTATTTGTTTTTACTCCAGGGATTGCATAAAAAGCTTCTCACATCACTGTTAGTTCTAATTTAAATATGGATTATAGCTTTCCTAAGTATATTTAAAGTAGTGAAAATAAATTAATTCCATATATTTATCAATAAGGTCACTATCAGTCTGCATAGTAACACATTTTCTATTTAGGGAATTTGCAAAAAGCAGCATTAGATAAGCAAATTACAGATATTAAGACATCTAGAAATTTTATTGAAACAGGAAACTGCAATTGTTTTTTATGATATGCTAAGTTTGTTTCCTTTCAAGCTGTTCATTTAGGGCCTAATTACAGATACTCCTTACATTCTGAAATCTCTTTCAAGTTGAAGGAGAAAAGCAGATGCCAGGAGGAGGGCAGGCTGACATATTACATAATAATCAACAGCAAAAGCTTTCTGCTGGTAAACAATCCTCAGGCAATAGCCACCTTCTCCTGCTTATACCTTTAGCTGATTTATCGGATCCTGCAACCATTGACAAATAAATCTATTGACTCCAGTAGCAAAAAAAAGACCTGTGGATTTCCAAAGTGAGAGACTTTTGCTGGGGTGGCTTTCCTCAGGCCACTAGGTTTCAGTGCTTTTCCATCCTTTCATGGGAGTAAGACCACCATAAAAATTTAGTGAGTTCTCATCTGTGCTTCTCTCATCGCTGATCTTCCCTTCCTGTTCTGCATCACTCTTTTACCATGTGCCTGTTTCTTTAGGAACTGATGAACACACCCATTTCCTCCTAGGCACACCGCTAAAACAGTGATAGAGTTTTAGCAAGCAACCTACTGATGCGTAAGTAGAAAACCAGATCACACTAGAGAAACACATTTCTCAGCAATGTAACTACATAAATCAAAGGCATAGTCCAGGTGAAGGTGAGGATAAGGAGTTTTATTTCAAAGTGCTTTATTAAAAATGGTTGCACAACATTGCTTTGGCTTGCTGCATTTTATTTCATGCATCAGCTGAAAATGCAGTTTATCCCCATGCAAAGACGTGGCATTAAGACTGCACATTTTTAGGTCCAGCACAGACTTATCCCTGGGCTAAGAAGTGAACATGGATTTTTTTGGTTTTACGTACTGTCATGGTTTTCAATGCATATGAAAGAAAGCAGCTCAAAAAACCAGTCACATAAAAGAAGAGAATGGAGGAATGTAATATGCCAGAAAATCCAAATAAATCTCTGTGCTTTTAGATTTTCCTGTGAACAGTTAAGCATGATATTATCCTGGCTAGAATAGTATCGTCTCTTTGGCTCTGTTGTTAGAACTGGTCAATTATTACTTTGAACTAATACTATTTTTTTTCCTTTTCAAGAACTATGCAAAAAAATAGAAAAATAGAATTCAGGTACACTCAGGTGATTCAGACCAGAAGTACACTCCTTCCACAAGAAGCAATATTAAAGGGCCATTTGAAAAATTTTCCCTGCCTCTCTTTCATTTTCTAAAGCCTCCTCTATTTTCATCACATTTTGCTATGGCATAAAAAAAAGTACTTATACAAGGGTATGTAGATTTAATAAGGCAGGTCCTGATCCAATGATCACATCTATACAGATATTGCATGACACTGAAATTGCTAAAAATATTAAAGGCATGCCTGTATTTTTCAAGGAGTGTGGTACAAGGTCTATAAAATGTGAGAGAAAAAGTCTGTTGTAGGGTAATTTCCATTATCACCTGTATAAATTCTTAAGTTACATTTCCTTAAAAATCATTTGATATTTAACATCTCGTTCCTATTTAACAGAGAAGCTATCATGTAGGGATCCCTATGTTGCAAAACATTTTATTTCAACCCTATCTTTAATTACGTCACCATACAAATTGCTTGAGAAGTTAGTCTGTGGCAGTGGACAGCAGAGAAAGTATACAACATAATCAAATAACTTCAGCTTGGACATAGGCTTCCATAGAATACTAATTTATTTGTTTCATTACACTTATTGGCATTTGGAAAGATATCTATGCTCAGTGTAAAAAGAATGAAATAGACATGGATTGATTGACATTTGAATAGTACAATTGTGTATCTCCCAAAGAGTATCTTTAAGTCAATAGAATGAACAGAATGATATTGAAACTTTACAGTGTCTTAATAATTGGCATTGACAAAATCATGACTATGCCAAAACAATGGAAGACTGCTTAAGGAAGACTCCATTTACTAATGACATTTCAAGAACAAATCCCAGGATGCATCCTAGAGACAGGGATGTGTGATATTGGATATACCTCAACAGACCATTTGGAAAGGTGATACTAGCATCACTCAACACTCTATTTCTTTTCCCCTGTCTGCAAACCACTCTCACGCCACTGTGATTTTTCAGATGTGGCACTTCAAGCTTCACATTAGCACAGAAAAATATCACGTGTGGTATAGCGTGTACTCTGCAATTGTGGAGTAGTTAAGGTTATTTGATCTATTAGCATTTTGCCTCTGTCTGAAATGTTGTCATTCCCATTGATTACATTGCTAGAAGATAAGTCTAAAAAGTAATATCCAAGAATGATCAGATTGTGGTTCATGTGGAAAACTGAACCAAGCAGGATGTAATAAATTCACAGAATTTCACTGTGCCATAAAATACAGTATTGCAAAAAAAAAAAGTTTATAATAGTTTGCTTACTCATTTTTAAATGCAAATGTTAGATTTCTCCTTCAATTGCAAGCATGTCATACTTTTCCCCTCTAGAGATTTTACATGTTCCAAAAAACAGTTCGCATCACACAGGGAACACCTTGTCTTCCAGCAATTACTCCATGGTGCTACGAAACCTCAATTCCACTTGAATTGATGCCTTCCTTAAGCCACACACTCCTATGAAAATGCTTCAGTGTGAGAAGTTAAAAACAGATAACAGAATTTATTTCCTCAGCACAGTTTTAGTACCTGTGTTTTCACATTGCTCTTATCAGAGTAAAAATTAAATCACATTCATTGTACAAACTCACTGAAGTTAATACTCAACAACTCCCTCCTGCTGCCTTTTTTGGCCATAATCTTGCTGAGATTTCATGGATTTGAAAATGTCCTATATTAATGAAATAAGCTGTTTTCACCTCCCTCCTGCATCACATACGCCTAATGTTTTCACTATGAATGTAGCTCTTTCAGAGCAAGAACAGCCTTTTAGCTGTGTGTTGACGAATTTTCCAAGCCAGAAATAGCAAACAGCTTCTAAATGCTCCCACGATAACACCAAAAAAGTATCAATTCACAGCAAATAGTTTCATTCAAGCATGTTAAATTAATAAACTACAATATACTAAAGAAGATATATTTCAGCCCTTAAGGTTTGAAGTTCATTTTATTAAAATTCTTGGTATAGCTTCAAAGCATACTTCAAGTAGCAATGGTGTCCACCACCTGTGTCTCCATTAATGTGAATACTATCTTCCACAAAAGCTGCATCAAGTTACCCACCTAAGCCTGTCCTGTAAGATATATACTGTCCTTTACATTATTATAGTCATAATAGATAGCTCATTGTACAGAATTTTTAGTCCTAGCTTCCTCTCTCACTTTCCCAGGTAATCTCCTGCTCTATGTATTGCTCTTACAATATCCCTGCTCTTAATGATAGCAACTGACTGGCACATTGCTGAAACATTCAGCTGATGTTTCAGTGATATATTATTCTGAGTGCAAAAAGCACACAGGTTACAACTAGAAGAAAATGAAAAAGTTTATTTCTGATAAAGCTTGTAAATGAATATATATATACACACACACACACCAGAATGAAGTGAGCATGTGAAGCTTATACAATAAATAGCAAAACAATTTCAGTATAATTTGGAAAAGAAGAGAAGGTTGAAAATAAAAAATCCCAATTTATGTAAATATCACAAGAAGTGAAATAGTGGGACTCGTATCAATAATATCAGAAAATGAATCCATAAATAAGTTTTATGGAGAATCAGTGAAATTTAGTGTTCCACTATATTTGAGAAAGTTGGAACATCTCAGTAATTTAAGTGCCTATATCTGTTGAGCTGTGCATATTTTTTTTAGGTTCAAGATTTCAAAAATGATACCTGAATGTTCATGCACAGTACCAACAAGCAAGAAATACTTCAGCATGGATAATCTAGTAGAATTTCTACCTAGGTTATCTGCTTTTACTTTGTCTGTAGCATTCTGCAGTAGCGACTGCTCTTGTTATGGTGGTGTCGCATCTAACAACAGTTGTGCTGCAAGCTTGGTGTTACACTAACCAGCTTGCCTACGTGGCATTTGTCAGCCCTCATCAGCACCGAGTGGGGCTGTCCACACAAAGACTGACTCTGCTGCTCCTTTCTACCAGCACCTACACAGACAAGCAGCTACATTGCACTATGGGAGAGCAGGCAGCACATGTTTATTTTTATCTCTCAGCTATGAGTAATGAATGAGAGCTAATGTATAGCAAGCAGGGAGGAATTCAGAAGCAATACTGCAGTGCCACATCTTTCCTGTCTTCCTCCTGAAGATCTGGTAGCTCTGATTTACATATGGAAGTTTCATAGTTACCACTAATTATAGCACAAGCGGACCTTGATCTGTCTAGTTTTAAAATATCTCTAGAAGTATTTTCATGGCACATATGCATATAGTTCCCTTCTTTCCCTAAAGGACCTATCTTAGTGCTAAAAGTGATGTTCTTATGACACTTCTCAGAGAAAAAGAGCCACTTCCTACTTTACAGTAAGCTACAGAACGGAAGTGAAAAAGGAAACTTTAATTTAATTTAAAATAAACTCTAAAAAGTCTTTTGGGTAAGCAGAAATAAGGGCACAGAGAGCTACTAAATAATTTTTCAAATATTCTAGGATCCTTTTCATGATATTATATTTTCCAGTGGCTTTTAATTTCCCAGTTGTTTCGACACACAGGTGAAGGAATTAAGAAAACAGTGGCAGCAAAAAGGCTATAAAGTGTGCGCAATACAGTCAAGAGCTAGTCTAAAAAGCAGTATTTCTGCATTTAATGAGGGTTGAAAACAACAAATGAGAAATTATAAGGCTATAGTTCCTCCTATCCAGGATACTGACACTAAATAAGAGTATCCTTGTTTTGAAGCTTGGCTTTTATATACAATTTCTATTTTTTTATTCTTATAACATGGTTTTGGCCTTGCTGTGTGTTAGGTTAGCACCTACCATCAGAGTAAAAATCAGGTATGAATAAAAGAGCATCTGACAGCTGGTTGTCAGAAGACTGATGTCTTTCATCAGTGTAATGCACTTGAGGCTGAGTCCTTTATTAATCCTATTCTTGTCTACATGCATATGAAGCATCTTTAATTACAGAATTCTCAATATTTGTAAATCAGTAATCTTACTTATGGTTTACTATTTTTAAAGCTTGGACACTAAACTCATAAAAAAAATTCCTTCATGAAATATTAAAAATTTATACTATTCAGAGCTTCAGCAAAGATTAAACGTCATTTGAATTTAGCAGGACAGCAGTTTTTTAACCGTGTAAGATAACTACTTACCGCCATAGTGCTTACTTGCTTCAATATTCTTAATGTCTTTTTCCCAAAAACTTACTAAAGGAAAAAGCAGAATATGACTTTTGTAAAAGTGGCAGATAAAGCACAAAGAGAGTCTCAAGAAGGTTATTAATGTTTCATTCCTATATCACATTCCTGCGTGTGGAATTTGTCTGAACAAATGTGTAAGCCCACAGTATAGACATCTATGTCTGAACTAAATGCCCTCTCTGTGCCACACAAAGGAATAAGCGCTTAAGGGAGAGAATTTTCCTGACCTATTTGAGGTATAAACTTTAGACCATACTGACTTGCACCTATCATTCCCTACTGACTTCTAAGGGTACCTTCAGAAGTACCCTACACTGTGGACATCTAATATTCAGCAAAGCAAATTCTGCCTTTTTGTTGCATAGGAAAAAAGTGAATACTTGTCATCTCAAAGTCTGTTTGGATTTTGCTATACCTGGACAACATGCTTTCTAACAAGATTAACTTGAGAGTGGGTCATGTCCGCTTGTTCCAGCACAGGGTAGCAGCTTGTCCTTTGCTTTACAGCTTCATAAACCTGATGCAGGTGGTTAGAAGACTCCATGCTCCACTGACCTTAGTAAATGAAACTGCGGAACAGCGGAGAGAACAAACCATCCAAGTGCATGAAGTGCATTTCCAGCTGCAGAGAGCGTGCAGAAGACACCAGTCTCCACAGCGCTGCTTTTCAGTACAGAACTTGACAAGGTTACAGGAGTCTCCACCCGTGGCTGGAAACTGTTCTTACTACTGAACCAATCCTTCCTTTCAAAGAATCTCTGTAAAGTTTAGAAACTTGCACCGTGGCCCAATGAAGGCTTGCAAACAGTTACATACTACAAGCCAGGAGATGTTACCTTTTTTTGAGACTTCTAGATGCTCTTAAGGCCGGTATTTTGGCAAGTGTAGAAGTCATGTAGTGTGCTAAACCAGTAGATTATTGATGTGGAAATTCTGGCCCTGCTAGCAGTGTTATAGCCAAGCAGCTGTGGAGCCTACCTGTCCTGCAATAGATTTTGCATTTGGTGGGAAACACATTGCAAAGTGACACTGAAATCTTGTAACACAAACAAATAAAACATAACAAACCACCACCACCTTACACAGAACTAAACCCTGAAGTATCTGATATCCCAGCTTTCATGCGGTGGAGCCTCTGTTCAATCACAGGCATGGCAGCACTAGAATAATATGAGTAGTTGCACAAAGTACACAGATTATATTTTTTCTATTTGACTTTCCCACGCTCCTTAGAAGCCTCCTGACTCCAAAAAAAAAAAAAAAAAGATCTGTAGAAAAGACAGACCTTTCTGATTCTCTCCTTCCAAAAATCAAAGAAACAAAACCAAAATCTTCTGGTTTCATTGTGCCCTTTCACATTCAAAGTAAGCAAAGCATGTTAAAAAAAACAAAAAAAAAATATATCCTGCTGTTGTTCATTCTTTACCCACTGACCATGACAGCACCAGTGTGCAACTGGGCTCCTATGCTGTCCCACTTCTCTCCTCTGCCAAAGTCCACTGAGGTGAGAGCAGCTCCAAACAGTAATCTGGAACTGAAGTTGTGCTGGTAGGCTGGGAAGCAAGGGTGGGAGGAAGGGAGAGCAGAGAGCAGAAGACTTGCATTGGCCACAGAATGAACCTCTGTATATTCCAGTTTCCAGCACCTCTCTTATTTGACTTTACATGTTTGGTTTTTTTTTTGCCAAGTTTAATGAGACAGTTATACCTGGCTACAAGAGCTCACTTCAATGAAAAGTTCTTACTTTGTTGGAAATCAGCTTCACAAAATGCTTTTGTCAGCTCTAATATCAAGGAAAGATTCAAACTCACTATTTTTCACCAGGGTCTTTCATAAATTGTGCAAGATAAAAAAAGGGAATAAAGAGGGTCTGGGATGCTAAATATTCTTGCGGCTGTTGTTTTGGAGGATTATCTTTGAAGCTTTTTCCTGCCCTGTAATTTACACTGCTGCTGGTGGTAATGACTGGAAAGAATATAAGCAGCACTAATGGGTATGGATCCCCGTTCTCCTAGACTGTAAAATGAAAAGGAGCACGGACAATGATGACCCTGTAAGACAGATCAATGCAGCTGCAGATCGGTTCTTACACTATTCAGGTTATATTCCTTAAATGGCATCATGCCTCACATATTCTGCTGAAGGCTATCCATATCCATTCAAGTTCATGACAGGTATTCTTAGACATTCCTTCATTTTTAACACCATTACCAAGACTAATTCTGTACTTCTTTTTAATGAGAATGAGAAGACAGTGACTCTTTTATCAGATTCAGATCTTTTTAGCTTAAACTAAAATTATTTGCTATAATTTTCCTGTAGTTATTCAAAGGATTAATGAGAAAATGCCCCTGAACAGCTACTTGTGTGCTCATTAACATTCATAACAAAACCTTCCGGTAGGGCTGATTTTGGCTGCTGATGGAGCAATACTTAAAAGAAATCGGCTTCTCTGGGAAACAGCTGCTCAGCAATGGGAGTATGCAAGGGAATCAGTGATAATAAGATGATACTATTACAGCTACACTGGGAGTATAATATATTTTAAGCTGCTTTGAGATATACAGTGGGGGTCCAAGAACTGGAGTAAGGTTGTTTGTCTTTTGCTCAGAACAGGAAATGGCTGATCATTACACTTCAGGTTATTTGGATTAGTCCTACCCAAAGCCTTGAGGTAAAAGAAAAATCCGTATCTGCTGGAACTCTTCACTATCATGTGTCTCCTATCTGCTGGAAATGTTTTTTGTTCCTTTCCCTAGTTTTCAGAAGGGTTTGTGAGTCCCGTTGCTGAAACAGGTATTGCAATCTCTGCTAGGAACATTACAATTCTACTGTTTCAAAGTAATTTTTCTCATTTCACAGCTTTCTTTCTTAGGCAAGATTCTCAGAAGAAGATTCTCTGGATCCTCATGCACCCATTAAGGAAATTCCAGATACTGATTATATTTAAATGACCATCCACCTCATCCTCGTATTATACATTTCCCATTCTCTCCTTTTAAAATTTATCTTCCCTTCTGTGTCATATTCAGATAATCAATATTAGGAAAAAAAATCTTTAACTAGATAAGGAGAATGATACCTTTTTTTTTTCTGAATACGACCTCAGAGTTTCTAAGTAAGCTTCTGACTTCATGGATAACCTTTCCGCCATTCTCTTACATGTGTGCATATGCCCCACTACCTGGGGTTAGCCAGCTTTACTGCACCAGTTTACAGGCTCTCCACCTACATGAAAAGAAGTAGCTCTGCAATCTTTGTTGAAATTCTGATTTATATCTCTTAGTGCCAGTGTATTTTCTACTTACATATATGCAGGAATGTGCAGAGAGAGACATTCAACACAAAATTAGATTTCATATTTAGAAAAAGCCATGGCTGAATACGCTGAAGCTTTCTGGCTCTTTGTTAATCTGCAGTTTATGAGAAAAGCTCAATATAGTGTGACTTGCAAACAGGGACACAACCATAAAAACTGCTTAATGTTGACTATTAAAGACAAGTATTTAGTTGTGACACTGAACCCTTGATCTTGCAGAGATCTTACAAAGGCTGAGGACTGGAAGAAATTGGGGCACTGATTAAAAAAACAAATAAAACCCTCAAACTGTCCTTGACAATTCTAAGAAAGAAAGATGTGTTCAATACTGCTTAGGTGGTTTGCATGACAATCCTCCCAAATGCAACTGATGCCTGAGTGTTTAGATGCCAGAAGCCCCCTAAGCAGCACTGTACGTCACAAGAAAATCATGCAGGGAAAAACTGCAGCCTTAAAGCTAAAAAAAAGTCAGGCTACAAAAAAAAAAAAAAAAAAAAGCTTTGCAATAACAAAAATCATTGGAGACCCACAGTTCATCTTGCAACAGTGAACATAATTGCAAACCTAAATTTTGCATTTGAAATTAGGAGACAAAAACTATAAAACTCTTTATGCATATCTAATCTCTTATTTCAACATTAGCCAAGCCTGCAGGCATTCAACAGTCCGATTCTTGATGTTATTGTAATTAAAGGCAATACTCACAAGGCTGATAAGCATACCAGCTGCAAGTTAACCCTTATCTTAGCCAAACCAACAACCACAAATATGATATCTAGTTGTAAAGAAAAGAACATTGGAATTCATTCTGGAGAACTGACTTTTAAATCCCGTAACCTTGATAATAAGTAAATTATAACAGCCTACCATCAAATTTCTTGTGTCTGGACACAAAAGTGGTGCGTACAAAATGACTTGTCTCTTCCACCAAGTTTTCAAACTCCAATTTGCTCTGTTGGCTTAACTTGTCCTCCATTTCTGAGGTGCAACATGTATATTCCTGAGGGCAGATTCTCAAATGTTCCCCTGGAATCACAAGAAAAAGGAATTAGAAATATTGGAATACAGATAGAAATTGGACAGAACGAAATATACTTGATGTCTCTTCAGGTAAGGAATGTGGGATACTCAAAGAGCTCTTTAAGGTTTGACCACTTGATTTGGGCCACTTTGAATGCCCATAGTTGGGCTTTCCTCATAAAGGAGGGGAGGCACATTTTGCAGAGTTGTTTTGACACTTCAAAAGGTAGAATTGTCTCATGCCAGAAGTGATTCAACATGCTGAAAAAACCTTCCTCATAAGCACATACATACTTTAAAATTCAATTGCTTTCAGTTTGTATTCAAAATGCCTGGAAAAATACCTACTGAGTTGACCTGTTACAAGTCATCAGAGCTGTCTTGCTCTCAAAACCTTAAAATCAGAAACTACGCATTTTTGTCCCAGTCCATTCATCTAAACACACCAAAACAGTCTCCCCTTCTACTCTTTCTTCCCTTCTACTTGGATAAGCATATTTTAATGACTGTATTTGTGTGCCACATGTTTTCCTGGGTAGCATCTCTTGTTAGACTGTGCAAATGCTCTGCTGAATAGGAGGAAGCAACGAAGAGTTTAATTAATGCTTATGTTATATGGAAATGTAATGTAAAAGGTAATGAAAACCTGTTACTTAATTCAATAGATTTATCTCTTGAAGCACTGTGGCAGTTCTTCTGACAATATTGCTTTGGTACAATTTGCAATTGGAAACCAATTCTTTAGCTCATGAAATTAAAATGGTCTGTTATTACATGAAATGTGAATTTTCTATTGATACTGTACCAAGTGTGTCAGAAACATTTAGCTCAGTTTATACAAAGGCAGAAAATTCTACTATTCCCTCTTGAGAAATAAAAAGAATGATCTGCCTCTATGATTAAAGTTACTTGTAAGGCAATGAAAACATTTAGGTTTCCATACACCGAACCCTGATTAAAAATCCCTCTGCAAATCTCTTACAGGGGCAAATAAAATGATATACAAAGCCCAGGGGTTAAATAAATAGTGGGGACCTGATTCTCATTTATATCAAGGCTCCTTTCTACCACTACTGAAACATAAAGAAGATTTAAATGCAATTTATACCTACTTTAAGGCTACTTTTCACCATTCTTATTATGTAGAGAGGAGAATCAGACCCCAAGGTTTATGCTTCCCAAGGGTATCATACATTTAGCTGTGGCATCATTTTGAAAACAGCATCAAAAAGAGGTTTGTTCATGCTTAGAATAAACACGGCGTTCACTCTATTCCAATTTTTGTTTTAAGCTTTTGAATGCAGTCTTTTAACTAGAATTTAGTCATTCCTCAGTCCCGATCCATTACTTAATTTGTTTTTTTCTGCAAGAGTTCATAATATGGGGATTATAATGCCATGACCTGTCTTTTAGCAGTCTCAAGACTTTTTTAAAAGCTCACAGCAATACCTCTTCAGGAAGGCCCATTTCATTATTATCAGTTACTATGTGGCAGTGCTACCCACAAATCCCAGTCATGACAAAAAGCGGCATGATAAGAAACACTGTATAAACCTGGAAAAAGAGACACCCCGTGACAATCAAAATATTTTAAGGATTATTTCCCATGTTGACTACATTCTCCCAACACAATAAATTAATTCCTCTTCATTCTCAAAATCACGCATCTAAGCCATAAACAACACATACGGGGACTAGTAAGCCAGCTGCTGTCAAACATAAATAATAATGGCAAAATAATGGCTGCTTTACCCTTTACATTGCTGTCACATTAATCTGAAACAATTCAATAGGTAACGTGACTGTGGAGGCATCACAAAAAGACAAGAAATATTCTAGTAACATTAGGGTTCCGAGTTTTTATTAGTTGTCAGAAAAACAGAGAAAGCTGAAAAAGTGCATTATTAGTAACAGTACCATGTGATTAATTAAATAAAAAAATATACCCAATCCATAAAGTCTGTAACCCCCTTCTTCAATAAACCCAGGATTTTTGCTCATTAAAAAGCATTAGGTAGACCTACTATCCCAGTTCCAGCCACAGTGATTGCCCATGCTTTCTATAATGACAATGTCCTCTAATGCTGTTGCTGTCAAAATTTTTTTTTAAACAAATTCAGTTCTCTGTTCATGTCAAGTTTTTTTTTCTTTTATGTCTGGCTTTGTTCTTTAGAATTGCCTGATCATCGGCTGAACTAATACTAATCATCAAGTCATCGTGCTTAGTGAGTAACAGCTATGGGTCTAGATTTTTAAGACATTATGTTATGCTGAGTATTATGACAAATTAAAGCATATTGAACTCAGTATAGCAGTCATTTTTGTAGCAATATTCATTTTTCTCATGTTTATTTCTTTATGGTTGGACTTTATACTACAAAAATTACTTCCCAGCTTGGCTGCTACAAACTCATTCAGATTCCTACTGCACTTATTTTTATACATGTATTTCCATTAAGTTTCTTCTTTTTAATTCACTGGTTCTTCATTGATTCATGAGGCTTTTGACTGCTGAAATATGAAAACCACTCTCACAACTTCTGTACCACCTCATTGCTTTCCTCTCCTCGTGAGGTGTATCTTCCTAAATCATCTATACCAACCACCTGCCTTCATGAAAAAACTTTGCTAAATTATAATCAGCTTTTTTAAACCAACATTTCTAGTTTCTTTTACTCCTCCTCTGCCATATACTCCTCGCATTTTGGCAGAAAGAAATAATAATGTAAATATTGTACTCATCTTATTCTGCTTAAAGATTTTTTTTCCTGTTTCCTGCACTAGAGGCTCAGGTTAGATTGTAGATAAACCAAAACATTTTGCATTGTTCTATTTACAGAGATTAATTCTTTTGAAAATGTGGCTCACAAGCCCTAGGATGCTTGTACTAACCATGACTAGCTGCAGGTTCACAACGAAAAATTGGATTCTTTCCTGGAAATGGTGAGTGGAAACTCGCTAACAGTTTATGTAAGCTTAATCTTAGTTTCCTTTTTAAAAGCAGTGATGACCATTGTGTGTTTATTCTTTTTCAAATGACACCTTCAACTCCTATTAGAATTACCAGGTCATTAGTTCTCTCCTTGAACCAAAAAAAAAGAGACAGGATTTTCTCAAAATAGAAGTAGGCTTGTTTGTTGATTGCTTTTTTTTTTCTTTTAAGGATGTGTGATTTATTTTGGATTTCTTTTTTAAATCTTTTGTGCAAACATCTGATATAAGTGACTGCTTGGATTGGAAATAAGCGCCAGCTACATGATTGGACTTCCTCTGTTTCCCTGAACAGGATCATTGACCATTTTTATTTTGTAATATCTTGTTCTATGGCTCTGACGGGAATTTAATCACTAATTCATGCATTCACACACCTTAAGTATGTTGCAGGCTGAAAATGTGCATGAAGTTAATGTACCAATTCTTGCCCTGGGAAACTCCATATGGTCTACATTCTTATGTTGTTTTTAGCAAAGATTCTTATGGTACAAGTGGCATTGGGTACAACTGACTAGTGTTTCCTTGTGTGTCTTCTCAGTTTGACTGAACACAGTTACACAGTACCAGCATTTTGCCAGACCAAACTACTATTATCTCAGCAGTTGCCCATGACCTACCACAACTCTTCTAACCAGCACTTCCATCTGAAGATGCTGACCTACATATCTCTCCTCATGTGGCTTATGTTATATAAACCAAATCAATTGCCTACTACAAATTCAGCTAGCAGTATTCAATTTCAGTTTTATTACAGCTGTAAACTCACACCTGCCTTCACATGATCCAAACTGGCAAGTTTTGCAGCTGAATTTGGCAATCCTGATAGAACGTTGCTTTGAAGTGTGATAAAATAGTTTATAAAGCATTTGTTTTATATTCAGATATATAGCAGTTTGGTGTCCCCGTAACATGCTACAAAACTCACGAGAGTCTAAAAAATTCCTAGTTACAACTCTCAAGCAGGATAAAGGCTTCTACTGTGTATCAAAATGCCAGAAATTATTTGAACATGGTAACTACTAGCAGAAGATAGAAACTGAAGGAGCAGTAAACACAATGGAATATAATATTACCCTTAACAATTTGACTGCCAGATTTCCTGAACACCTGAAGCAAGCATTGGTTAAATTATCACAACTGGAAGCATGATCACATAAAATATTTTGCATCAGCCAGAATTTTTTTATGGGTCATGTTGCAAATCTAATAATTTCAGAAACAAGTATTTCTCTTGCAGTTAATATTTTATAGTTTCTATCCTAATGATAAAAGACTGGTAGCGTTATATTGACAGAATGGTAGGACTAACTGCATGGCTAGTAGGAATAGAAACATATAGTTACCACACTGCTTCATAAATCCAACAATGAATAAATAAAAAAGGTAAATTCAACATGTGCTTTCAAACTTGTTCACCCTGTATACATTAACAGAACCCAAAGGAAGAGAAACTCGCTCTGCATCCCTCATCCTGCAGATTAATGTGATTTCGCTTCCTCATTAACGCTGTTCTTTAAAATTAGAAGTATCTGTCTTTATAGATCTGCTCCACACCTGCTCTCATTGAGCCCTTTGTGGAGAAGGTAATTTATTAACAGTATGAAGTTTAACAAAGACAAATGTGAGGTTCTGCATGTGGGACAGAATAACCAAAGAGCCCAGTACAAGCTAAGGTCTGCATGCTTGGGGAGCAGCCTTGCTGAAAGGGAGCTGGGGCTCCTGGTAGACAACAAGCTGAACATGAGTTAGCCGTGCACTGCTGCAGCAAGCACGGCAAACCAGGTGCATTCACAGCTGCATTGCTAGCAGAGACAGATATGACCGTCCCACCCTGCTCCGAGATTGTCAAGCTGTACCTGCAGTACTGTGTCCAAGGAACACAGACTGGACAGAATCCAGAGTAGGGTTACAAAGATGATCAAAGGGCTGGAGAACCTGCCCTGTGGGGAAAGACTGAAGGAGTTAGGTCTTTTCTCCATGAAGATGAGAAGACTCAGAGGGACCTCATTGCAGTATTCCAGTTATATTAATTGAAACAAACTCCATAGGTATGTGGTGGAGTCTCCATTGTCAGAGGTTCTAAAAATGTGATTGGACAGGGCCCTAATTAATCCCATCTAGGCTCCTTTTCCTACAATGCCTTTGACCAGATTATCTGTTGGGGTCACTTTCAGCCTGTGCTGTTCTATGGGTCTGTAATTCCTACCTCTCAGAATTAAAAAGGACTGGAACACCTGGACTTTTATTTCTAAATTATCATTTTCCACCTCATTTTCTGCATATTTTAAAATTATTTTTAAATACTATTTTAAATTATTTTAAAAATATCATTAATAGAGTTAAGAAAAACCCAAACAACACAAAAATTCATCCAGCTTTAATCCTTGCCCATTGTTTCAAGTTTCAGATTTTTTTCCATATTGGCATTGATTTTTCGGAACATCTACTTCTTTTAAGTTTTCAATTTAAATGCTCTGTGGGTGAATTCAGGAGCATGGGAGAACCCTTCATGATCACACATTAATTTTCCATTATAGAAAATTATTCTCCTCCAATACACTTCTACCCTTCTGTCACTCATCCATGCAAAGAGAAAACAGTGCTGTAGAAGAAATTGACTCACAGTCATCTTTAACTAAAAAAAAATCCAAACAACAGTATCATAATTTCTGCATTAAATTACTTAGCAGTTAAAACTAAATTTGTAACATGTATCATAATTTCAACCAATATTCAAATAGTGAAAATTAAAATATTATTTTGTTTGGCAAAACCTGTTCCCTAACCACAAAGTCCTAAGGCTCCTTCTGACTTTTTAATTATCTTCTCTGTGGGGTAAAATAGCCCTGCAAGCAGCCTGTCTAAAATTGCACCTGACATTCAAGTTGCAGAATTGAACTTTCCTACTCTAAACTAAAAGGAAACAGATAATGATTTAAATTAATTCCTCTGTAATATTGGCCTGACAAGTGATGACAAGCTGAAGGAATGGAGGGAAAGCTGCCTGTGACATACAGATCATGTCATCAGACACAACTCTTCTGATTTTAACCAATGGAATACTGAAGATGAAAAACCTATATATCCAGTGGATTCCAATAAATCTGTGCAACTATTCGATGAAATAAATGACTCATTTGTTTGCCTTAGACCCAAATAATCTTTGCTCAGATTCCTTTTATTCCTTGAGTGCCTTGAGGTCAATTAAAAAATGAATGCCTTCCAAACAGACTGATAATTAGTTAACAGTCTCTTCATTATGAGTCCCACAGGGAACATTCATTTAGAAGAAGCCCTGACCCTGTTGTCCTTGGGAAAGCCTCAGTAATAAGTTACGAAGTGGAGGCCAAGGAAAACCTGTTCAGACTAGGACTATACAGATGCTAAAGAAAGCGCTGGAATCCCTAGAGTCTTCCTAACTAAACTACTCCAGCACTCAGGTTCATTTTATTTTCCAAGCATACACTGTCAGACAATTGTTTTTTGATAGCATAGTTTGTGAGAAGAATCTTTAGTTACCTCTTGGGGGGGGGTATTACTGGTGTTGTGCTCAGTGCCTTGTGAAAAGCAAATGGTAAGGCTGTGATTCAGCACTGTATAGCTTCATCATCTTGCTGGCTACAGGGCTGCAATTTTCTGATTTCAAAGCATGTTTCCATCTAGGAACAGCAGCCAACTTCCCCTCCCCCGCAACTGATTTTTGCTATTTATTATGTCCCCTACTATAATAGCAGAAATATCTTATATAGTGAGAAGTACAATACAAGCAGCACATTGCTTTACCATGACCATAAAACAGTACAAGCAGGTTTTGCATTTCAGCTGCCCTCAGAACAATTTTATTATTAAGATAACAGGATGAAATTGTAAACAGTCATGCATTTATAAAGACTTTAATCAACATTTATCACATAAAGCTGAAATCCAAGGATGCGATTGCAGCACATGATACATCAGAGATAGGTTTGCATTACTTAGTTCATGCACCCACAGAAATGCAATCATAATGGGACAGAGTGGAAGTAGTTGCCTGGGGCTATCTGTGTATGCTGTTCTTAAGATAGTTAGACCATTACTAACATACACTGAGCATAAATTAAAGCTGCATGAGCTACAGTAGTGCCATTTGATTGCACTGTCAAATATGTTTTAAAGCCATGCAGATCCCTTACTGACCACTGTATTGCCCTGTATAAAATCCATGTTTCTAAAATGCTAAACTTAGCAACAAGTGCTTAGAACTCCTTAATCACAGTGCTCTTCTCTTATTCATATGGCTTTAGTCAGTTCAAGGAAACCTTTTTACACTACCATTAAACACATGAAGCTACCTTTGTGTCTTCTTATTAATAATGGCATGTGTTCCTGCAGTGCCAGTCAGAAACAGTTCACAAAGACAACTATGATGCCGGTTGTGTCAGAAGTTGTAATGGGTATGTCAGTGGTAAGATTTTGGTCCTTGTGCCAGAGGCTCTTTACTGAGATACTCATCAGCCTAACCACTTCCCTAGTCACTTAAACAAACAAACAAACAAAAAAAAAGAGGTTGCAAAAATGGAGGCTACATTTTATAAAGACTTTAGAGTTCTGCTTTCATACTGGATCAAGGCTATGCACAAAATTTCAGGGCCAGAAACTCTGACACTTGTCTTTTTATTTCGATTTAGAACTAGCCACTGTAAAGAACTGTCCCTACCAGCTCCCAACTATTAAACTTACTGTGACACAAGTCATGACAGAAAAAGCAAAGGACTTTCCCCAAGTTTGTGTGTCTTTGACATTTTAAGGGATAAAAACTCCTTTTTTTTTTCTGCCACAGAGAAGCATGCAAACAACATGGCTTCAAGTAAAATGGACAGAGGTATCACTCAATGCAAGTGAGTCCAAACCATGAAAAAAATAATGTCCTGTTACCCCTTTGCAGGTTAACAGCTGGCTGAATATGAGCCAGCATTGTGCCCAGGTGGCAAAGAATGCCAATAGCATCCTGACTTGTATCAGAAATAGTGTGGCCAGCAGAACTAGGGAAAAGATCATCCCCCTGTTCTCACCACTGGTGAGGCCACATCTTCAATACTGTGTTTTCTTTTGAGTCCTTCACCACGACAAAGAGGTGCTGGAGTGTGTCCAGAAGGGCTACGAAACTGGTGCAGGGTCTAGAGAACAAGTCTTAGGAGGAGCGACTGTAGGAACTGGGGTTGTTTCATTTAGAGAAAAGAAGGCTGAGGGGAGACCTTAACTCTATCTACAACTACCTGAAAGAGGTTGTAGTAAGGTGGATGTTGGTCTGTTCTCCCAAGTAACAAGCTACAGGACCGGAGGAAATGGACTCAGGCTGCTGCAGGGAAGGTTTATGTTAGATATTAGGAAAAACATCTTCACAGAAAGCAATATCAAGTGCTGGAATAGGCTGTCCAGGGAAGTAGTTGAGTCACCATTTTGGGATGTATTTAAAAGATGTGGTATCTAGAGACACGACTTAGTGGTGGATTTGGCAATGCTGACAGTTGGTCTTGATAATGTTAAGGGTCTTTTCCAACTAAGATGTTTCTATGATTCTAATAATCATTTAGAGTGGGTCCTTCAGCATTAAAGGACTCTGGATTAAGGAAGCCATGCAGAGCAAGCACAACATCATCCTTGACATAAGGGGTCCTGGTCTGAAGGAGGACACAGGGTAGATGTGCCCTGCAATACTGATGCTGCGGGCTTGGGAGCGCAGGCAGTCCTGCAGTCTAAAAATAATCTGCTTACAATATCATGGATTTATTTAAGTCAATATTTTCTAACAGAATATTGTTTGGTCTGAAAACTTTTAGCTCACTCTAATTAACAGAAACTAGGCTTCCACAATTTCAGCCAGCCACAGTAATCGCTGCCAACAGGAAAATGAAAGCTTTTTAGAGGATAGTAGCTTTGCTGCAACAATTGCAGATTTCCACTATTCCCAACAGCCCTTGAGATCTGAATCTACTGTTATTCCTACACAGCAGGGTTTTGGTTTTACTTCAGGGTATTATTATTATTACTA
Organism: Clamator glandarius; assembly: GCA_033459285.1. Lineage (NCBI taxonomy): Eukaryota > Metazoa > Chordata > Aves > Cuculiformes > Cuculidae > Clamator > Clamator glandarius. Next base: position 243,611 of record JAUNZM010000189.1, on the reverse strand, counting down.
ACATATTAAAATATAAAAAAATAAGAAACAAATTTTTTTTAGATCTTTGTATAGTTGTACTATTGTCAATGCCCTCTATTGCCTCTGATACTTAGCAAGGGTCAGTGTCTTCCAAATCAATAACTGAATGTAACAAAGTTGCTTGCCCTTGGAGTGTTTTTAAGCTAACAGTTTGACCTTTACGACTAAAGGTCAGCTTCAAAGTAAATCCCTATCTATGCCATAATTCTTCTCTTATGTAACAGTTATTTTTTGAATGGACATTTTTGACTGCAAATTAAAAGGCTTCTGTGCACTTTTACAGACTTAATCAAAGCATTTAAATATAGAAGGATGCAGTAATAAACTAGACAGGTTCTATCGGTCCATAAGAGAATTACTGTTAGCTTGTAAATATGCTTTTGGGGCACATTTGTCCAGTACAATCACAACTTTTGACTTGCTGCTTATGACACTGACCTCTGATTAACTTGTGATTATCTTCCTTACCCAGAGTCTTGGAATAAAAAAAACAAAACAAACCCCAACCTTTTTATTTACTGAAAGAACATTATATTCTGGGTCTGATAGACACTGTATTTGCCTTGAAGATGCTTGATAATACTTTTTCATTATGGCTAAACAGCTATTACCAACAAGAATGACAAGACTCTCTTTAGTTCCTATTTATTCTGTGTGCTTCAACTGATATAATATGGACAGATATTACCCAAAGAGAATACTTGTCTTGTGGAGGTAATTCTATGCAGATCTATAGCAGATGGAGCTGGGAAGAAAGCAGGCAAAGACTGTGTCATATTTGATTGTGCTTATTCTCTTTAGTATATGGAAGACTGTAAGGCATCTGTCTAAATCCAGAGCCTTGTGAATACATTTCTCTATCAGTTTCTTCTCAGAAAATGTACAAAATAAGGCATTTCCTGGCCTCTGCTGTATGCATACAGTAAGCTGAATTACATGGATGATAGGTGGAAATTTAAAGAAATCTCTGGGCATATCTGGGCAAACCTCAAATAATTTTGCCCACCTTACCCCCAAAACTGTAAAAAAACAACCCTCAAACTCATAAAAAATTGTGAGTCTGGATTGCAGATATAATGCTTCCAGGTCTTAGAATTATTTCTGGAGGTCTAAATCTAAAGATTTCTCATTCCCTGTGGAAGTATGTATTGTTTTCCCTAGATGTCTTGCATTAAACAGGTTGAATTAGCCTTGCTTTCATGCCATTTCCTTCCCCACCTTTTCCTTCCCCACCCCTTCTGTGAGGCTGTCCTCAGAGGGAGCCCTGTGGCCCTCACTTTCAAGGAGGGCCAGTGCAGTGTGCTGCTATCCCTTTCTCAAAGCAGAAGTGCCTTCCGACATAAATCACTGCTCATTTACATATGTAACAGGCAATGGCTATAGTTAGCTATGGAAATTTCTGCAAACAACAAGAATAAATCTGTAAAATAAAGGTTAACATGGCCATAATTCCAATACGAATCATTTACATATATTTAGAGAACACTAACATTTTTTTTTCCCCTGGACGAATTATATAGTTTAACCCTGGGCCCAACAGCAGCAATAGTAAATATATTTCAGTACTTCCTGATGCTGTATTGGAGTAATAAATGCCTAAAATCTATTGCTGGAATATTTTTCTTTTGCCATCTTGGCAAAAAACTTGAAAAGAAGTAAAAACAGCACTAGGTGATATCACTGATTTTTTTTTTCTTTAAATATAAGTTACTAGTAGGAATAGAATCATAGATTCATACAATCGTTTAGATTGGAAAAGAACTTTAAGATCAACAAGTCCAGCCCTAAACCTCATACTGCCAAGTCCATGATAAAGCCACGTCTCTATCCACCATATCTACAAGTCTTTTAATGTCCCAGGGATATCTAATCACTTCCCTGGGCAGCCTACTCCAATGCTTGACAGCCCTTTCAGCGAAGAAATTCTAAATAGCTAAATCTAGTAACGCTGGTATTTTCCATCACCAGTATTGATTTTTACTGTCATTAGAATTATTTTTAATAGAAAATGTCCTAATATAACTTACATTATGCTTTTCCTTATCACTGTCTTTATTGACTCTGAAAAGGAGCTCATATATATATTATTTTCTTTGTATATCACAAAAACAGTTATAAAAGTTGACTGACAAGTTTCAGTTAAGGTATACATCTAGTAAACTAGATGTATGAACAATGTTACATTGTCTTTTTCAGTCTTGCCAGAGTTATCTTTCTCCTTGTCAAGTAAAGGCAATGCCTGTAACTACAGAGGGGAAAAAAAAGAAAAAAACCACAAAACTCAAGTTATATGGATAGCTAAGTAAAACATCTAAAGGAAGGTCTCCACTGTCACAAGAATAGCCCTTATATTTCTATATGATTTTAAGTTACTGCACAACAATGTCACGTTTCTTGAATGTCAACCTGTGTAGTGACTCTTTCTGAGTTTGATTTATGAGCAATAAAGAGATACCAGAAGATGGAGCTTCACTCCGGGATGGCGATTTAAATAATCAAGCTGGAAATATTATGTACAAATGATGAACACTTGCACAAAACCATATATGTAATTAAATGCACGGTATGAAAAAATATACTTTATTCTTGTTAGACTGTTGATAGCCATTCTCAGAAAACTTGGAGTCAAGTTCGGCTGCTTCTGTGATGAAAAATACCAAGACTGGTCTGGTTATAATGGATTTATGAGATAAGGCAACAAAACATGTCTGTAAAAGCTAAGACTCAGTGATCAACAAAACCAACTCAAAGTGGTTTATGGAAAAAGACATATACAAAATTATATGCACCTGCCAGTAAATAAGCTCTTCACTGAGTTGGCACTTTTCTAAATTACAAATCAGGGATTCATGATCCTAATAAATACACTACACTGCTGGTTAATAGCTCTCACTGCATTTTATGTTTTTGAAAGAGATTTATAGGTTTATAATGAGGAACTTTATAGCGCAGGTGCTATTAACTTCACTAAAAGCTATGCATAAAAAAAAGGAAAAGCAAGTACTGTACATCTTCTATTAACTAGAAAATACAAAAGCTTTTCATTAAAGTTTTTCCTTGTGTATTGGTTTCTAAGGAAGAAAGTCTGTATTTTGAGGTGACTTCTAACAAGCGTAATTAGTTTGATGGAGTTCCCAAATTGCTTAATAAGTACTGTATTTAATGAATATTCTCTGAAACTATATGGCTATTTTCTATGCCTATTCAGCACAACAGTTTTGAGCACTAGTTGCAGATGTTTCCAACCATTTTCTGCCAAATACAAATTTGCTTCTTGAGTGATTGAATTACCAAAGTCAATTTTATCTGATACTGCTGTTAAAAGATTAACGTCCTAAAAGGAGAATCAAATTACTACTTGCGTTCCTTTAACATCACTTTAGGAATCCCACCCCCCCTCGCCACTGGACAGCATACTTTCTTAAAAAACAACATAGCATGGTTGAGTAGGTTTAGCCTACTCACAGTATGGTTACAAATCTTCCAAAGCTAAACATATACCTTGATGGAGTTATCATCCATGCTATATACTGCATAGCCTCATTACGTTTTAAAACTTTACATAAATGCTATTAAAAACAAGTCATAAAACAGCCATCCAGGCTACTGTTTGTTATTATTTGACAATCTATAAACCAACTATGTCAGCTTAACAGTACTTCCTAAAACACGAAAAAGCTCTCCACAATGTTCAAAATAAACTTCTGAAGTGATGATGATGATGATTCTGCAAAAACTTCTGCACCTGAAAGTTCCACTAAGCTCTATGGGATGACTTACACATCTGAAGTCACTCACCTATAAATACTGCCAGAAATATAAATTCAGCAGCATAAACTGCTGGAGTACACAACATTTATTTATCTCTAGTTTTAAAATTTATAATTTAATTACTATTAACCTTTTATTGATTACTGAATGATTTATTTACCTTTTTTATATCACTCTAAAATATAGGAAGCTCCGGGTATGATCATGAACTCCAAGCAAGAAACCAAGGCACTGTTCGATGGTTTGGCCAAACAAGATCTAAAATGAATCAAACCTACTGGCTTTTATGTTAAGTTTTATTTCAGATACAATTATTTAGCATGATTCATGCTAAATACACTACCAAAGTCAACCTTCCTTATTATAACCTATAAATGTGTGGTCACACTTAAGTAACTACTTATGCATAACCTAGTGATAAATTCAGCTGAGAAAACCTTAACGTACTGATATCAAAGCTAACTAAGAAAATATTCAATTAAGTACCTGCACTGTCCACTTACTTCAAGTGCTACTTAAGGCAAGCTTCCACTGCAAGAAACTGGAAATACTGCACAATAAAGAGTTTAAATTCCTATAATAATCTGAAACAGAGACTTCTGTTAAAACTTTAAAAAAATCATATAATACTAAGACTTAGGGCTGTATGCTAGTGACAGAATCTTGTAAGGTTCCTCAATAATAATTCTAAGTTGATTTTCAGTTTACTACAGCTATGAAGATGAAACAAGTAATACAAAAAGAGATTCAAAGCTATAGCCAAACTGTCTCCTTCAGGAATGAATTCTAGAGTAAAGCTGAGCTTCCTGCATTTTTAAAGGCAGATACTGCATACTTCATGTCAAGCTGCAGATTGGTGAGTGCAGACTTCGAAATGAGAAGCAGCAAGTAGTGATTTAATGCTAATACAATGTGTCATTCAGAGTCAAGACACCACCTATGATTTGTTTAAAAAGACACATTCAGAGTATAAAACGATCACACTAAAGTTGTGCCAGTTATCTCATGAGCAAATCAGATTTCTGAATGTTGCAGAATTTCCTTTACAAGAGCCTGTATCATCAGAACAGGTTAATTAGATGAAAGGTGGAAGTAATAAAGTGAGCCACATCCACACTGGTGAAAGTGTAATTGATCAAAGAAATACCACAGAACTACATTTTCTCTGAGTGACTACATCTTATTTTATTAAATGCTCCCATAGAATTGCATGATCATTTCTGCACTTTAATTCTGCTGCTCAAAACTGAACAAAGTTCATGTATTTCACTTCACAGAGTCAAGGTAGTATCATCTTCAGTTTTGATCTGCCTAATTTGTCCTTTTTTTAAGTGTGAATGAACCCACAAACCTCAAAAAGAAAATTCAGTCAGACTTGTCAAGTTTTCTTTGTTTACCCACTTATTCAATGCACACATTTGCAACTATGAGGCTCACTTGTGACCTAGGATTCGACCACAACCCTTAAATAGATGTAGCTTGATTTTAGATAGTGTAATTAAATTGTCAAACAAAGGTGTAATGTTTATGAAATATGAGAAGGAAAGCAGGACTGAAAGAAAGGGAAATGAAAGGAGGGAGACTGACAAGGAATATTAATAACTGAGAACATAAGTAGTGTAACACTTGTCCAGAAAGAACCATATGATTCCTATTTTAATTTTCATAAGCTCTCAACTGAAGAAGACTATAAAAAGCAAATTACACTAATTCATTAGACAGAACAAAAATCTCACATTTCAGATACTTTGAACTCAATAAATGCACCAATAGTGCCACAGCATTATCCTATTCTGGGACCACATGAGAAACAACGTTGAGGAATATGAAGTGTGGAATCAGGTAGGCAGCTTCTGCTCCAGAAAAGGTTCCTGAAGCAGACGATACACCACAGCTCCAAAACATCACCATGTAGTCCTAAAATACTGCAGGCCTCATTTCCCACAAAGACCCCTCTTTGGCTGCGTTTAGCACATCTTTCAGATTTGACCACCTGCAGCTCCAGAAAGGAGTTTCTGTTTGGAGTCAGACTATTCCCAAACCTCTTCTTGTGCCCCTGCAAGCTATATCCTTTCCTCCTTCTGCTTTCACTGAATAAAAAAAAAAAATAATGTGGGTATGAGTTTGGCTATGCCACATGCTTTGGGACTACAAGTTAATCTCTTTTGTTAGCAGTTTTCTGGTGAAGGCACACTTGCATCTCCCTAATTCAGACATGGTTCTTAAGAAAGCAAGATCCAATGTCAGCCTGAATGAGTTCCGATCTGGAGGAAACAGTACAGTTGCTGGTCTCCAGAAAGAAGCAGTCATCCTTCCTGAAGATCTACTCTGCAACAAACACACACTGCAGCTGGTAATTCCGTTCTGCTTTCAAGATTCTGGCAAATGCTGTAGAGCTTTGCTGTGAATGCAATACCTTGATATTCTTTTGGACAGGACCCTTGTTTCCACAGTAACTTTGAGGAGGTTATGTTGATTAGCATATCTTTTCATGCCAAAACCCCTCCAAAAGAGGATAACAGCTAGGAGCTCTTATAGCTGCGTGCGGGTAACAAATCAAACATATGGAGTGTGAAAAGGAAGAGTGAAAGCATTGAAGAAGAGCTAGCAGATAACTCTTCATTCGAAATATAGCCTTTTTTTATTTTTTTCTGAAACACTGAAAATTAAAAAATGTAGTGCCATTTTTCTGAATATAATCTGTACCCTTCCAGATTACAGGAATTTTTTTAAAGTCTCATTCAGACCTTTTTTACTTTACTGACTGATGTTTCTTCCTTAAAGTTACACTCTACAGCTATATTGCTATTTTTTAGTGCACCACAATAACAAGGGTTTGTAGTGACAGGACTTGGGGGAATGGGTATACACTGGAGAGGGGCAGATTTAGACTAGATGGAGGGAGGAACTTCTTCACGATGAGAGTGTTGAGGCTCTGGCACAGGTTGCCCAGTGAAGCTGTGGATGCCCCATCCCTGGAGGTGTTCAAGGCCAGGTTGGATGGGGCTCTGGGCAGCCTGATCTAGTGGAAGGTGTCCCTGCCCATGGCAGGGGGTTTGGAACTAGATGATCTTTAAGGTCCCATCTAACCCAAACTATTCTATGATTTTAAATATAAATACATACAACTTTAGATATATGATATGTAGAAGGTCTTCATATATACAGTTTTCCATTTTAGTTTGGTTCTATGTATATAAATGCCTTCAGTTTTCAGAGCTAACTACTCCATCTCACTGAAATCTACTATATGGGCTAGGTTCAAGGAAAATCACTCTTGAAATTATAAATTATCTAAGGGCAGCAGGCTGAAACTTTAAAAAACATGAATTAAAGCTCAATTTTAGTCAGAAATTTGAATAAAAAAACAACAACCCCCAAACAATTCAGCTGTTAAACTACAGTTAAGGCAACTAGGGCTTCGCAAAACTGTGGATAAAAAACTGCATTTCATCGTACAGTATTTGAAATAATGCACTTGAATACTGCTGCAAGCTAAAACTTCTTTTCTATGATCATATTCCTATACCTCTAAGAAATTAAAATGAAGACAAGATTTTTCATTGTCAAACCATAGTAAAGGTAGCATCTTATCAAGATGCAAAGATTTACATGCTGAGAGTATTTTGTTGTTGCAGATGCCTCCAGGTGACAAACTTAGCTAGCATACTTCACACACAAAATAAATTAAGATGCTTTTCAGTTTCATAAAGATTTGAGGAGAGAAAACAAGAAGATATTTTTCTTCTCAATACATTAACTTTTTTTACAGAGTAATATTTAACGCAAACAGAATGAAAAGTGAGTTTTCTTGTCTGTATCTTCTGTTCAGTTCAATTCTGTAGAACAAACTGCAGATAAGATAATTGGCATGACTCACCACACTGAAAATCTTTTATGCTCACCAGTTTTCCAAATCTATAACTTTATGATATCTCTTCTACACAAATATTTTCCTTGTGCATTTTGCTGCTTCTGACACTTTGGAAAAGCAGTCTTTCTGACTTCTAGTGGTCTGTTTCCATTTTCCTTTCAGAAAACAACCAGCAGTTTGTATATTCACTTGGGACCAGTCTTTAATTCAGTCTAAGCAATAAATTTAAATAAAAAAAAGATCTGACCATTTTCAGTTCTTTTTCAACTTTTTTACATCTGACTAAAATGAGCTGCCTATTAAAGTGATAGTCTACTGTGTTCACCTCTCCCCAAGTTGCATCTCTTATAAATATTCAGACACTTGTTTTGATGTTGAAAATTCTTCTGTTGTTTCTGCACTATCTTACTGTCCTTGAAAACAAAAAAAGAGTGCATTGTACTGGAGAAAAAAGCACGTAGTAGTGGAACAAAAACTTTCCTATTGTATCTACATATGTGAAGTATTGTGTTTCCTACACAGAAGATGATCTATATGATTGCAATTAGCTGAACAGATAATCCTAACAAGTGTGCAGACAGAAGTTTAGTAATTTTGCTGGAATCGGAGTCTTAATCTGTAAATTCACATCTATGAGAATTTACATCTCTGCAAAGCAAAGCTAAGTGCAAAGATTCATATCAAAGCACTTACATCAAGGACAGAAATGCAAGAAAATACAGGCTAATACTGGTCCAAACTTAATTTAAAAAAAATAAATCAGAAAGCCTAAAACATTTCCAGTTTAAATTTTTCAAATGAGTGTTTAATTTTTTTTTTTTGTAAAGAAAAAAAAAAGAAAAAATCATAGCCTTTCAATATAATTTCCCTCAGGCACTTAAATGCATTAAAATAAAGTTTGTTTACCACATATTTCCTGAAAATTCCTTTATTGGCAGAATGAGTTAAATAAACAAGTAGGAACAAAGGAAAGGTAGAAAAAAAAATGCACTTGAATATACTTGAATTTTAATTTAAAAAAACACAAAATATGCTATCAAGAAGGAAGCTAATGGAGGACTGTTTGCTTTATTTCAGTTTCTTAAAATATATTTCAAAAGAAACATACAGCACTCAATATGAATATACACTAGTTTAGAAGGCTATGAATCCACTTCACTTCAATTTGGGAGCCTATGCAATCTGGGACGTACTCAGTTGCAATTTTTCTCTATGAACACTCTCAACACACACTCAAATAGGCACAACTTCTGCCAGTTACAAGAAGAGCAAGAACATTTCCCTAAGTATAACTGAAAAAAAACTTTTGGGAACTCAAAAGTTTAGGAAGTTCCCAAAGTGTCCTTGACATTCCTTTCCTGGTTTGTTCAAGAATCTGCCAGACCTCCAGTTATTTTTTGACTACTAACTTTTATCTCGGTGACTACAGAGAAAAAAATACTTTTGTGTTGACATATTGACAACAAGTTCCATAACAAATCTCAAAGTTTGGCAACATTTCTTTTAATTTATTTCTCCCTGTGAGTGAAATGTGTTAATCTTGCATAAAGCTTCACAGAAAAGTAGAAATTTGCATAGATGCACAGAAATAAGAAAAAGTATTTTCTTACATGCTGCTCCTCAAACAAATATATGTTCATGCATTTGTTTAAATTGGCATTGTAAGAATACACCATTATAAATGCCAAAATTAAATGCTAGAAAATTTGCACTAAAAATGCAAAGAATTGTTAGCTGGGAGAAACTTACATGTGCTCTTCTTTCAGTTCAGAAGTGTTTATGTGCAAACCTAGGCATTCTGAGAACAGAAACTTCTATTGGTGGTAAACAGTTGATATTTCCTAAGCATAGTAGTATATAGCTGGCTCGTCATTTAGAAGTACAGAAAGAATGAAGGCCAATGATCTATTTATTCATTTATTCAGTAGATGATAAAAAAGAAAAGAGACACTATAAGGCAAATAAATTTGTGGCAATAAATATCACTGTATTGACATGTTTATATTTTGGTGCTGAAGTATGTACTCACTGTTTTGACAATATATGATAAATCATATAAATGAAAATGCTGAAATGCTATTAAGACACATGGAAAAAATCTGAAAATAACATTCCTCCCAAAGAAAAAAAATTGAGACAGATGCCAGTTATGGTGCACTAATCCAATGGAAATGTAAACAAATTCTCTTGAGACTTGTGTGAAACTATATTTAGATAGACATAAAAAATCAAGAAGAATACATTGCCTTTTCTTATCTGCTGCAAGTTTCACTTTAAATAATAAATAATTTTAACTAGTTTTATTTATTTTGTTGTTAGTTAAGCTAGTTAAATAAGATCAGTAAAACCAATATTAAACATTACTTCTTACATTTATTCTATACTATATCTACACCTGTACTGTACCTGTTTTACCCCTTATTAGACAACAGAAGGAAAAGCTCTAACTGTGGTGGATCCTCATACACTGTTCTAATGTATATATTTAATTATAGATTACAATGCTCCTGATTGACAGATGTATAAAACTCTTTCTCAGGTCAGTAACTGGAGTTTACCACACTATGTAGTTGTAATAGTATCTACAAGTCTAAGAGAATGCCAGGTTCTTAAATAGTCACTTCCAGTTGCCACCATCCTTAAATGCATGTTGTGTAAACACTTGCAAAGAATGTATAGTTCAAAATACTTATTGTGGTTTTCAGTATTAATTTAACCCTTCAGATTGCTTTAAAGGAAAAAAAAATACAGATAAGTTTCTTATCCAGCATCTGTTAAGACTGTAGTATTATGATCTGTCATCAACGTTTTTAGAGGAACCTGTTAAAACTAGACCTACGAATTACACCTTTCTTTTTGTTTGAAAGGTACTGCAACTTTCTTTCTGAGTTGCCTTTATCTTCAGAGCATATTACATCCTTACATTTCACAGCTGCTGATTTTACATTTTAAAAAAATGTAACCTTCTGATTTTACATTAAAAGAATGCCTCTGTATTTGCCTTGAATACAATATCAACATAAAGATTTACATGTAACTTAAAGTCACTGTTGAGAACAATTTAAAATTCTTTATATTTTGTATTTTCTAGGTACATGTTCATTTTTTTTCCCCATAAACTATCTCATTTCTTTTTCGAAGCTTAAAAATTTCATCTTATTTTAGCTAAAAATGGTAACTTACAAATGTGTACTCACCAGTATTAGACAGATAAAAGGCAGCCCCATATAACTTTTTTTAAGGTCTGGCTTAAACTAGTACGCATGATGATATGTTAAAATTCTAATTCAGAACATTTTAGTACACATCACTGTCAATGCTATCTAAATATATAAATAAAATCATACTTTATAGATAAAAGAATTCCTTATGCTAAAGCAGTTTGCACTCAAAGAAGTTTGTACTCAGTACGTGACTGAAAATTAAATCTTCTTATCTACAAATTTGTCCCATCCTAACATAAGCAAACAGATCTCTTGTGTTATAGATTAAGACTTTGATTTGAGGGTTGATTATGGAACTTCATTGCCACATTTTCTGCAAAACGCTGGAGGAAATTATTGTTTTTTGATAGAATGTTTTGAAAATGTATGGCTAATTGTATAATTGACTTCTGAATATTTCTAGGACTTGCAACCAAAAAGTTTGTGAAATATCAAGGTTACTGCAACAATATTTTAAAATTTAAAAACATGCATATATTCTGAAACTATTTTTATATAGCTATCAGTTACCTTCTAAAACTGCCTTCTACTCTGCCTGCCAAGAAATAAAATGCCATCTATGCTAGCCAAAGGTATTGTGTAACAATGTTGTTCCTGATTATTGATTACTAGTTGCAAATAAATCATGAAATGCAACGCACGACAGAAGAGTTTAAAAAAAGATTATGAGATTTAAGAGTTAAAAAAGGAAAAAAAAAAAAACCAACCGGGGGGGGCACTCCCAAAAGTATCTGTGTCAAATAAAAGATAAACCTAATTCTCCACTGGGTGAAGAAAAAAAGTACTATGGATAATATCACAAACTGGGATTTTATATCTTTTACTATATATGTCATCAAGTTGCACTGGTTATTGCCTGGGAGAACAACATATTTCCCTTATCCCAGAAAAAGTCTCTGGGAACCTGCATATTTAATACTATCTTTGCAATGCAATCTTTCCTCCTCATGAAACATCCATCTGCACTGTCTTTAAAAAGTTAACTAAGAAAAACAAGTGTCTGTTTATGTAGCATAAATATCTAAAGCATGCTTTTATATGTGTCAGATGCACGTTTTAATTTTTCAGGTAAAAGAGAATGCTCTACATGATTAGAAATTGAATGCTCCATTTCACATTTGCCCAATTTGGTATTGTAAATAGAACTCACCAGTAAACTATGTCATTAGTTTCATACAAAGGCATTAGAACAACAAAAAATAATTGAAAAACACCTTTTTCTTTTCAAGTTCTAAGTACACATAGAAAAAGGACAAATTAAAAATTCCCTTTTCAGAACTACACCTGAATAATGCTTTCCACCATGGTCTGTGATAAAGTTGCAGAACATATATATATGAGTATCATGTTAAGCCTCATCTACACTTGAACATATTCTTCATGTTATTTTCTATTTCACTGTGACTTACTAAACATATTTTACTAAGAACAATAAGATATCAATAGATTATTCCTCAGAACATTAAAATTCCCACATCAGCTGAGATTAGTGCATCAAAGTGCTCAGATTTTACCAAGAGACATTCTTCAGTAACCTCCTTTGTAGTTAACACTACAAGTAGCAGATGTGTGTATCTTTCCCTTTCTTGTTTTCATTATATTCAAGGATATAAGTTACCAATCCAGTGTAAAAAATCGATCACACAGGGCACAGTAATTGATCACACAGGGCACAGTAATATTTACAAATGAAGAAAATAAACTTAGCCTTTTATGAATGGCAGGAAAGCAACCAGTAGCAGTTAAAATGGTGTAGTAGTAGTACTGTCAGAAATATCTGTATCTGTACTGATGTCCTTAAAATGGAATGGCAGAATCAGTATCCATCTTTAAAAGAGACCATTTCCTAGTTATTAGTTGGACTTGTTGCTAATACCACTCCAATATGTGTGCTTTCATCATTTTTCCAGGAAGAAGTCAACTGAAGTTTAATTGCAAGCCTTTAACTCTGATCTCTGCATTTCAGAAATCCACAAAATTCAAAGTGTTTGAGTACGCTGTTGTTAATGTTGTTTTTGAAATGTACATCACTTGTGGGCTGAGAGGTCAAGGAGAAGCACAAGAAATGTGCAGGCAGGTTCAAATGCATTTTTTACATGGATTGCTCACTGCCTCTGCTGTGTATATTCTCTGCTGACAAAAATTCAGTAGACTTCAACTTGATTTATTGTTCTGATTTATAGCTAGGATATTCTCATCTAGTTTTTAACCATAGTTCCACACATACTGTGGCCTGGTCTACCAATTGAGCTTGCACAGTGCGTTAAGCTTTTAAAAACGTAGTGTATAACAAGACTTTTGTGATTTATTTATTCCTTATTGCAAAAGATGAGTCTTTATTTACGAATGTCATTATCATCCGCCACACTGATATTTACAAGCTGAGAAGGAATCTTTAAGTTTTGAGGGAGTTTAGCAGAGGTTGAACCAATGGTTTTCAAACGTTATGATATATTTGAACTATATAATAAATCTCAATTCTGAGTTCCTAATACAGATTTCAGGGATTTAAGAGACTGTGAGCAAATTGTTTTGCCTTTATGTATAAATATTTCATAAGAGTTTTCTACATGCATCTTGCTGCTTTGAGGTTGCTGAACTAAAAACAATAGAATCATAGAATAACCAGATTGGAAGAGACCCACCGGATCATCGAGTCCAATCATTCTTATCAAACACTAAACAGAATCATTGGCAGAGTCATTTAACCTTTCCCAAAAATCTCTTCTGAAAAATGGGAATTTTGCTTTCACCAAAATCCAAACCAGTTTGTTCATTACAAGCACTATTTCCTTTGTGCCCAGTTTTAAGCAGCAGATGATGACGATATAGATGTAATCTAAATTCTTCATGATTTTCATCTTTGAGGGGTGTGTGGGTGTATACATACATGTGTGAGCACTGGTATCTGTATGCACATGTGTACACATGTATCTGTGTGCATTTGTTAACTCAAGTAAGTGTTTACATGTTAAGTTTCTGGGAGTTCTATCATTATGGGGTTTAAGGTAGAATGAAATGATTTTCTAGTAGAAGGAAGAAGAAAACTGAAGCAAAACCGGTCCATTAAATACTGCTTCCAGAGGTTAATCAGTTCACCAAATCATCAGTTCTCACCATTAGAAGTTTGCAGGTTTAATTAAGGCAATAATAAACACACTGAAAAATATTTGCTTGTTATATGTTTCTTAAATACTACTGAAATAATAAAATACAATTATATTAATAATTCAAGCACATTGCCAATTATTCTTCTGTACTGATACTGTCAAAAATAAATTTAATTTACAGCATTTTGACTATCAGAAAGATTGAGGTATTGAAGACTCAAAAGTATCTGAGAGAAAAACAGAATGAAATGAAATTAGATTTAAATTTAAAAGGTCTTGATTATTCATCACTGAAAATATCTCCCTCTACCCAAAAGAAAACTCTACTAGTTGCGTTTCAGCCCTTATCCTAAAATGCAAAATTCAAATGGTATCTGTTGTTTAACTTATTTGCCAGTGGGCTTTGTAGACTGAGTGAAACTGCATCATACTACTGAAATAGGGCTTGCCTTTCAAAAGACTGATGAAAGCTTTTAGGTTATTTCTTCAGCAAGATTCAATTACTTTAAACTTAAAAAGGACTACATCTAAAACAGAACAAAAGAGCTGTTTGCTAATTAAAAAAAATAGGTCCTTCATTTTAAACTTTTTTACAAAAGAAACAATTTCCCAAGGTAATAGAAACATTTTTCACTACTGCTATTGAGATTTTGTGGGTTTTCCAAATGTATTTTTCAAGCAGTGGAAAACAATTAGTGTAGATGATTGGTTCGTTTTATACTTCTTGACTGACAGCTCCAGCAAACTGCCCAGAACACTATAAGGCTTTTTTTTCACTTAAAAGATTTGCTTTCACTTTTTCTCTCCTTTCTAGTTCTTTAAACTTCCTTTTTGAGACTACTGAAAGAAATAGCTTTTTCTTCAAAATGAAACACATTATGAAAAATATTGAAGGCCAGACTACCCTATCCACTCTCCCCTTTTCATTAGCAGTATGTTAACTGAAAAAAATGCAGAGCAGGTTCTGAAACAGTCTTTATTCCATTTAAATGGAAAAAATCCCTGAGAGTTTATTATTAGTATTTTATCTATAGAGTGTCTAAAGAATATCAGCTATATGAAAGATCATGCTTTAATGTGGGAAAACAGGGATTTTTTTATTTAGTTGCCAAGTGAGAAAAATAATAATTTACCCTATTTCATTCAATTTATAGCTCCATTATTTTTTTTTCACAGTATAAATGGTTACCAGGTTAGATCAAATCTGTTCTATGATTTTCGCTGACCTACATACCTATTTTTACTTAAGTAAATGTTTGATAACAGCACCAATAATCATAGAAATAATCATAATCATCATTTAGATGTTGGACAGATTGTTCCAGACTAAGTTTCAATGCTCTTCCTTTGGTACTTGTGAACCTTTAACATGCCATGCTTTGCCATAGAAAACAGGAAACATAGATGTCTTGTCACATTAATATTGTGCTCATCTTTAGGTTTCTCATTCATATGAGTATGGATTAAAAAAATGACAATTTCTTAACTTCCAGTCATCAATAACTCATCACTAACTCTTCTCAGTATATCTCAGAAAGATAAGGTACCTCACGCAGGTCCCATATGAGAAGTTTGAATTGCTATACATTGAACTAGAAATATGGTGATTTTCCTTAATAAGGGGCTTTATCTGTTAACATAATAAGTCAAGCAAGTTAAATCCCTCTGAAAGAGTCAAAGAATGAGACAAGTCCCTGAGGTTTGTACTGAAATGCTCTTTTAAAATGATACCTGAATGCTGCTATTCTGAAATTGCCATCAATAAAGAAAACGGGAAAAATAAAACTGAGATTTTCATCACAGGTAAATTACAGCGACAATTAAAAATATTACTAATTACAGCTATATTTTCTGCTATTTGGATTACAGTATGAGAAATCCTTTTAGCTATTGCTTAGATCTTAGATTGTTGATACACCAATTATCATTAAACTTTCAAATTCCTGCTGCTCCCATATTTAGAACAAAGCTACAACCCTGTATGTTTCAAATCTCATATGTATTATAAAATGAGGGTTTCAATTCAAATCATAATTTCCTTTCCAATCTTTAATTAAAATGTTTGCCTGAAACACCACAATGGAGATGTAATAAGGCTGTGCAGCAAAGAATCAGGGATAAGAAACATTCATCAACACAAATCACTTGCTGTAAGTTTTTTTGTCAACTATTAGCATGGTATGAAATATAGCAGCCACTTGAAACAAACCAAGAAGATGTGACTGCAGGGATTTGACACTTTGCTGATCAAGTCGACAAGCCCATCTGTTAGTGGGCTGGTTTGGAACAGCCCTTTGAAGCTGCTGTGAAGCACCACTGGTTACAACTACTCTGAGAACTGCATTGCATTCATAGAATCACTAGGTTGGAAGAGACCCACCGGATCATCGAGTCCAACCATTCCCACCAATCTCTAAACCATGTCCCTGAGCACCTCATCCACCTGTACCTGTATAGAAGGCTTGTTTAAACATTTGTAACCATTACAGGATGGCTAAGAAAGACGCATGAGTTCCAAATCCAGGCAGTAGGGATCTGCATGCAATGGCAGGAGCATTCATGGTCCAGAATCCCAACAGGACTTGCAACCAGTGTCAGCTGCTCTTGCCACACTCCTAAGTAGCCGTAAATTAATAGAAAAGCTGAGGAAAGCAAAACTTCCATAAAATAGTGGGAGAAAAGACACTTTGATACTGTTTTCTTTCTTTATATTAAAAAAAAATCCAATTTAAGAAAAACCAGACACTACCTATCAGCTGTGCTATCATCATGAACAATATAAGGAAAGTGTCATTTAACATACTTTAATAGGGTAGAAGAGACCTATCAGGAAGAACACATTGGATAACCAAGTTCTTGTCCTCATTCTCTTACCAGGACAATCATTTCAACTACTTAAAATATTAATTCATTCATGAAACAAACTTAGCAGCACATGAAATCTGGAGTCTTCATTTGCCTGCTCACAAGCAAAAAGCAGCTAAGTCCAGCCTTCAGGTCTGGAGCCCCTGACTTAATGAGTAGTTCTGTTTATAGCAGAACTAATGAAGCTCCGTTTCCTGCCAATTTGCTCCTACAAGCCCTGTGGCCGCTTAACATTAATTATGTCAGTTGCCTCTAAGCTTGCCCATATCTCCCCAAGATCCTTCACATACAAAGCATGAGCGAATGACTAGATACCTATCACTCTGTTTTGCCTAGCAGCCTGGTGCAGCTTGTTTCCTAAATAAAATGGTATAATAACAAGTAAAATATTTCCTCATTCTTAGTGCTGGCAATGCTTCAAGTTTTGCTGCAAACTTAACCCTTCAGAAAGAGATTTTTTTTAATAATTCCATAAATGAGAAAGTTTAAAAAAGAAAAAGAACCTGAAGATATGTCAATGGTCTTTCAGTAAGAAATCAAAATGAAGCTCATCTATGTGGTTTCACATCCAGATTTTCTAAGCATTTTGTACTTCTAATGCAATGAAAACTATGCTTTAGGGTAATTCTTCTTGATGTTTTGAAACTATGAAAATACTGACTTCAAAAGAAATTTTCCTTATGGATACATCATTTGATAGCTTTAATGAGGATGAATATATAATTGTAGAACACAATAACTTCATAATTACTTTGTAATTAAAATATATACTCCTCTGATTACTTTCACTTAGATTTAACACCTAATTAGATGCAATATATTAGATATCATAAAATACCAGAAACTGAAAAAATAGAATAGATTCAGGTTGAAAAGTACATAAAATTTAAAAAAAACAGTATTTATTTGAAACTGCACTGTTTTTTGAAAAAGAATTGCTTCAGTGGCTACTCTAAGATTTACACAGGATATATGCTAACGTATGTATTTAATAAGATAATTCATTCATCATAGCATGAACTTTTCTTCTTTGGATCAGGTGAAGTAAGGCTATCCTCTCATTGATGCCCTTCTCTTTTGCCATACCCTAGCTCTCAAATACTTCAGCTATCCTTCCAAGATGGTAACATGACTAGTACAAGTAGATTTTTTCCCATTACAGGAGTAGGGTCAAAAGCAGCTGTTGCACACAGGCTCCATTGAGATATGGATTTCAAAGGCAGAGAAAGACCTGGTGCCCACATCACTATTATGTGGACATTGGTGCACTGCAACAGCAAATAATGCAACTTCTGGACAGGGAACGTGTCCATTAAGGTAAGGGTCTGTCCCTAATGGTGAGTTATTCTATATCCTAAAGTGGTTACAGTTGCGGATGTCTCCATGGCAGCAGGATAACCAGAGCCTCTGTTGATCTTTTCAAAGACGCATATCTAAATTTTCTGCCACCTTACCACATACATTATTTTTTGATAATCCATAGCCACTTTTATGAAAACAAATGGGGTCTACAGGCCTCCTGAGCTTTGAGCTACCACTGTCTTCCTATATGGGCCTAACTCGGCATCCTGCTTTTCTGGTTTGGGGAGATTTGCCAGTCTCAGATAATTAAACCCATCGCTTGATTATATCAGAGAACTACTTGAACTTTATAACAGAAATAGAGGCGATTCTGTCCACAGTACAATTACACATGAATTGTTTTATTGTTTTTCATTGTTTAGTACCAATTTTGAGAGTATCAGAAAAAGGAATGGACATCAAAATTTGATGCGAATATACGGATTTGCATATGCAACTCTTGTGAAGATTAAGAGGTTGATTTAGAACTACACGCAATACAGAATCACTCAAGGTAATAATAAATTGCTAGACTGGACATGCTTGGAAAACATTAGGAGGAAATAACCTGGGGATATTCTGTTCCTTTTCAACTCACATCTCACATGAACTAGGAAGCACAGATATGGTAGGAGAATTGCTTCAAATGACAAGAAGACAAGAGAGGTTTTCCTGTCATGTTAACATAGGCAGATGGCGTACTTGATGTGCTTCATTGGGAACATATTTGGTGCATTGCAGAGACATGCAAAGAGACAACAAAAGTGGCAGAAGAGCAGCTGGGCTTTAGGACTGGAATCACTGATGAAACTGGGGTGACATGGCTTGAGAGTTATGTGAAAGACAAACTGGCAGGAGAACGTGAAGAACAGAAGCATACAATAAAAAACCCCTGAGCTTTAACAAAGCAGACTTAAACAGCAATTTCACGTTACACAAAATTTTAAATCAGATTTTGCAACAAATAAAGAACTATTTCAAACTAAAAAAAAAATAGAAAAAAATTGTTCAAGAAAACTTTGTAATTTTTTACATACCAAGTATTTCTGATTAGTGATAACTTCTTTTATCATCTTATAAATACAATCTGACCCTTGACTTACGTGTTGTTATATTAACAGCTGTAACATACATTTTTTATTAATTTG
Organism: Clamator glandarius; assembly: GCA_033459285.1. Classification (NCBI taxonomy): domain Eukaryota; kingdom Metazoa; phylum Chordata; class Aves; order Cuculiformes; family Cuculidae; genus Clamator; species Clamator glandarius. Next base: position 224,257 of record JAUNZM010000189.1, on the reverse strand, counting down.
ATTTCCTTTCAAGTTGAATTGCTGAATTTATTCACATAGTGGATTAAAATGGGAATAAACCTTCACAATATTTTTTAAATGATTATAGCTGAACATTCAAATGACAGGGCAATTAAGGTTATCCTGTCTTCTAAAGAAACCTGGCATGTTAGCATTAGTGTGTTTACCACGATGTTATCTTTAAGTTACATATTTATAAAAGGAATTCAGATTATATGTCACTAAAAAATCAATGTGCTTATATTGTCTGCAGAACCTCTTTAGAAGAGAACATTTTGAGCATAAGTATTATGCAAACTAGAAACAAATAACAAAGGAGACAGTTTACTAAAGCAAATTAAAATGGAATAGCAGATATTTCTTGGACATTTGAAAGACTCTCCTCCAGACAAAAGCTATTCAGATGTCTTTTACTTGACTTACAAAAGTATTCATATCATCATCAAATACAAAAGTATTCTTATCATCAACCCAGGGAGGTGGTTGACTCGCCTTCCCTGGAGGTGTTTAAGGTGAGGATGGATAAGGTGCTTAGGGGCACGGTTTAGAGATTGGTGGGAATGGTTGGACTCGATGATCTGGTGGGTCTCTTCCAACCTAGTGATTCTATGATTCTATGATTCTATGATCATACAGAATCATACAATGGTTTTATTTATATTTCTGTTCCAAAATTACATAAATGGATAAAAGCTACACAGAAGGGGGTTTACTTAAATGTCATTTCCAGAAGTGTCTCTGAAAAAGCACATTATCTTCCCTGTACCATTTTAAAATTTTCATTAAAAGACCTTTCTTAACCTGATTTGCGTTGTATTTTACTAACACCAAAAAACACTACAGCCAATAAGTCCTTAGTTAAATTTGGGGATGTGTATTTCCAATTTGTGTCCACTATAGCACAGTCCATCATAGGCATATTAAAGTGAATAGCGAATTAATGACAACAGGAGAACTGCAAGCCAATACATCTGAGTCATTTACCAGGTGTTTAATCTCACTGCCAGGCAACATTAACAAGAACTCCATATTATGTCTGTAAACACAGATTTAAAACTTGACATGATACTATAAGTTCAGCAAATATTAATGCTGGAAAAAATATCTGGACATAAGAAAGAATATGAGAATATCAATTCTGTGTCCATTTTTCTCATCTCTGCTCCTCGTCCTAGCTATATCCCAGAATATAACATTAGGCAAATTAATCTAAAAGGAAGATCACATTTTTAAACATGGTCAAAGCAGACAAAGTTTGGGCGTCCTTCTCAAATCTCTTTTTTAACTGAAACAGAAACAACAGGCTCTGCATGGGAAGTGCCAGGAGACTCTGTGTCCAGTGCTGCAGAAGAACAGCAGAACTGTGACCCAGCAGCAACATGCTCCCCGCGTTAGTGCACTACTCCATTCAGAGGGCAGAATTGGCCACAGCAGGACAGCCAGTATAGCTTGATTTCTATTTAGGACTATTCTCACACCTGAAATAGTTTGCCTATAACTAAAAACTGATTGTAATTTGGTAGGCATTACCAGTGATTAAGATAGTAAAACTCATAGAGATAGGCATGCATTCTGTGCCACAATATATGCACACATCTCTGGCAGCAGAGTTGCTCCGAAAGTGCTAGAGAACTAACAGTAAAAAGCACTTTATTAAAGAGAAAGGAAAGCCATCCAAATTATAGACTTTGCTTTTTTTAAAGCTACACAGAACCTGAGTTCTAATAGCATATTGCCCTAACTGATTTGACTTGCAGTTGTGACTGCTAAGCACCTCTGCAGCCATAATGTTGCCAGTTCCTAACATTTGAACAGGTGGCTTTCTAGCCTTTCCAGACCCTGTTTATGGGGGTCTATTGCTCTTTTAAACTCACTTTTTTTTTTTTTTTTTCTGTATATAAACAGAGGAAAGTAAATGTAAACGCATTGTGAAATCATAATGAACTCTGCATTAAATGTTAGACATGCTGTATGTTCAAGCTAGTTAACAGTTTTGCAGGCTAAGTATACTTTAATGTTAATTTGGAACAACGGAAGAGGATCTGCCAATCCAGAATGCATTGAGACTCCTGCAATGATGTATCTGGTAGAGGAGTTTTAACTCAGGTGAGATTTAATCTAGTCTCCTGGACTGAGTGTTCCCACCAGGCATGTCATAACCGATTGTTCCAAAGGACCGATCATTGGTAAGGACTCTCAAATCTCTAAGAAGGGTTGAAGAATATATAGCTTGCACCTGGATTGGACCCTTTTTGGAGGGGGCACATTTTGAAGATTTTATCCATTTCCTCTGAAAATGCAAGGAGGTCTGTGACCCAGCTTTCTGATGTGCAGCATGCAGGGATGACCTGGAGCTCTGCCCAGAACTTCAGCTCTGCCACAAAGTAAACAGTGAATGTAGACACAACCTAACAAAATCAGTTGTGCAAGTAGAATACTGTTTTGCCAGTCTATTTGACAGATATTAGAAGAGGAATACTGTCTTTTCTTCCAAATTCTGAAGCAAATGTGTGAATTCAGACCTCTCTACTCTGTCTTTCCCGTTTCTTTTATTTTCCTTATGTTTAATTAATTAAATTTCCGCTTGTCAGATTTTTATTCCTTTCGTCATGCTAACTGCCAGCTTCCTAACCAGCTCCTTCCACTTCTCCTTCACTTTGTCCCCATATTTGAATGAGGCTTCCTCTTCACAGTGACCATGTGCCAGCCTAAGGAACAAGAACATGATGAGCCTTCAGTTACAGGGACTTACACTAGGGTCCCATGAGTGTGGAAGAGCAATTTAATCATTTAGTCCTGCTGTAGCACAGTTAGTGAGCTCACTCCTAGCAGTGCAGGATTTGAATTTTGCAGTTCAGTTCCCAAGGAGATAATAAACTTAAGAAGACAACGTGGATGACAAAAAGTACATAATACTTTCATACGAAGAGGAAATAGATAAACTAGGCTAGGAAAAGAGATTACTGAGGAAATGTAAAGATCTGTAAAATGATAACTAGCAGAGTGAAGAGCAAGGAACTTTTGCTAGCAACAGGAATCCACATCAGTGTTTTGTTTCAATCTCAAGAATGCTTGAAGCAAATATCCACTTTGATTTACAATATGGAGTAGTTTCAGTGCACATGAAAGATATAAAAGGAAAATAAACTGAAAGATGCACTCCAGATACCTTAAAAGATTCAGTCATTAACACATGCTTATGGAACCAGACTGCCATTAGCTTGAAATAAACCCCCTTCAAAGTCATATCATGGCTATCAAGCCATCAGTATCACTATTTCATGCTACATTTTCATTTCCATCACATTGTATTGTATATCCTACATTGCAAAACCAGAAGTCAACAAATCAAGTAGTGACTTGAGTCAGTAATTGACTCATTGCCACATATTCTGTTTGGGTGGTAAAATTCTAAATGGGATCAGAAGGCATCGGACAAATAAGATGTCTACAGAATATATTGATACAAATACCAATTCCTGCTTAAGAAAGTTAGCAGAAAATCAAACCAGTGGACAGGTCATTCCATGCTCGTCACATTATTTTATCTTTTTTTTCAAGCACAACACAAGGTATTTTTCTATTTCAAGCTGAGTAGCCTGAATTCAGTTTCAACAGATCTTGGAGATTCAAAGTTCTCTAGCTGCTCAGTTTGTTTAATACCTGTGTCTTGCACGTTGGCTTTCTGGTGATGATTAGCAAACATTCACTAGTGTCAATGCTGAGCAAGTTTCTCAGTACTATTGTGTGCCTTTACACACAGATGAATAGCACTGTGAACATAGGCTGGACATTTTGGAGTTGCAACTGTTTGATCAAGAATCATGGGACGTTCTGTCTTCTTAAAAAAAAGGAACATTTTTCCCTAGTTATTTTTGCCCCATAGAGGTCCTATATGTATTTAATCCTTGGGTGTGCTACTTTAGTGTTATGGTTTGGATCAGGAGTGAGATTTTTGAAGTGAATCTTGCTGTGCCTGTACCTGCAGTGCTTCGGTTTATGCCATGTCTCAAACAGCAGGCACAAACTGCATTGCCTTCCAATTAAACTGCAGCAAATGAAAAGACACACTGCAGGACATCACCTAAGGTATTCCAGCATCTAACAGAAAAACAATCCACACAACCATTACAGCTAGAATGAAAAAAAAAACTTAAAATGCATATAATATAGACATCACATCCTCAGCAGCAGCTTTTTGACTCTACAGATCTACTCTTACTGAATTGCACTGCTTAGTAACATAGCCACAACCCTTATTTTGTAACCACTGATGAGCTGTATTGTTTCAGTTTGACTTAGATAAAAGTAAAGGGAAAAAAAACCCAGCAGAAGGCTCAGAATGAAAGCAGCGATAGGAAGGTTAATGATAAATGTTCTCTTGACAGTGCTAGAAGTCACAAATTTAAGAGGCACTGTTGACTGTTAGGGCAGCAATTGCAAATTAAAGACACCCTACAACATCCTAAGGGAGCAATTAAAATTTGTGTGAACAAGCTGGCTGCAATGACCACACATTTCTTAAACCTGAAATAAAGTTTGGAGTAGAACTTAAAAAAAGACAGTATTTTATATAAAAACTCGATTTAATACCTGTTAAGGTTTGACCTAATAGTTTTATGTTGTACCAGGAAGTGAGAAATCAAGATCTACTACAGACTCAGGATTTTATACTTTTCAGATCAAAATGAATCCAGATTATTACTTCTCTCTAAGAGCCAAACTGGGTTCCCCATGAAAGTATGGCAACATTAATTGACTGACAATTAAGCCAATAGGCTGAAATTTGTTTCATGTTTTAATTGCCTTACTCAATTGCACACAGATTTCATGAAAGAAATCTGTTAAAACTTGAGTTGTTGCATGCCAATATTAGACACATTCTTATGGCACTGCTGCAAAGTCTGAGGAAGGCAGATTGGTCATTATTGTTTCATGAGTATTAGAAATTTTGCAGTACTTGTAAAAATTGGTAGGAATGCTGAGGTTCATTTCTTTTAAATAAATCTAAAAAACGTGATTTCTACTGAAACTTAGAGGGTAATTTACAATTGTTTGAGGTTAAGGACACAGGTTTATAGTGAACAGACTCTTGAAACACTGCCTGGTGCTCACAGTGTGACCAGCAGCAGGGGAAGGAGTCTAGTATAGCTTAAGAGTTGATAGGATTTTGGGAAGTTTGCCTTTAATGCCTTGTCCAGAATATGAATTTGCACAGATGAGACACAGATGGTTCATAACAACCCTCTTTCTTCCACAATTTTTAGATTCTTTCTCTTTTCCCTGCCTTCACATTTTGCTTTTTCTTTGTATTCTTGGATCCCTGGGATTTGTTCTTTGTGCCTGTCTGCAAAACATTTCTTGCAGCTGGGACAGTACTGACATGGAAGTGGGAGACAGTAACAGTGGTACGGAGCAGTAAAGACACTGACAGCTGAAAGGAGCAAAGAAGCAGGAACAAGCTAACCTGACTGCAATGTAAATTCCTCTGTGTTGGGAACAGACTCCTTTCACCGTTCAGTGGAGAGCTGAATATAGTTCTCTCTCAAAAGACAAATGTATTATAATATTGCTTTACAGCTAAAGGATGCGGCATATTTAAAGCTGCATTTGACATATGACATGAGATACGTTGATTACACTTGATCAGCCAACTGATCAACCAACTTAGCCAACAGCTAAGTGTTGATGATTGTTAATGCCAGCTTTAATTCTCTAACAATTGTTTGCTAAGAACGTCTGATCAAACAAACCCTCAGATTTTATCTCCTCTTGACATATCCATTTAGCCAAAGTAATGCACAGAACATGATTTACTTTTTAAGTACAAATAAATCATATCCATTTAGGAGTCTAGACCTTGGGCTTCACAATTAGGGTGTAAACTATCAGCAATGCTTTCAAATATCTGATAGTTACATTTAATTCAGTAGCTTTGTCTCCATTAACTGTTTCATCTTAGTGGCTGCCCTATGTGCATTAGAATCATTAGTGGTCACATAGAGATACTTGTCTCTGGGTTAAAAAGTCTGCAAGCTGTCAAAGGGTTCTAGTGTAAACCTCTGTGAGTGAATGTTTAGTGCTGCTCTCAACATACAAGAAATAGGCTTGCCAATATTATTTACATAGGATTATAAATGGGCAGCACTACTCCCTTTACCCTAAAATAAGCAGTTCTTTTGGGATCTTAATTAAGAAATAATTTTATTTATTGCAGTTTTCTACATAAAGTGATCTAGTTTACTTTGTTTCACTTTTTTTTCCCAGATTAATTTAGGCCTATCGTATTTGAAATAAACCATATGTCTCCTCTCAAAAAAAAAATCACTAACCTGAAAAAAGGGATTAAGAGAAAAATACTTTTGGATGTTTTAATCTGAAGCAAGAGAAACAGAAATAATGCATGCCAGCAGCATCTGTAGCTCAGGATTTTTTTCCCTGCCACTTTAGAACATATATTAGAACACTTTTGTTCACTGTATTTTATGTATTCTCTGCTTTGTTTCTTCTTCTCCTATTAAAGATGTTTACATAGAAATATAAAAAAAGAATTTTGCTGATGGCTTTTCATACATCTTGGAGAACTTCAGAAAAAACAATTTTGTTTAGAAAAAAATTTTGCTTTAATACCTTATTCACTACCAAGGATATTAATGTCAAGTGGAATCTTTATTTCTAACAATTTGTTTGTTTCTCTGGCTGCTCCTCTACCTGAACAGAACGCCCAGTCTGCAGACAGGACCCATTACATAGTGAAGTCTGCTTCCTAGATGGAGACTCAGTTAGAGACATAGAAAGAAGATTTCCAACTCTGGTTGCCCATGGATTATTATCCTCAATTGATTTTCTACATAAGTAGTAATGAAATACAAACAAAAAATTTGAGGGCAACTAAAAGGGACTTCAGGGACTTGAGATGTATGGTGAAGGGATCAGGTGCACAGGTAGTGTTCTCATATGTCATTCCAACTGCAAGAAGTGATGAAGGAAGGAATAGGAAGAGCAAAGAAATAAATAGCTGACTCCAAGCCTGGTGTGAGGAGCATAACGTTGGATTCTCATGTGTTGGCCTATACAACACCAGGCTCTCTGTCCAAGGATGGGGTACACTTGTCCCCAAGGGGCAAAAGGATAATTACCAAGAAGATAGCAGGGCTCATTAACAGAGCTTTAAACTAGATGTGAAGGGGAAGGTGGACAAACCAGGCTTGATAGAAAAAAGCCTAGGAATGGCATTCCAATGTCTGAGGAATGTTGTGCTGAACATGATCTTTGGTCAGCCACCTCTGAGGAACTGGGGGAAGGCCCTTCAAATGGCAACACAGACGTAAAGACTACTGATGGGTTAGAAAGTTCAGTGAGTAGTCACTTAGGAATTAAGCCTATTCCCCTTAGGAGTGTAGTGGGATCAACAGCTTAGGCGATGTGCATCTACACCAATGCATGCAGCATGGGCAATAAACAAGAGGAACTAGAAGTTCTCATAAGGCAAGAAGACTACGATATAATTGCCATCATGGAAACGTGGTGGCATGTACAGGTATCTATATACATAATGGTGGGAAAAAATCCATTGCCTAAGCTATGCTGTCAAGTTCCATCTAAGATATTCTTGCTTACCTGTGATATCTGCACAAGCTATCAGATATGACAGAAGACACGTGGGAGATGTGTGACTCTGAATTTGAAGTTGAATGCCACGTAGGATGTTGTAGGATGTTTCAGATCATACCAAACACCTGAACTGAACTGGCATACGAAGGTCCTGTTGTGCTGTTTCTGTGCTACAAGGCTGTTCTGTACATTGTAGCATATATCAGAAGGGCCCATGCATTTATGTTCAGACAGACGCATTTAGGCACATACAAGGATGTGTTTGAATGACAGTTTGAATCCTACCTTTAATGACAATTTAGAGGCATAAATTATAATTCCATGGTGTTATTAAAGTAAAAAATAAAAAGAAGATAAATTAAAAAAAGAAAAAACAACAACCACTTCATATCAGAGGCCATAAGTAAGTTTCTGCCTGCCTTAACAATATGTCATGATGGCTACCTGAAGAGAGATTAGTTCTGTCTGAGCATGAAAAGTATCTGTAAGAAAAGGTTCACATTTGGTTTAAGAAGGTAGAAGAGCACTGAAGACCAGTCTGTACTAGTTATCTAAGCTCAAGACTCTCACTAGTACTAAAGAAATCAGAGAGTGGTTACTGTATTTACCAGGTAAGTATCAGGCAGCTAATGTTTTTAACAGAGAGCAAGAAATATGTGAGAACAGAGAAACTGAGAAAAACTGAGAAGGGAATATCTGGCTTAATTAGAAGATGTCAAATCAACTGAATCTTGGTAAATTTGCCTTAGAGTACATGAAACACTGACTACAACAATGTCAGAAGCATTCGTGGTTATCTTTCAGAATTTGGAGAGGACGATGACATTTCAAAAGACTTAAAAAGGTCAAACACAACCTTTATCTTTAGAAAGCAGGAAAAAAAAGAGACAAGGAATTATAAATGACTCAGCTTACTTTCAGTTTCTGAAACAATACTGGAAGAAATTAATAAATTTAGAAACTTGAAAGATAACACGAAAATGTATAGCAGCCAACATTTATTTGTTAAGAGCAAATCCAATTCCATTTCCTTCTAAGCATAAGGCCTTATGAAAAACAGAGTAGCAGAAGATATACTAACTTAAAAAATGCTTTTGACATCGCCTCACAAGACACTTTTTTAAGAAAGCAATGTTAAAGACAAAGCCGATCATACAGTACTGATTTGAGACTAGCACTCAGGGAGAAGTAAACAATACTTCATGGTAAGACTGGAAGAATATATGACAATCAACAGATGTAGATCCAGTAGTACATCAATAGTCTTCATACTTTATTGACAACCCGAGTGACAGAATAGACAATATATTTATTGAATTCACAGACAACAAAATAAAAAAAAAAGTTTAGAAAACAGGACAAAAAAATTGACAAAGTGGTCTGAAACAAACAAGGTGGCATTCATTACGGAAAAAAAACCCCAAAAAGCAAACCCCAACAACCCCATAATGTTCTTCAATGAGACAGAATAATCAGCTGCAAAAATACTAGACAGGAAACAACTGGAAGAGTGGTCACTGTAAAGGGAAAAGTCTAAGGCATATATTGAATTCTCAGCTGATAGTAACCTGTCAATGCCAAGTGACTGGAAAAAGGCACCATATTGAGATGTATAAAGAGAAATATTTTTTAGAAGCCATATGAAATAATTCTTTGTGATTAGCGAAGACTCCTCTTTCTACTGAGTCTAGTTCTGGGCCTTGCATTTCAAAGAAAAATTGGTCAATTAGAGAGATCCTACAGGGGAGCAACCAGATGTCTAATAATCATAACCTACAGAAACAGTCAGATTTGTTGTTCTTAGCAGAAAAGTGACTGAGGCTGGAATATAAGAATAGTCTCCAATATTAAGAAGCAGTTGCAAAGAGAAGGGAAATAAGCTACTTTCTATGCCCTCAGCCTAAAGCAAAAGAAAAAATGGTATTACATTCCAACAAGAAAAATGTAGTTATGAAATATGAACCTTCTCTAATGGTAAAGCTAATTGAATACAGGAATGGGCAGTCTGTGAAATAGTCATCCTCAGTAAAAGGTTAAATCTGCAGTGCTGTAGGTATAAGATTCTGTCTTGGACCAAAATGGGGAACATGAACCTTTGACGTTCCTTTAGGATTTTTTTTCCTGATTTTTTTGATCTTCATCTCAACTGACCAGCACCTGTAAAGTACAGATCTGCACTTTTATAATGTTAGTTCCCCATTTCTAATTTTGAAAGGATTTTTCTTTTCTGCTCCAAAAATTTATCTGGTAGATTAATTATTTTGTTTCTTGATGATAACATCAGTTTGGTACAGCCATAAGGCTGCAAATATGGCCTTAAAAGAATGCTTAGTGCATCACCAGTGGCTTGCATTGGGAGAAAGGGCCTCTTAAAAACAAAGCAGATGATATTTTCTGAAGCATCTTACAGGACAGAAAAAGTGTTGAGCAGAGTTTGATGGAATTGATCTCATTCACTGACGGGCACATGAGAATACAAACATACAAACCCAAATACACTGGCCTTTTACTTATATTATAAGTTCCTGCCATAATTCTGCTTTTCAGGCACTTCCTATTTCTTGAACATACAGAGGGTTAAATATCCTTATACTGGGTATCTCAGATTGCTTTTGAAAACTGATTTTAAAATATGTCAACTCTACTAATAAGAACACAGTTTTTGTAATTGAGTTTCTATTAGTTATTGTACAATTAGTTATCAAGCATTGTGTTACCTTTCCTGTTACTTTAGTACCATTTTACTTTGGTGCTTTCATATTTCCCAGCTTAATGTTATTATCCACATGCTTTATCTAGTGTTTATGTGTTGATTCCCATTTACTGTCTCTTCTAGAAGGAAAAAAATAGAAAAATAGAGGACCAGATGCATTTTATTCAAATGATGTATGTTTGTAAAGCTTTGAGTAGGATGAGTCATCCCATAAATTCCCAGAAAGCTTGAAAATTATTGGATATTTAATTCAGCAGCTATTTATGAAACTGTAAAGGAAGTTTTCCTTTGGGCACGTAAGAACTCCACCCAATGCCTCTACAAATAGTTAGTCTAGGAAGGGAAGCATAATAGCTACACACAAAATACTGCCAAAGCAGTTCTGTGTTCCATTTCAGTATCATCAGCTGCTTAATGATCTGAGAAGGAAGATAATGGCATCAAATATTGACATCTGAACTGCTTCACTAGATATTAGTTTTCTGTATGCTATTTTGTTCTTTATCATTCACCCTCCCATACACGCTTCTTTATTATTATTGGCTACTAGGGTCTACGACTAAAGAAAATGTAGCCAAAGAAATTAGTCCTTGGCTTGGCAATAGAGACCAAAATTAATGTCAGAGATCAGAGTCAGCTGGGGAACAGCTATCTTTCTGAATACTCAGTATGAAATTATTTGAGTGGAGAAGAAAACGTATGGATCACTAATGAGGCTTTTATGACATTCTGTAAACTTGAGGATAGAGCATCTATGTTAAATGACTGTTCCCAGCCTCCCTTTCCCAAAACCATCACTGAGGACTGAAGAATAAGAGATAGAATAGTAAACGTTAAGCTGTTGTGTCCCAATTTTCAGATGACTAGTTCAAATTCACCATCCATATCTCAGAGCATACAAGTAACTGCATAAAGTACACAGAATATACAGCATATGACAGTATATGAATATTAACACAATTTCAATAACCAAAGCACACCTCTTGTTTCTAGTGGCTAAAGAGATGTCCTGTTGTGTGTTTCTTTTTTAAGGATGTACTTAAATATAGTCATTGTTTCTGGATACACTTCCTTCAAAGATAAAAAACCAAACCCAAAAATGGAAAAAGACTTTTTTTTCCTAGAGACTGAAGCATATAGTTTCTTATGACCATCCTTTGGGAATACTGTAAGGTACAACAAGAATCACCCCCAAAATACATCATAAATAATATGCGAAACAGTGACTTCATATTCCAGCTTCTTTTAGGAAAGAGCTAGAACAGATTTATTTCATTTACGCTGAATTCCCAAAAGGGACATAAACCTTCATTTGACATTTTCAGATGCCTCAATAGAAAATTAAGCTCCTCAAAATCCACACAGCACTGTTGCTAACACTGTCAGCACATGACTCCCTCAGGTACCTAAAATACTACAGGTGTGTTTCCAGCACGTAGTCTCCCTTTTTGATCACACTCAGACTGCATGTGTACTGACTGAAATAAGTGTGTAGGTTTCTGGCACATGACTACTGTTGGGTTCACTAACCGAGTATTCCTCCACTTATCTTCCATAAATGATGGAGAGAGTAGATGCTTTAAAAGACATCAGGGTTTACATGGTGCAGAGACAATTTAGAAGAGCAAGAGCTGTACTGCTGGGCATGCTTCTCTGCCAGTTATTTCACTGGATAGAGACATTACTCTAGATGAAAGAGAGCAAAGCTCAGTTCTCTACCTCTGCTTGAAGGAACATGATCCAAATTTTTCTGGTACTCAGATTGTCCATTCTAGACTGGCCGGATACATTTCAACTGTTTTTAGCTGTATAAATGTCATTAATTCTCAATGTCAGTACCTTCAACAGTGATCTATTCTTGATAACCAGTTTAGGATGGAGCCATATAACTAATGGCTGTTTCTGGGTTTTTTCCCCACTATCTCACTCTTCCTATTAAGTAAATTCCTGCTTCAGACTAAAACATTGAATAGTTCTTTAGCACCTAAAGTTTCATAAGATGAATGCCAGTCAGGGTATTTATCTCTCAGTCTCTCCCTCCTGAAACTAGTCAATTTTCTGTGGAATAGGTTGACATATGTAAGATATATTAAATATCTTATGTAAGATTGATACCAACAAAATGATTTTAGAAGTTTAGAAGATCAGCATGCACACATATGTGCTGCAACTGCGCATTCAAATACACAGACAATCCTGTGGGCAAAAGGCTACTGACTCGGAAATATTTAGAGAATTTTAGATGATCAGAGTTTTTGTTTAAATAAGTGTTTATGGGCAGAATTTCGCACTTTATCTCATGCTCAAATGTTTTCTTTCTTCTACAGGTCCATGCAAAAAGCTGCTGTGAAATCCTCTTCTGCCCTGTATTTTTGCACACTATTGTTGTGCCTACTGAAAATCTTTTAAATAATTAAAAGGAAAAGAAACATTAGCAATTAAGCCACATTACTCATTTTGATACTGCTGTTAAATGGGGGAAAGGGCTTGTTAAACCCTATTCTTTTCAGTTTGTTCTAGCAGTAAAATATACACAGCTTATCTGAAGTGAGGGTAAAAAGTTCAAAATCTAACTATGTTTATCCACTCTTTCATAATCAATTACTTCATTACTGCTTTACTTAGGAAGATAATGAAAGATGAGCCTGTAGAAGAGCTGATCTCAGCAGAAAGTTTATAGGATGCTTATGATCTAAATCAGGAGAGCTAAGTACATTTCTCCCCGAAGACCTTTACTTAAGATTTTACTCAAGATCTGGATTAGCAGCCTTTTTGATACTTTTCTCAAAACGCAGAACAGTTCATGTCTTCTAAGTCTTCATAAGCCATGGGACAAATAAACATAAGCATGAGGATACCATGCTTAAAAATTATTTCAATCCTCGGAGTTTTTCTCTAGAAAATATCCAGCATCCTTTTAGGGAGTTCAAAGCCACAAAGATTCTGTAATAATTCCCTACAGTCACATTAAACCTTCATAGAAAAGTCAGTGCCTGACTTAAAAATTTCCAAGTATTTACTGAATCTTTTTGTTTGGTTATCTGTGGAAAAACTGAAGGGTCCTCTGCCTGTACTGCTCATAAGAGAGAGCCATAAGTTTCCCCGTTATGTATCACATGTTTTTGACACAGCTGTATCTCAGCTTCTACCTGTGCTTGTGCAAATTTACACACAAGAGTGAGAGCAAAGGAATGATGTTTGGACTTGCGAAAGATGGATATTAAGTTCCAGATAGATTAAAATTGATGACATAATTTACTATGAAGATTACTATAATAAGAGAGCAAAATGAACCCACAACAACTTATTTAAAAAGTCCTCATATATAATTTTGCTATATTTATAGATGTCAGTTTAAATGTACAGATGACAAGTTCTAAAATCAAAACGGAATTATTAAAGTATTTAAAAAACATCTTTAGTAGTTCACAGTATTGTTAATCATTCAACTCTATAGGCCAGCTGATGACAGATATATCTATTCATTTCTATTTATTTCTGACATCTATGGTTACAAGATGCCTTTCAATGAGAACGAAAACTGTGCTTTCACACGGAAGAAAAATTACAGATGCTGTGAAATTTTCAATGCTGGCTGTTTTTTGTTTTTTTTTTTTCATTCTTCAAAATGAGAAATTCCATCATAGTTTGTGAAGACATTAAGTCATAAGATACAATATAGACGTGGGGCTTAAAGGGGGTAGCAGGTTGAATGTGGGGGATACGCAGCACTCAGGATTTATCTGAGGATCAGACAAGAGAACTATTGGTAGCAGACTGAAGGATGGTTAGAACTCTGTTACGGAAGAAAATTATATGTTTTTAAGATAAAGAAGTATAAACAGAATGTCTAAAAATCGTATCTTAAAAATTAAATAGTTTTTTAATGATCTGAGAAATCTTTTGGATCAAAATGGCAAAATCATATACTTCATTAAACTCTGTTTTTGAACAGAAGAGAAATGGGCAACAGAGTAAGGGAGCTTGTTAATTGACAGAAGCTTTACGATATAAGAATGGACTTATACTTGAAACCCTTAGATTTCTTCTGCATCTGCTAATAGATGTGAATAATCATAAAGACATACAAGATATCTCCTTTTTAAAAAGAATAACATATGAGGACCCAAATTAGCCTTAATGTCAAAGTTAACTAATGCCTATGACTATTTATGAATGAAATTAAAAGCAATGTCAAATATTTCTGAAAAGGAAATAACACCTTAATTATCACTCTAATATCATCAGGTTTCAAGTCTTACCTTTGCTATTTACATATCATAACCACATTTAATGCTACTAGTAAGATTTTCATCAGCATTAAGAGAGCTTTCTGTTCCAGCAGCTCTTTATTGTGATTTAATGTAAGCATGTGGTTACTTTTGAAAAAAACAATCCCTAGTATATATCTAAAGAGTTGCATTTGCTGCATGCTATGAAAGCACTTATAATCTTAGATTAAAGTTTAAAACACCTTGAGGAAGAAAAGGATGAAGGGGCAGTAATCTGCATTTGCACTTAGAATATTTTAATCGATTACCCTTTATAATAAATTTCAAATAAACAAACTACACAAGGAAATGAAACAGTAACAACCTGAAAAACTCAACTTCATGAACTCTGCAGGGACCATTCAAGGATGGGCAAATCCTTAAGGTAATGTATCTTTCAATTACAAATTCCAAAGTCCATGTAGACCGAACTGAATGTATAAAACTCAGTATTTTTATAAGAACATTTCTATGTTAGTAGTTAGGTTACTTATATAAATTCCATTTTGTATTGGACAGTAAGCAAATATCTAAACTTCAAGCTTCTTTTTCATGAGTAATCTGATGAATATACTGCTGACTTCTAGTTTCATCCACAAGGACTTGAAACTTGTTCATGCTAAATTTAAAATTTAGCTGCTTTAGGGTGGCTTGCTGTGATTACCTAGCCTACTGACTACCAGCCTTTCTCTTTCTTTCTGAAATTCATTTTCTTTTTGGTGCTCTACCCAAATACTGTTAAGAAGCATTAGTTCCCAAGGTAGGCGTCATCCTTTTCCAGTTAAATAGAGTAAGAAGTGCTGATTCTACTATTTTACTGATATCCTCACTATACTACTCTTTATTTTATAGCTTGTCTCTGAATGCTCCCTGACCTAAGAACTTGCTGTTCATAAAGTGACGTGATTGCTCCTTTCACACAATTATAAAAGAACTCAATGACTCCGTTACTTTTACTTCCACTTCACTGATCCAAATGCTGTTTGAATGTAAATGTTATAAGCTAGTATTTTCCCAGAAAGGGAAGCAAAATAACACTGTTTTAGCCACAGGGAAATGTTTTGATATTTTTTCTGGCTTTCTTTATAAGCAAGAGTGAATAAAGACATCTTGGAACAGTAGTCAAAGCAAATCTCCCATACATGTTCTATTTCTTATCACCTTTTAATGATTTTTGATTAATAATTCCAGCAAATTAAAGTCTTAGTCTAGTTTTTAAAAATCATGCTATGTTTTAGCAGCTGAATTAAATGTTAAAACTCACACTGATGTAATGAAGGACAAAATGCTATTGTTAGTATACCTGCATCTGCACCATAGGTTTGCTACTATAGCCATGTTCTATATGGGATGCCAAATCATGTAGACAGTTTGGTTAAATGTGGATAAAGATCAAGATCCTGTTAAGTTGCCAGTGTTGAGTCTGAGTGAGATATCCCAGGCATTCCTATAGATCTCAAATTTGCAATATTGTACCTGTCTTCTCCCCTGATATTCTACCTGACCCATGAGAGAGTTGTACCTGTAATCTCTTTGTGCTGGATACAGTCAGAGTTTGTACCCTACAGTTGTGTAGCTGCAACTCCAACACACTACTGTACTATATTTGGAGGCATCAATGGGAAAAGCTAGACCTTCCTTCACACACTGTCTTTCCTCTACATCTGTTCTGGGTTCTGGTAAATAGGTGCATCCATCACACATATTCAAACAAGGCAGGATAGTTCTCAACCTTTCAAATCAAGTGAAAAAAGCCAAGCATCCTCAACAGATCACCCATATCTGTTGACTGGGAGCAGATTAATTTACTGCCTGGGACAAGCAGCCCCACAGATTTCTTCCTGTCTGCTGTACACTACGTCTGCTAAAAGCAGACACAATATTGCAGGTGTGATCTCATGTTTTCTGAGTAGAGGGCATAATCACTTCCTCATGCCTGCTGGCTTGACACCCACACCCTCCACAGCATGTCAGAAGAGCCTGTTCTGGTACGCTGCAACAGAGCCTTCATGTTATTTTAGGCATACTTAGTAAAAAACGCATACATACACACACACGCGTGCGCGTGTGCACAAAGAATCATATGCTAGGGCCATAGTAACACCATCATGAGACTGAGAAGAGATTCAGCATAATGTAGCCAGATTTAGCCAATCCAGTCTAAATGGGCTAATGCAAAAATGGAAAGGAGCCTTTCCACGAGTTACTTTGCCTGCAAATCCTTAGGGTCCAGGACCTCTTTCATTCAGCATTGCAGATGCAGCAATTAGAGCAAATAGCAGATACCTAGCGGGGTTTAAGAAAAGAGGAATAGTAGTGATACATTTCCTTCCATGTTTCCAAAAGCCAGCAGATTGTGGTTTAAGAGTAAACTGATCCTCTGCATTTAACAGCTTTGCTACAGCTTTAACAGACTCTGTGCTGGTAACTTCTGCAATTGCTCTTTGAGTGCTTTAATACACCTGGCCACAGCAACATCCTGTGAGTTCCACACCTGTTCCACAGTTGTGGGTCATGTGAGACAAGTGCTGATTTAGGTTTTCTCTTAAACTTACTTACCTCCTTTGACCTCAATCAATTATCTGCATTCAATATTGAAGAATCCTAGTCTATTTTCATAAAATCATAGAATAATTTGGATTGGAAGGGATGTAAAGATCATTTACTTCCAACCTCCCTGCCATGAGCAGGGACACCTCCCACTAGATCAGGCTTCCCAAGGCCCCATCCAACCTGGCCTTGAATGCTTTCTGGTATAGGGCATCCACAACATTCCTGGGCAATCTCGTCCAGTGCCTCACCACTCATTGTGAAGAATTTCTTCCTTATATCTAACCTCAGTCTTCCCCCTGCCAATTTATAGCCATTCCCCCTTGTCCTATCACTAACTGCCCTTGTAAAAAGTCCTGTCCTTGTAAAAAGTACTAGAAGACCCATCAGGACTCCCCAGGGCCTCTTCTCCAGGCTAAGCAACTCCAACTCTCTCAGCCTGTCCCTGTATGGGAGGTGTTCAAGCCCTCTGATCATCCTTGCAGCCCTTCTCTGGACCCATTCCAACAGCAACATAAACTCCTTATGTTGAGGATTCCAGAACTGGACACAATACTCCAGATGAGGTCTCACAAGAGAGGAACAGAGGGGCAGAATTACCTCCCTTGGCCTGCTGGCCACACTTCTTTTGATGCAGCCCTGGATACGGCTGGTCTTCTGGGCTGTGAGTGCATATTGCCAGCTCATGTCAAGTTTCTCATCAATGAGCACTCCAAAGTCCTTCTCCACAGGGCTGGTCTCAATCACATTGTCCTCTATCCTGTAATGAAACCGTGGATTGCCCCAACCATTGTGTAGGATTTTGCATTTGGCCTTATTGAACTTCATAAGGTTCACATAGGCCCACTTTTCCAGCTTGTATAGGTCCCTCTGGATGACATCACATCCGGCTGTTGTGACAACTGCACCACTCAGCTTCGTGTCATCTGCAAACTTGCTGAGGGTGCACTCGATTTCTTTGCCTATATCATTCATGAAAATATCAAACAGCACTGGTCCCAGTAGGGACCCTGAGGGACACCATTTGTCATGGATCTCCATCTGGACATTGAGCCGTTAATCATTACTCTTTGAATGTGACCATCCAACCATTCCTTAACCATCAAACAGTCCACTCAAATCAATAGCTCTCCAGTTTAGAGAGAAGGATGTTGCAGGGGACCGCATCAAAGGCTTTACAGAAATCCAGATGGATTAGATTTTCTCATGTACATTGCTGTGGTCATCCCATCACAGAAAGCCACTAGGTTGGATAGGGAGGACTTGGTGAAGCCATGCTGGCTGTCTCAAATCACCTCCTTGTCCTCCATGCACTTTAGCATAGCTTCTAGGAGGATTTGTTCTATGATCTTCCTTGGCCTCAAGGTGAGGCTGACAGGTTGGTAGTTCTACACAATATTGCCCTTCTTACAATCACCAGGGACTTCCAGCTGTGCGTTGGCCTTTCTGACCCCATCCCTACACAACTAGGTAGCATCACTACACACTTCCCAGGTTACCCGTCCCTGCTTGTGCTGTCTGTGTAGTTCCCTCTTGTTCTTCAGTTTGATCAGCAGGTCTTGACTCAGCCATGCTGGTGTCTTCCCTTCCCTGCCCGATTTCCTACATCTGGGGCTGAGTGCTCTTGCACTTTATGGAAAGCATCCTTAAATATTTGCCAGCTCTGTTCCACTATGTTGTCCCCGAGGATCATGTCCCAGGGGGTCCTACTGAGTAACTCCTTTAAGAGCTGGAAGTCTGCTTTCCTAAGTTTAGGGTCCTGACCATACTCCTCATCTGTCCCATATCCCTCTGGACCTGGAACTCCACCAATGCATGATCACTGCAGCCCAGGCTGCCTCCAATCTTGATGTCATTGATGAGCTTACTTATATTAGTGACCATCAAGTCCAATATTGCATCCCTTTGGGTAGTGGTGGGTAGAGTTAAGAAATTATACTCAATGTGCTCTAGGAGTCTCCTGGATTGCCTAAAGCTTGCCATGCTACTTTTCCAACAGATGTCAGGATGGTTGAAGTCCCTCAGTAGGACAAGAACATGTGAGCATGAAGCCTCCTGTGGCTGGAGGAAGAAGGCTTCATCAGTATTTTATAACCCTTCTTATGGTTGTATTGAAGTCTGTAATTCTGATGATCATTTTCTGACTGCTTTTGAACCTTTTGAAGCTCTTCTAATATTTTTTCATTAAAGTTGAGCAGAACTGAACACAATATTCAAGATGAGGACAAAACTTTTAATTGGACACTACAATGTTTATGATTTTTTTCCACTGGCCACTCTTAAAAATTCCCAAAGATTTATTTCTGTATTTTTGCAGTTGTTGATAAGTGAGATTTAGAAACTGTCCTCTAAAAACTCTCCTGAAAAATGACATCTAATCTACAGATCATCTTTGTGCAACCAGATACTTATTATTACGTAGAGCTATAACTATAATATAAATTAGTTACGTTTCTTTTAATTTCATTGCCTTTGATAATATGATAGGTTCAACAACTTAATCACTTATAGTTTATCTCCCCTCTGCTACCTTTTCTTTTTTTTTCTTTCATTTAAGTCATTCATAAAGAGGTTAAAGAGCACAAGTTTCATCTCATGCTTGAGCAGCGGAACTCTTCTCCTTTGGAGAAATTGACCATTTATCCCTAACTTTAGTCTCCTATCCTTTAAATTGCTATTACTCCCCTAGAAAACCTGAGGAGGACTGAGTAAAGTTTATTCTTGAAAATCAATTATATTTAAGACCTTTATGAATCCTTTTTCTGTGATATTATGTAAACAACAGGTGAATAATTCTCTTCTCTGTCATAATTTTAAATATGTTTACAACTTCTTTTCCAGAGAAGAAGTCAAACTAGCAGACCTGTATTCCCCTCAGTCTTTTAAGGTCACCTTTAAACAGTCATATTGCAATTGTTCTCTCCCATGACTAATAAATTGAAGAAATGTAAGCAAAATATATACTATTACTATTACTATCTCTGTTCTTAACAGTGCTGGCATTTAAGTTCAAGGCAGTTCCTTCCAATTCCATCCCCAGAAAAAAGGAGTATATTTAAATACAATGGAGAGTTCTTCAGCCCTGTGCTGGTCTTCTGTTTGACCTCTATTTCACCTGCATTCCGTTTCTTTTTGTTTTTTCATTTTTTTTTAATAAGTCACCACTCAAGTTCTCACACTCTTGGTTGTATTTCCCTCTAGAGTGTTTTTCAAAACAGTGTAGAGGGATACTCCAAAGCAAAATTCAAACAGAAAGAAGTAAAACCATAATACAACCAGTTCTAAACAAAAAGTTTATTCACCTTTTACTTCTTGTTTCCTTGGGTTTTTTTGATCCACTTGGCCACTAACTTTAGCCTCTACCACTTGTCTATCAGTTCATACAGCTCAAAGAACGTACCACTCATCAAAGAGTTTGACCATACCCACAGATGAGACAGAAGCGTTGTGTTCTTGCAGTACTACAGGATAAGCAAAATTATCTTCCTATTCTTAGCCTGGAAGTCTGATTTATTTGCAAAGGGAATTTCTTGAGTCAGCTGCATCTCATCTTACTGACGATGGCCATGCCATCTCTCCTTGATCCCAGCAGAGTACTCTGTTCCACTACATCAACTCGCAGGCACACAGGAGGATAAAGCTGAATATCTGTTTTCCTATCAAAGTCCTCATTCTTTCTAAACAACTGCTTATAGTCATAGCTCAGGTTTCCTAATAACCTGCTGTCCCTTGAATGCAGCCTTGATATCTCAAGGTGATATTGCTATGTTAACAATACTTGCAATTGTTTTCTTGCGTCTTCAGCTTTTTTGTTTTTTTGTGGAAATATTGTTTCTGAAATACTTTCACTTACTTCAATAAGCTCCAAATGAAAGTGAAAAATACTCTAGTTACAGAGAAAAATACAATTTCTAAGCATAAGTATTCTTTTTGATAGCATATTTTTAGTGCTGAAAATCCAAATACTGTTAGTAGGTGTGGCATTTAAATCAAATCTCCACTTCAACACACAGTGCCATTCAAATGTACTCCCTTTAAAATATACAAAGTTAATTAATCAACTCTTTATAGAATGATCATATTTGAAGGGGCAAAAATAAGAACTACGAACACTGACATATCTCCAAAATCTGGTTTCAAGTTACAGAGAACAAAATTAAATTATAGACTATTAACTACACTCTCATTCACGTATATAAATATTCAGTCCTGTCCCCATCCGTTTTCACCTTGGAAAGGGAAAACTGCTGTTACTACTTTGTCCAAGTAACTTATTTTCTGGATTAAAAGTGTACCTGAATTTAGTGCCACAAAACTGTGTTTGGATGAGAAAGATTTTTTAAAAAAATTTTAGTCTAAAGGGATAGAATACTTGAAATAACAAGAATGGCTGGCTTGAGCAAGATAAGTTTGTTTTATTTTCTCTTCCAATTATGCATCCTGATCCATAATTATAGCACCAAAATTGCACTATGTCTATAGCCTATAGCCCTTTAATTTCAACACATCTCATATGTGATTTTCAGATCAAGATTCTGTTAGAAATAAATATGCAAATTCATATATAAGTTTATAGCTTTTCTTTCATTCCACATAACTGCATATTCTAGCAGACAGGGAGCAAGTTCATTTCCTACACTATTCAAAACTGAAAGAACTGCAAAAGGATCAAGAACTAAGCTTAATTTTTTTCAGATTTTTGGCTTTATTTTGTCCCCAAAGTAAGAAGTTTTTCTTTAGAATATGATCACAGATATCTTCTTAAAGTTAAAGTCACAGTAAAAAGTCCCTTGCCATTTACAGAGACTGAAAAAACAGCTGCTGACAGTCAGAGACATTTTGCATTACGTGTCTTCTATCACGGAGCCAAACAACTCAGTACCCAACTTCTGACCCACACTACCATAACATAATCAGTGGCCCTTCTAGTAGGTATAATTTAACTTCAGAGACAAAGTAGGTATTATTTATTTACTGCAACTATACAACTTCCTACACTGTAAGCGTCTACATTTGGGTTAGCCACATTTAGACCTAACCAAGTGACACTGGGGGAGGATCCATCTGATGCAGAGACGTCTACACCAGGTAAAATGTGTACGATCATGACAGTACTGAAAGAAATGTTTCCAGTCTTCCAAGTCACATGAGATCACATTTTTTGTTTCTCTTCTACCAGATGTACATATGTGTGCATTCACCATTGTCATTTCTCTGTAGTTGAGATAATACAGCTGCCTTCTAGAAATTCTTGGTTGTGTCTCCTACCTACAAATACAACCTAGCTGACAACTTAGACAAAATGACTAATTAAAGTGGCTTATAAATTAGATGAGATGCATCATAGCACTTATTTCTACCTAAGATGAGAAAAAACTGTCTTTTTGAACATATACTAGTGTGTATTTGAATCATTCTCAAAAGCTCCAGGCACAAATTCAATACTGTAACAAACTGTAAGGATCTCTGCTGATCTCACCGGTATTTGAACCAAGGTTTTTCTACTTTGTAAAATGATGTAATAATTTTAGATTCAATCGTTGTGTGGAGTTGTTCCCATGTTGTAGCTTCAATACAATACACAATATGATACGGGTCCTACACTTGGGGCACAACAACCCTCTGCAGTGCTACAGACTAGGAGAAGTCTGGCTGGAAAGCTGCCTGGAGGAGAGGGACCTGGGGGTGTTGGTTGACAGCGACTGAACATGAGCCAGCAGTGTGCCCAGGTGGCCAAGAAGGCCAATGGCATCTTGGCTTGTATCAGAAACACCATGACCTGCAGGTCTAGGGAGGTTATTCTGCCCCTGTACTCAGCACTGGTGGGACTGCACTGTGTTCAGTTCTGGGCCCCTCACCACAAGAAGGATGTTGAGGCTCTGGAGCGAGTCCAGAGAAGAGCAATGAAGCTGGTGAAGGGGCTGGAGAACAGGCCTTATGAGGAGCAGCTGAGAGAGCTGGGGTTGTTTAACCTGGAGAAGAGGAGGCTGACGGGAGACCTCATTGCTCTCTACAACTACCTGAAAGGAGGTTGTGGAGAGGAGGGTGCTGGCCTCTTCTCCTAAGTGACAAAGTACAGGTCAAGGGGGAACGGCCTGAAGCTCTGCCAAGGGAGGTTCAGGCTTGACATCAGGAAAAAAAATCACGGAAAGGGTCATTAGGCACTGGAACAGACTGCCCAGGGAGGTGGTTGAGTCACCTTCCCTGGAGGTGTTTAAACGATGAGCAGACAAGGTGCTGAGGGGCATGGTTTAGTGTTTGATAGGAATGGTTGGACTCAATGATCCAGTGGGTCTTTTCTAACTTAGTGATTCTGTGATTCAATGTTATTTTTAATTTTCACTAGTATTTCCTGTAATGACCTAGACTGTGAAGAATCTAGTATGAGGTGTGCAAGAACGTATTCCCAAGAACAAGTCAGCAAGATCAAGGCCTTAAATTGTTATTTCCATTAAACTTCCTAATGCCGACTAAACTAGTTCAGAATATCAAATCCAAATATTAATGCAATTGTGAATTGTTTGGCCTGAACAGTATAATGTAAAAAGAGATCATTATTTCCTGTGATGTCACTATAGATGGGCAATCATTTTTAATGAATAATTTATCTGATTAATTTTGTCCTTGTTTCTGATCATGAAGACTTAATACTCTTCTTAGAGGTAACAGTCGAGACTGAGCAACAGAAATTCATAATACATTACTCTTTGTTATCTGAAAAGAAAAAGTGACTTGATACTTCTATATTTCTGTTTTTAACAAATTTTCACTAGAGTTTTGCGTTATATTTTATGAGTGAAGGGCATAGTTTCTCAATAATTGCAATGTTTTGTTTTCTGCAGATACTTTGCAACATTTGTACACAATTCACATTAAACCTTCCAGTTCAGTTGCAGCAATAGTCCAATATAAGAAATAAGTTGTTAGAATTTTTTATGTTTACTCAGGCACATTAAATATATACAGGAATATATATGCATATATGCCAACACACACATAAATGCACACACACGTACACTAACACGTTTTGCACCATGTTTTCCCCCTAAAAAAAATGAGCTGGTCTAAAATTAAAGCATATTTGGCTAGGAAAAAGTCAAAGCTCACCTGAATGCGAGTCTGGCAACAGCAGAAAAGGCAACATGAAAGACTTCAACAGGTATACTGACAGGAAATGGAAAACTAGGGAAAGTGTGAGCCCACGGCTGAACAGGAATGGAGACCTGACAACACAGGGCAAAGAAAATGCTGAGGTCTCAACACATTCCTTGCTTTGCTCTTTACTGGCAAGACTCGCCTTCAGCATTCTCTGTCCTGAGACTTCTGAAGCAGCCTAGAACAAAGAAGACTTAATCTCAATGGAGGAGGATCAGGTTACGGAACGTGTAAACGAAAGGAACATAGAACATACGTAACCTAGACCTGGTCTAGATGCACTCAGGGATGCTGAGGGAGTTGCACTCATCATTACAACACCACTCTTGAATATCTTGGAAAGGTCATAGCAAGCCAAAGACGTTTCTCAGGCCTGGAAAAAGCAAATGTCATTTATATCTTCAAGAAGGGAAAAAAGGACTCCCCTCAGTCCCTGGGAAGGTGATAAAGCAAATAATCCTGAAAGCTATTTCCAAAGATATGAAAGGACAAGGAGGTGACTGGTTGTACTCAGCATCGATTTATGGAGGGTAAATTGTGCTTGACCAAACCAATGTCTTTCTACAGTAAAATGACTACCTTGGTGGATGAAGGAAGAACAGAACAGAGGATGTGTTTTATCTTGACTTCAGTAAGGATATGGATGATGGGACAGAGTACACTTAGTAAATCTGCAGACTATACAAAACAAAGAGGAGTCACTTATATATCAGAAGGTTGTCCTACCATTTAGAGGGGCCTCAACAGGATTGAGAAATGGACTAAAAGGACTCCCATGAAGTTCAGCAAAGGGAAATAGGAAATCCTGCATTTGAGAAGCAATAATCCTATGTACCAGTACAGACTGGGGACTGACTGGCAAGAAAGCAGACTTTTAGGCAATGGCCTCGTGGACAAAAAGTTGAACATGAACCAACAATGTTCCAGCCTTGGAGTTATTAAAAACCCAGCTGGACTCCATCCTTGGCAACTTCCTCTGGTTGACTCTGCTTTGAGCTTGTGCAAAGGGATTGGACAAAATGGTCTATTAAGACTTGTCACCTCAACCATTCTGCAGTTGTGCAATATATTGAAATAATCAGTAACTTAGTACAGGGGATTGCTGCTGTCACCAGCATTATAGCTTCCCTGTCTTGACTCCTTTGACATGCTAAGTGCATCAGCAAGGAAAGAAACCTACATCCTGAAAAACAGAGTCAGTAGCACATACGTAAAAACATACATACGAATGTGGTTTGGGTTTGGTTTTTTTCCTGTATGATAACACAAGGAATCATTTGTATAACAATAACAACATTCTTTGTACAAAACTTATTTAAAAGTTAGTATTTTTCCTGACTTAGGACCACCAGGACTTTAAAATGTGGTTAAATAGATCAATGTAATTCACAACAGAAATAATTAATAATTACACTCTCAAAGGGTTTTTAACTATTTTCTGTATCTCTGAATTGCTGCAATTTTTTCAAAGTTCTCACAATAACAATTTTCTACTTTTTATAGGTCAGTGTTAATCAAATATCACCTGCTGTAAAGCAGCAATCCTAACTGGCATTTTTAAACCTAATTGTATTATTTTAAAGGACTTGGATATATAGGTGCTTCAGTAATTTAATGTAATACTCTAAGACTTGGTTAGGAATGAGACGAAGAAAAGGAAACAAAGCCTACTTTTAAATTTTGTTATGCCGCCTTGAAAAGAAACAATAATGATCGAATTTATGTATAGTCTTGTTAAAACTGAATATGTTAATTACTTTTTATCAAAACAATTTGATGTTACTAGGAAACAGAGCAGCAAAGGCCACAGGTGGTAATGAAAGAAGGATGCCTTATCAGAAGTGACTAATAATGCCTGAGTTGCCAAAGTAACCGAATTGTCTCCTAAAAATTTATGCTTTGACATTCACTTATCAATGCTACTGAAATGCAACTCTTATCATGTCTGCATAGCAAATTTCATTTCCGTATCAATGACGAATATGCAGATTCTTCCATTATGCGAATGTCTCATTTATTTCTTTTTCATGTATACAGGAAAAGAAATGATTCTTGTGGGTAGATTTCACCCTCTGAAAGGGACAGACTGTGGCTTCACTGATTTGGTTTTGTTAACAGTTTTGCTTTGGGGTCTTGAATGATTATGCAGTAGTTTTGCCTGGGATTAAGGGGTAATAATTTCTCTTTCCTTTATCAAATTATTTTTGTTATGTTGTCATACATCACATTGCCTCCTTTAGCTACATACATATGACAAACTCATATATGACAAAATATATTGGATCTGTTATTTCCTAGAGAATCAAAGAATTTTTTTTTTCAGATTTACTTTATATCTGTATGGCCGTAAACCCTCAGAAAACTGTCTGGATCTGAATCACAAGAATCTTATACATTTAGTTGCCATTTTCATCTCTGCGGTAAAGACAAATGTACGTGTTTCTTAGCTTTCTTTTATACTATTATAGAAAACTTCTCATTACACATTCTACATGTTATCATGTCTGCTACAAGACTGCATACACGGCTACAAAAAGGGAAAATGCCCACTTATGGGTCCTTTGAAGCAAGACCAAGCTACAGGAAATGTCCTGCAAGCAGTACAGCATTGCTGATATTTTATTTATTTATTGACTTTATACTGCATACACAGCTGGTCAGCAGATGCCAGACCCGGCAGTGCAGCGCTACTTGCACAGGGATTCATGGAGCAGGAGAGAGACTGTACAACAAATACACAGGTGCAGCTGTAAAGAAGCATAAGCATAGGAATCAAAAGAGTAGAAAGCCAGGAATCTCACGTTCAGCGTGTGAGATCTGACAGCTCTGAATTACATAAAGCCAACTATTTTGACTTGCTGAAGTTTCATTCTTGCCACGTATGTAAATGATTCCCAACTGAATGCCAGTACAAAATCAAATCCTACTTCCTTTTTTGATGTGAAACAAAAGTATGACTTTCTCACCTTTGTAATCTGGCCATGAAAAATGTCTGTATGATTTTCACCAGCACAGGCATACAATACTGTATTAAGAATAAGTGACTTCAGATATTTCAAAGCAAGAAATCAAAACATGTCTCAGCTCATGAATACTGCAGACTGTTTTCAGTACAAAGTGTATGACAAATATAAACAGATCTCATTGGAAATGTAACCAATAAGTTACAAAGTTTATCAAGAACAACATTTGAAATTCAAGTTAATACTTCTCCGTTGAATAAAATTTTTCTATGTGTGGTAGGGATTGGCAAATAGGATAAGGTTTATCTCCTCTAATTTCAGATATCTAAAAATGCTATGTCTAAATTTGAGAGTTAGGATATCTACAATGAATGAGAAAAACAGACTTCACTGGAAGGAAATGTGTTTCAAGATGAGATTAATTGCTCTCATTTCAAGATGAGATTAATTGCAGAAGAGAATCTGGAAGTTCAAGCTTGGACATTAAAGTTTCAGTTACTTAAGAAATGGTCTAAAGCTATCCATGGCAACCGCAAGATACAAAAGACTGTTCAAACAACCGAAACTTGATGTGAATGTAAA
Organism: Clamator glandarius; assembly: GCA_033459285.1. Classification (NCBI taxonomy): domain Eukaryota; kingdom Metazoa; phylum Chordata; class Aves; order Cuculiformes; family Cuculidae; genus Clamator; species Clamator glandarius. Next base: position 196,409 of record JAUNZM010000189.1, on the reverse strand, counting down.
AGCACCAAGTGGAAACAGTCGATAGTGCTTGGCTATCACAGAAAGTAAACATTAATCTTGCGAAATATAACTCAGAGATCTTTCTGAAAAAGAAAAATGCATTAAAATGTTTGAGAATAATTTAAATTATAAATGGCTAAAACATTTTAAACCAGTCTTTTCTACAAAAAAAATTATCAATTGCATTCAAGTATTAAAGAGTATAAAACTGTTACAAAACCATTTTCCCCCTAAGAAACATGCCCATTTTAAAAGTCATTCATCTGAGTATGCTCTGCAACCACATTGCTTTATAACTATTTATATAATCCCATTGAATGCAGTGTCAAAGGACAAACTGTTCCTCAGCATCTCAGTATGGCCAAATCTAGCTTTCCTTAGGCATTGTTCTTTTTCTTCATTTAATTAAAAAGAAGATAGTTGAAGGCTAGCATTAAACTTGCAGGCCAACCCCTATCTTCTTACTGAGAAATCATGAACAGACTGAAGGCTGCAACAGAACCTAGGCCAAGATAGGATTTTAGATCTCCAGGTACTGATGTTATTTGCAGTAGTAAATATTCAATCAAGTGTTACTAAAGATCTTAGGCTTTCCATCCATCATCATCCCATGTATCAATACTGCTATTTTTAATTAGTGATTAGTTTGGAGGCATTAGTCTACTCAAATAATCCTGAAAAGGTATTCTACCTGACACTGAGGTAATTCTGTTACCCCAAAAATGCCTCAAGGAATCTAATCCCTTTCACTTACAGTATTTGCAAATAATGGATTACTGGAAACTTTATATTCATTATGAATTATAGTCTTTAAAACCAATGGGTTATAAAATCACCACATCAACACTTTTGATTCAGAATAAAAACGCATGTAAGATCTAAATAAAAACAGATACACATAAAATGGTCTGGGGATAACGCGTCTACCTTCTTTGAGCTATGACTCACAATGTCCAACATTAATATTTATAACATTAAGTATATCTCTTAATTAAAGTAGTTATTAAGGGCCTTATAATACTAGAAAAGATAAAAGACAACAGGACTGGGATTATGCAAGGAATATATATTCAGATTACTAGAGTGACTATTATGGAAATCTTTTACTTAGTTTCTTTTATTGTTGTTGCTAGGAATAACATAGTAAGCAATGAATATTAATATTTTATAGGGAATAAGCAGCGAAGCACATTCTGGCTGAATAGTATAATTTCTCACCGCAAGGCCTTGTGTCTAACCAGACTAGATGTATGCTCTGCATACAAACCTTACTTACAACGTTTCCTTTTCTGTCTTACAGTGTTGTTGTTATTAAATAATAATAGTTCCCTAAAGTACCCAATGGAACAAGGGTGGCCATGTTGTTAAACACACAGTGAGAGGCATGCATTGTACTCCTTTCAAAAGAATTAGCTTACATAAGGCAAGCGGCACCTAGGGGAAAGGAAGGAAGAGACAAAGTGATTTGTTGAAAGTCAGTAGCAAGTCAACGGCAAAAACCGAATTCAGGTCTTTTCAGTCTGATGGCCTTTGCTTTCAAGACGTTTAGCTCCATGTTATGATATGTCCTTATTTGAAGTCTCTCACTTTCCCATTATAGTGATGATTTATTATTTAATAGTGAGAGAAAATGTTATTGTACTTGCTCTTAAGCCATATAATTGACTGTTATCACCAAGACAAACCAAACCAACCAACCAAAAAACAGACTTTCACGTACAGTCTTAAGCACACAGTAACACGTGTTATTTCCATTTACTTCACATCCATAATTATTTGGTCAGAAAATTTTCCAGTGCCTTGGGAATTTGCTTAAATACTTGCATAGATAAAAACTTTGCTAGTCTGTCCATTTGAATATAAGTTCAAAGTCACAACCCAAAAGGTCACACAGCTACGCTACTTAATTCTTACCAACACATAATTTCTACAATGAAAAAATTTTAAATATCACTGATTCATAAGGTAAAAGGTTTGAGCCCTCTACCAATAAACTCCAAGCCTATCCTGAAGTGAGATCACAATTTACTGTCTTCTGCAAGAAGAAGAATGGTACCTGGGCTGGACAAGAACTGCTCTTTGTGCCAACGAAATCTCTCAGAACCAAATACAAAGCTCTTGTCCATCTCCCACTTCTCATTGTCTCTGCCACTGTTAAAAGATTTTTGTCTCATTTGCTATTGAATTTTCATGCCATGACCTTAGTATTAGAAAGTTTATGATGTCAAATACCTCTTTCTCTATTTTTTTTAAATATCTTTAGAACTTTATATATATCTATTTAATAGTTACTTTTTCACATTTCAAGACTTTTTATTAACTTTTATTTCTCAGAGGCTACATTGTCTCATAATTTCTATTGCTCTGCCTGGGCTATCTGCAATTGCTTTTTCTCAGTTGTATCCAAACCCGGAGAAAACGTGACTGTATCACAGCATAGAGTATCTTTATATGTATTTCTGAAAATGCTCCTGCCCATACAACCTACTAGATACTTCAGGGGGTGTTGGCAATATCATGCCATTTTTTTACATCTGCTCAGTTTGCAATGCCTCATGGCCTTACAAACCTTTTTCTTTAAAATGTTACATAATCAACCATTCCCTAGTCTGTACTTAAACTGCTATTTCCCTCAGACTAATTTTTTTTTTCATTTAAATTCATCCTATTTTCTTTTGAATTGTTTCTCCATCATAACCTTTTCCTTTAACGCTGCAGGTTCAACCATGAACAGGCTAGTGTCATTGGAAAATTGAATAAGCATTGCTCTTGTTGTGTCAACCAAATCAATACCATGAATATTAAATAACACTAGACATAGAACAGACCCTGCAGAACCTTTCCAACACATTCATCTAAACCAACACTGAACCACCAATACTTACTCCTTGAGAATGAGTTTCTAATCAAGGTTATGTATAGCCTGCTTAAAGAGTTGATAAGCAGTAAATATACAAAAAGAGAATAAAAGCCCAGAATGGACATCATGTGACTCAGAATGTATTGCAAATTTTTAATCATACGCAGCTTGACAGCACTGTTATATACATGTAAGAGAACACGAACAAAGAAAGAATCTTTCTTATTCAAAATACTAGTCACTCTTACAGTGTGAAAAATATTTTCCAAGACTCTCTTATTAGCAACATCATGCATTATACAAAAGCACTACTTGTTCAAACTGTTTTTCTGATAAGAAACACTGCATTTTAAAAAGCAACCTCTATTTTAATATTTAATACCTCAGCATATCTAGATCTCCAAAAGTAGCGAGCTATTTAGGCAAGCAGCGCACTTCATGTAATGTTAAAAGCATTTCTGGCATTTTATGTTATCTGCTTTTTAATGACTGTATTTTCTTAACATTAAAAATGAATTAATATCTCTTTCCTTAAGTAGTCTGTTGAATACTGAAAGAGTAAATCTGACAGGGTTACTCATACCTTCCATATACTGCAGAGACCTGCACATCAGTTTGCTTTTCATACTTTTGAAGGGAAATGGATTTGCTTCAAAACTCAGTATCTTCAAACCTCATTACAGTTATGCCTGAGCACTGAGGAGGAAAAAATATATACTTGTTACCTTCAAATTTCTTTAAACTACACTGTCAAGTGCTAAGTCACTACTGGTCTTACTGGCATTTAAACCTAGTGAGGAGGGAGCCATATGAATTCTTAAAAATTGCATATGGTCTAAAATTTGTAGAAAAGAATCCCAGAGCTGTGTGGTGAAGTCTTAGGAAGACCTTCAACAACACTGAAACAAAGACACATTCTTTATCTTATCCTCATCTGTAATTTAAGGTACTTCATTGTCCATACTTCCATCATGGTAGAAAATACTTATGAATGCAGATATAGACAAGTAATTTTTTTCTGAGGCTTTTGTCTGTCCTTAGTAAGAATTACAAATGTTTTATAAACTATAACATAGAGAGGAAAATAACCATTCATACCATTCCTAAGGTAAAACAGGAATTCTCATATTGTAATCAAATACTGTGTATGTATTTCTGTGGGTTTCCATTTTTGATGCATTTTTTCTCCTCTTATTCCCTTCAGGTTATGTACTGCTTTTGAAAAGCAGCCCTTCATTCCAGTGAATGGCTTTATATTTTATCAGCCTTTTTCTCTTCACATCCTCAATTAAGGAGTAAAAGAGAGAGAAAGATTTACATCTCTAAGGTATATTTTTGCAACATTACATTAGATAAAAGAAAGTCAACACTACTCCAACCATGTATAACAATTAGGAAGGTTAAGTCAGAGAACTTGTTCTAACTAACAGATTTCATAATAAAAGATGTCAAAAATAAGACACAAAAATACGGATGTTTCTGTCAGAAACAAAGCAAAAATATAAGAAATTCCCTGACACTTTTTGCATATTGGGAAGATCATGCTCTTTTCCAAGAGTTTTTGACTGACTTCTTAAATTTCTTAGGGCACAGGTTTGACATAAAAGATGTTAGAAAGATCCATATGACCTAATCCCTTTATAAGCCATGCACATTCATTCACCCACCATGTAGACAACATAGTTGTAGAACTACAATGAACTGCAACTGATGTTGGAAAACCACATGCCAGTATTTTTGTCACTGACTTTACATTCTGTATTTAAGAATTTGACAGTGTTTAACGGGAAATGAATGCTTCACTGAGAGCACCATATTAAGCTATTCCCTAAACTAAAACTGAAACAGACTAGATGCAGTGACAAAACCCATGAAAAATGATTTCAGAACCTAGTCTCAGAGACTTTAATCGACACTGAAGGATGTAAACACCAGTGTGCTTGCCTATCCCTCCTTCAAGACCATACAAATATACATGTTCACTCCAGAAAAAGAAGAGAAAATCTTCCCTGACCTCGGTATGCAATACACTAGTAGCTACATAGCAGTCAAGTCCTAAGCCAAAAGCCTGATTGTCCTAATATTCTGTAATCTGTTTAATTCAGGTTTCTCCAATGCGCTTATTATCCTAGATCCAAAGATTTTAACTCTGTTATTCTGCTCCCTTCTTACAATATATGCACAAAAGTAAAATTAGCATACAGCTACAAAAAAAAGTCCACTTTCTTCTTATCTACAGAGTTTCAGCTCACTGCGTAGACACAGAAATGTAAGGGACAAATGAGTAGCATGATATGTGAATGGCAAGATCACTTAGAGCACTTGTTCTTGGAGTGCTAGGTGAATGTTCCTTGCAGGCATATTGCAGAGTCTTTGAAAATGTCGCCTATTACACCTAATAGAGAATTGTTACTAGCATTTATTATATATTTATTTATTATATATTTATTTATTTATTATATATATTGATTTAATTTTAGAAGCAACGTCTTCACCCACATGGTATGTTATTCTTATGCATGCTGACATTTGCAATGTGATATTTTAAATAAAGCGCAGTAGCCTGTTTGTCCCTCTCACTGGAATTTCTCTCTGGAAACAATGGCAAGTCCGTCACATAATTTCACAAATTTCATCAGCTTCTATGAAAAGGAACTGTTATTTGCAGTTTTCCAGACTGAAAAACACTGCTTCATTATCTTGACCTAGTAGTCTATAGCAAATTTCCCATAAGGGAAAGCAACTATTTTTCACACTAGTAGCAACACTATTATTGCCCCCTCATTGACTTGTCCTTAGCCCAGAGCTCAGTCAAGAATTTATATCTGGAAAACAGCATTTGATTAGGATAAAGTTATAAATTCATTACATAGGTTTTCTAGCTATCACTTAAAGTCGATAATTCAAACTTCTTTTCATGAGATATTTAGTGAGATAAAAACTATCCATGGGACAGAATATTTGAAGTTCCTAGTAATAAATTTATGCATTATGTTATATATATATATATATAGACTTGGTTTTGTGTTCCAAAAAACCAGATGTGTGATGAAAGACTAGAAATTAAAGAAAGACCACTGTAGAGTCTTAAGATTCTGTAGAACTGTATCAACAACCTTATTTTAAGTCATGGAGTGGTACCTCAGTGATTTATGTAAAAATCAAATAATAATGACTAAAATTTGCATCGAAGTATAATCTTTCCTTCCTTAAAATATAAAAATAAAAGTAAAATTAAAAATAGAGTCTTTCTGCCTGTGACATATTTGCTACCAACTCCCTCAAGAAGATTTAAATTAGCATTAATAAGGAGCAAATCTCGATTGATTCAGAAAACTGTTAGAAGTTAGTTCTGTGTCTCAGAAAGTGTGAATAACACTGTGACACATGCCCCGTTGGAGCAATTTCTGAGACACCTTACACCGGCCTACACTGACTCATCTCACAAGAGGTCAAGTCTGCTTCGCTATAGTCTTGGATAGCTCATCTTGATTATTCAAGATATACATGTGGAAAGAAAAGGATATTTTTCCCTTCTAATCAAGGCTGGTTTCTCTTCCACCCCATAGTGGACACCTCTGTTTTTATGCATTCCTTCTTTATTTCCAACCCATACTCCCAACTTGGAGATGGGCACCAGGAAGACAGTCCTCTCCAAGAGTGCAGAGGTAGTGGCTGCTTTATTGACCAGATATTTGGCACAGACGTGTCTTGCTGACAGCAGAGGATTCCCTGTCAGAACATTCAGGAGTACCAGGGCAGCTGTGAGAACCCGTCTTACTTGGCTTCTTCTCACTGGTGATGTTCCCATTGCTGCTGTGTTCCTTTACGAAAAATATTTGCTGATCTGAATCCTTAGATACACACTAGAAAAGGATGTTTTTCACTGCCATGGGTGCCTAGGATTTTTATTTCAAGTTGCTGCACTACAACGTCCCATGTGTGATAGAAGATCGCATCTCAAGCAGGACTGGCAGCTCTGTTTGAAACATTTGTGTTGTTCCTACTACTCAGTGATAATGCAAACAGGCAGGAGGCCTTGTATTGGTGGCTTTATGCATGTATATGCAAACCAGGACTTAAAAATACAGCCTAAGGGTTAGGAAGGCCTTGCTGCCAAAAGCTCCTGCCAGGAGGAATAAAGCTCCATAGAAAGGTGGGAAAATTTGAGGAAAGAATAAAACAGGTAAAAACATTTTCAGAAGTAAAAATCCCAAAGTTATTGGACTTGTGGCCCATTTTCCTTACCGCAGTGGCAGGTAGGGAATAAATCAGTTGAGTTGCACACAGCAGCCACTGTACATGCTGCACGGAATCAACACCTGGAGGTCACGAGAGTTGAAAAGGCAGGTCTGCCAGCCCCAGTGCAAAAAGTTGATTCTGGACAGGTTTAGTTTGCTAAAACCTTCCAGCAAATTTGATGAAGTTGTTTCTGTTTTTTTCTCAGGTGGTAAGCAGTTGCTGGAACAAGTGGTTTTTGTAAACCTGGTTGAGCCTTTATCCAACCCAGAAACTGAAAGTAATTTGGATAAGCTCCCTCACTCCAAAAGGAGTAGAAAATTTCAGTGACAACAGCAATGACGTCAAGGGGTGATAAAACTCCCTGACCAAGTCTGTCTTCTCCTTAAAGTTCTTCCCTTGATTTTTGTGCTCCAGGAAGCCCTGGAGAAAATGCATTTACATGGTTTCTTTGCCTGTCAGTACTGCTGGATCACCTTCCTCATGGTCTTCACAGGACCATCGTGAAAGCATACAATGCTTGCAGAGAACTTTCGCCTCCTCCCACTATAAGCCAATGGAATACTAACGTGGCAGCCATCTCCTGTCCTCTTCCTGCTTGTGACAGCTCTGCTGTAACCCCAGCTGGGAGACAGGGAGAAGTTGTACATATGTAGATGATTCATTTCCCACTTATGAGGTATATCATTATTGTTTAGGAACAATGAAGGATACTGAATCTGATTCTGCCCTGCAAGCACTATATATTTATCCTGTGAAGCTGCCTTTAAAAATATGATTGGAGAATTGGGACACAAAAACCCTGTGCAGAGCTACAGGACTGGGGAAGAATGGCTTGAAAGCTGCCTGGCAGAGAAAGACCTGGGAGTGTTGGTTGACAGATGAATTAACATGAGCCAGCAGTGTGCTCAGGTGGCCAAGAAGGCCAACAGCATCTTGGCTTGTATCAGAAACCGCCATCAGGGCCAGGGAAGTGATGCTCTGCACTGATGAGGCCCCGCTTTGAATACTGCATTCAGTTTTGGGCCCCTCACTATAAGAAGGACATTGAGGCCCTGGAGTGCATCCAGAGGAGAGCCACAAAGCTGGTGAAGGGACTGGAAAAAAGTCTTAAAAGAAGCAACTGAGGGGACTGGGGTTGTTTAGCCTGGGGAAGAGGAAGCTGAGGGGAGACCTCATTGCTCTCTACAACTACCTAAAAGGAGTTTGCAGAGAGGAGGGTAATGGCCTCTTCTCCCAAGTGATAGAACAAGAGGGAATGGCATCAAGCTGCGTTAGGGGAAGTTTAGATTGGACATTAGGAAAAAATTCTCCACAGAAAGGATCATCAAGCACTGACACAGGCTGCCCAGGAAGGTGGTTGAGTCATCATCCCTGGAGGTGTTTCAAAAGTGGGTAAATGAGGTGCTTGGGTCATGATTTATTAGACAGGTATAGTTGGAGTTGATGACCTCAAAGGTCTTTTCCAACCTAATGAGTCTATGATACTATGATTTTATTATGTTTCTGTGTTATTTTCTTACTGGAATACAATAAATTCTTGTCAAGCCTGCTAAAATTGGAGGATTTTATTCAGCTAAAATTTAAATCAGTCTGACTTATGCAAAGTTTAAGATGGATAAGAAAGGTGCCCTTTGCCATATCTCACTGGTATCTTGTACACCTCGAGATCAATGTGCCTTTCAATATTCATCGTGATGGGTTTTATTTTGAATTCCCACAGGTACAGTAGTGAGCGTGAGCAAGAGCAGGCATAGTTTTATTCCACGTAGCTTCAGCTTGGAAAGCGAAGTTAGGGAAAATTTGCTCATTAGCTTTTGAAGACACACAGTTGGGGTTGGTTTTGGTTCTAAGCATTCGCATGCTCAGGCAATTGTCTTCCCTTTGCCATTAGCCTCTGCTTTGCTTGATCAGGTGGCCTGTCATTTACTACCTTCCTGTCACTTTCTTAGCTTCAGAAGTCTTGATGGAGGAAAGGTCTGATTGTGCCTTCAAAATTTGAATTCCACATCTGTTAACTATGGGGGGAGGGAGGTCCAGGCAAAGTAGATAGGTGTTTTTGCATGGAGAATCTTTATGCCTCCAAATCATGACTGAATGACCCTGAGATGTGTAGCGTGCACAGTTTGCACCTGAAATTTGAATTAACTGGGTAAGGAACAATCTGTCATTGATGCAAATGATGAAATGGTGCCATATAAAAAAACTGGACTGCAAGTAAAAATTAAGGTTCACTTTTACAATGAATATCTCTTTTATTCAATCTAGAAACCCTGCTTATCACCTTTCATTAAAAAAAAAAAAAATCTGAGGCTCGTTATTCTCTATCTGCTTTCTGCATGCTTTATAATTTCTGAAGGATTTTTCCAAGGATGATGAGGGACAAGATCCTTGTTAAAGAACACTTTGAATCTCATCCAACAAAGATGACAATAAATCTTCAAACCATTTCTGACCATATGTCACAACTCCTGAAGGCAAATGAAGGCTTTTACAGCTTTTAAATAATCTTTGGCAATGACAGCTGTTAAGATACTTATCCTCCTACCTACTCTTTCCTTTCTCACAAAGGGGAGGGAAAGGTTGTGTTTTCATTCACCCTGCTTCAAGCATCATGCATCATAACCTGACTTACTGTAAACTACATATTAAAAACAACATGAAAGGCCTACTTAATGTGTGCAAATTAAGAAACCTGTTATTCACCTGTTATTCACACAGCTCTCACAGTTTTCAGAAGAAACTACCTTACATTTCTAGACTACACTATTGTTCAAGGGCAAACTGCATTTACTTTGGAGTTTCTAGTGCTAAATCAGCTCCAGACAAAGAGAAATAAATAATTCTTTTAACCTCTGTATAGAAAGCTTGCAAAGGCTAAATTTTATAAATCACTATATTTACCTCACTTAATAGTATGATTTTTGCATCTGTTTTCTTCTATTGAAAGGCTTAGATTAGTACATTAGAGTGTAAAACAGGATCTGAATTTTAAGAAAGTGGTAGTGCTTGCTACTTCAATAGAGCATTTGTGTCTTTACACAGAACTCTGTGAGTTATGCAGATCAGTCTAACAAACCTGGGAGAGGGTTGCACTGAAAGAGAATGCATTTATCCATAGGAACATTTTTTAATATCATAGGTTTTTGAGACATAAGCAAAAAGTATGCACTACATCTAAAATATTTATTACGGAAAACAATTTATATAAGTGTCCCCAACTAGTCTGGCCAGTATTCAGTTACTGGAAACTGATGATTTCTAGAAGCTGAAGATTTCATCAGTAACGAAATACTCTATTAATTGGATTTTACTTATTTAGAAACTACCTAGGACACCCAAATACAAAGCACATCCTGTGTTTAACCATATAATTTAGTTTACATATTCCTTACAGAATTCTGTGTCTACAAATCAGGTCATACATTTCATACACACAGACACACTCAGACACATAATCTTTTCCTCAGTATGGCTAATAATGATGAAGAGGGACTGCAAATTGGCAGCCAAGAGTAAGGAATCTAATTATAATGTCCTAAATATTTTTATGACATTTAACTGTCTACAACAATCAACTTCAAAATAAAAACCAAACATTTTTAATATTTTGGAAATATTACTTCACATACAGCCTTATTTTTATTATAATCTAACAACTATCTACAGTTTACTACAATTAATGGATGCACGAGTCAATGAATTTCAATACCCCCTACATATTTAGGAGCCAAAGAGCAACATGTATGAAATGGTGGAGTTTCAGATCCTCAGCTGTGCAAAGCCTGGTATTTAAAATACTCTTTGGCACATACATACCTTTAAGAGTATAGCCCCTGATTTCTGAAAGTCTTACTTTCAAGAGTATGATGCCAAGTTGTTTCAGAGCATGGGCAGTGATAGCTTGTAGCTATCTATTCCCATCTGGGCATTTCCCTTGGGGGAAGAGATGAGAGTCTAGGAATAATGCATCTGTTGTCTGGTTGATTATGCCAAGCTAACAAGAACCATAAGCAGAAGACGGTCTGAAATCTGTTTGGGGATTTATGAAGGACTGGGTTGCACAACTTGGAATCTCCTGAATGACATCGCAGTGATTCTACATATCACATTTGAGGCAATCGGTTGTTTTCTTATTTTTTTTTTTCAAGAAACAGAAGGAAAGAAGCAGCTGAAGAATGCAGTGGTAGTTCTCAACTTACAGCCTATGTTTTAAAATCTGTATTCAAAGCTCTACTCAGCCAGCATACCTAAACCTTCATCTTCCTTTTACCTGCACTTTAGAGAGAAGATCTCCGTTCCTGTTCTAAAATATTGTCTGTGGTGAGTAAATGAATAGGAATATCTAGTTTGCTGAGGTCTATCTCAGTGCTACTAAGTGAAATAATGGTTTGGGCCTAAATTAAAAAAAATAAATACATCCACTTACATATTTACAAATGCATTCTATACATCTATGCAGATATCTTCTGGCAAATTATAATTATAATTAACCTGTCTGGCAAAACAGGTGTCTTCAATTTCAGCACACAGTGAAACACGCCATGTACACACTGAAAAAATAAGCAGAAACTGATGTGCATGCACCTATGTACTCTCTATGAGGCAGGAAAGAAATAACATGCATACATGCTTTTAAATCCAGCCAAATTTTCTGAACTGTGTTTTATATATCTCATTAATTATATAGGAGAAATTGGAAGATCTGGAACTGTGGCAGTCTTTAAGGGGAGAGACAAATAAATAATTGAATACTGCATTGCTTCAGATCGCTTCTACATTCTTTTGCCCTAAGATATCTCTTTCAAGCTTCAGGGAATTAATAAATTAGATGACTGATCTGAGTATTATACCTGCTTTGGGGGAACCACAGAAAAAAGGTAAAAAGGAATCAGGGTGGAAACATTTCATCTTATAATTTATTCTCCTCTACTACAGCTTAATATCTTCCCAACTGAAAAAAAAAAAAAGAAAAAGAAAAAGAAAAAAAAAGTGGAAAGTCTGATTTAAAGAACTGGATTTAAGAGTGGGTATGTTTATTTATTTACTTAGTGGATTATGTGCAAATACAAAAATCTCCTTCCAACCATTCACAGAAAACACCTTATATCCACACGTGCATTATCTTAAATATACAAGTGTTTTATGTAATACTTTATTTTTTTAATGTAAGACAGGCTAAATTTGATGAGTTATGATAAGTCATTAAAGTGACAGGAAGAAACAGTATGAGAAATTATGAGGCTGTATTCATGAATTTACTTTATGGGAAATGATAGTTCAGTCTAAACCTAGTCAAAATTAAGGAACGGTATTATTTCGAAACTGAGCTTGCACTTAGGGCGTGACCTGAGATCCCGCATACTCCTCCAATTATGCAGTCCCTCTTCATCATTAAATGCAGGGCCTGATAAGGAGACCTGAATGTCTCAACTTGTATCCAGTCCTTCAGAGGTTCAAGACCCCTCTCACAGACTGGGAGATTTAAGTCCAATTTCCCTCTTCTCTAAGGGAAGGCAGATTAAAGACCTGCAGACAGGACTGTCTTGCAATTTTGACTTTAATTTATTTCTCATGAACACCTTAATTTAGTAAAGCAGAGTCCAAGACTGCCCATGCCATCTCTTGACAATCTTCACAACCAACAGCTATCTTCTTTAGTTTTTTCTTCAAACATATTCCTGTAAAAATGTTTAGGCTGGTTTTGCACTATCCCATTTTTTTTTTCCCTAACAACAAAACACAGCACACACATGAAAACATTGTGAAGGAGCTACTATTATGTCTCCCTGTCTCATGATAAAAAACACAAAGAATCTCCCTTAAATGCCACAATGCAAATATGGTGGAGGATGTAAACATCCTCATTAAGCTTTCAAACTGCCTAGTTCTAGCTTCAGCTGGTTTCTTTCTGCTGATGTCATTTAATTATACATGCTGAAGCTTTTAGCAGCACAGAATCAGATAAGTTTGTTTATGAATAAGCATGTATAAAGTTTTTACCAGCACATTAATCATTTGGCATAGAAAGAAGCATCACATTGGCTAAAAACTCACTGCTTCACTGCCCATGGGAAGTGTAAAATTTTAGCAGTCAGAGATTGCTTACCTTTATGACAGGCCAAGTGCTGAGTAAGATTGGTTGAATTTGCATTCCCCTAAACAGTACTTTCATTTAGTTAATGAGAGCAATTGTCCTTTGACAGCATGAATGACAGCAGCAGGAATAACAGCAGCAGTAACATCAAGTTAGGATTTTTAATTATGCTTTATTGGATACCTGCTCCTGGAATCTAACCCAGACACAGAAGAACAAACTAGTTCAGTGGAACGCAGGTATCTCTGTACATCCTATGTATTTAACTGCCTAGCTCTGCCCAATTAGCCCATTTTCACTACTGTGTGATCCAGCAGAAATGGTTTTATACAGCAGAACAGTATCACACAGAGACTCCAAAGTGCAGCCCCTCTGCGGTAAGCTTTGAAAATACACTTTGTAACGGGCTGTGTTTCTAATTTCAAGTATGTACAACTGTAAGCTTCTTTGGGACATGGGACATTCATTTGAATTTTCTGTTACTTTCACGCTAAAGAGCCTTGCTCATTGTCACTCATCTCTGAGTGGCAAAGTCCCTTTCCTGGCTTCCATGGGACTAACTTTCAGACTAGGCAAAGCTACTGCTATGTGTCAAGTCTTAAAATAACTTGTTGCAAAGCTAGGCAATTGCAAAAGTGTGTCCAGCAAGTCCAGATTTTGTATTCAAGCTTTCTTTCTCCCTTAAATGGATGAGGAGCATTTTGATGTATCTCAACATTTCCTTTAATTTAATTAGGCTAGAATAAAAAGCCCTTAAAAGCAAATGTAAAATAGAAATAATTTGCAAATGCTTATAGTAATCTGTACTTAAACTAGATGTGTGAACATCAAAGCTACAATATTTCTGCATATATCCAGCTCCTGGAGACACCCTCAGGAATCCTATTGTCCTGCATTCCTGTTGTACATCCTTAATGAGCATCTGTTCCCACTGAAACATACGGGGGTTTATAGCCTATTTCCCTAGGTGCTCTCTGGGAGTTATATACACATTCAGTTCTTCCCAATTCACAAATTATTTACCTCTTTGACTTACTGGTCAGATAGCTTAGACAGCCTTCTCATTAAAAGGAAGGTTGTCCTGCTGCTGCTGTAGAGATGCAAGTACTAATGCAGCAGAACAGTGTTGCTTCCTGCACTTGACTAATCGACTACAAACTCTTTGATGTATGAATAATTCCTTTTCCAATCTGTGTAAAAAATTCAGAGCAGAAATTTCAGTGATTCCATCTATATATATAAAATAAGATGCATTTTTTATAGTAACCTGGAGATTATCAAATACACTTGATATTAATATGAATATGGGATAATTGTGTTTAGTGCATTACATAAACTAATAGACAAATATCAAACACTTGTATTAATCCTGTTGAGATGGCGGCTGTTTTGGAGTGCCTGTCCCCTAAGCCTATGTTTGGTAGGTACCATGGTAACTTGTAAAATGAAAAATCCAGTAGTGCCAGCATCTAGTTAAGTAAGAATCACTGGAATAACCTTAATATAGCAGCAGGAACTGAAAGAAACACTTAGCTGTAGAAATCCAGACAAGAGTTTTGCAAGGTGCAAGCCTCCAATGTAGTAGGAAATATATCTTAGCACTCCCAAAACGGTGAAATAAATAATATGTGCATAAGTAGCCATGTAGATTGAAAGTTTGTTTCTTGGAACCTGTATTTGTAACTTGAATACTGCATATGCAGAAACTGCATCTCAAGAGACTGCTATTTCTCTTCCACATAGGAAGACTAAATGAGGGAGTGCAAAAATTACCGGCCATGGATATGACCTGTACCACCTCGTTTTTGGACAAATTCACTATCAAAAATCACATATAATTTTCAAATGTTCATCACGTTTGAGTTTCTTTACAAAACATCAGATGAAGTCTACACAGCAGAGCTCCAGAAAAAATATTAACAGCAAACACGGAAACTCAAGTGAAAATCTGTGGTAAACTTATGTATCCTTACACAAACTTACTGAAGGCCTATAAGAAACCATTAATATACTGCATTAAAATATCCCTAATACTGGTCTCAAATATTAATTTACAATGGACTTGTGATGTATTTGAGGGATCATAATTATTTTGCTTATTTGGATAAAGATATTTCTTCAAGAAAAATATGTTAAAGCATGACTACTAAGCAATTTCTATATAAATAACCTTCATGTTCTGCCCAAGTAATCATCTGATAAATAACACGATATAAGGAAGTTTACAATAAGACAAAATAAATATGGAAAGTGTAATGATGTTGCAAATTGAGGCTACCTTGCAGAAATCATTTTTTTCTAACATTAGTATAAAAATAAAACCCAACTGAGATTTCTTTTTGCTTCTCCCTGCAGAACCAGCTATACCTCCTTTAAAGTGAACTTTCAGCATAATAAAGCAATGTAATGATGAATATTCTAAAAGGTCAATACTAATTAACTGCATTAATGTATTTTACATAGAAACAGCTATTTGAGGACACCTTTTTTCACTTTGTACCAGCAAAAGATCCTTCAGCAAGATTTCCAAGAAAAACAACTTAGAAGAAGGGCAGTAGGGCAGTTAGAATATGGGAGTTTATGAACATTACAGTATATTTGATGCACATGTGTATATGTTTGTATATGTGCCTGTATACACATGCAAATAAATATGCTGGGATAAATTTTCTCAGATCATTAGTTTAACAGTATCAACATTTGCAAGAAGACAAATCACATCTCCATAATTATAACGACAGTATTGAAGGAAATCAAACATCTGTCCAGATGCTGTTAAATTAGCTCCTGTGTTGGCTGAACTCCAACTTGCAAACTTCATCCTAAACACTTTGTATAGGTTCAGCTACAAAGAAGCTTACACTACAAATGATCCATCATGACGTCGACGTCTCTCTTGAAATGATGTGACTTCCCATGTTAAAGCGGTCAAGTGGACTAGCTGTCTGTGAAAATTAGTTACTGGGCTTGTATCTGTGCTTGCATTGTGGGTTATCTGTACATTAGCATTCCTTATACCATAACAGAGGGTTCTCTAGAACAAAGCACTTTCTGTTGAGTTTTTGGTTCTGTTTTGTTTTGGGTTTTTTTTCCACTATAGTCTCACTATAGTTCATTCTTGCAGTGCATATGAAATTTGCACAAAACCATCTGGGTAACTTCCATCTAAGAAGCTTTTGCTTCCTACATTCCAGCACTATTTCCATGATAATAATAAAAACTTTAAAAGGTGGGATGGCCAGATCATCACCTTCAAAATAATACTGTGATTCTGTGAAAATAATACTTTTAATGAGAAATAAAATGCTTAATAGATATGCCTGTTGTCAAGACACTGTATGCAGTCATTCTTCAAGTTGTTCTGTCTCAAGGCCCCTAAAAGATGCCAGAATCTATGAACTTTTCTACTAATATGTCTTACACACCTCAACTCACGCACTCTTCACAACTCATTCCAAAACTCACAGAATCATAGAATCACAGAATCATAGAATAACCAGATTGGAAGAGACCCACCAGATCATTGAGTCCAACCATTCCCATCAATCACTAAACCATGCCCCTCAGCACCTCGTCCACCCGTGCCTTAAACACCTCCAGGGAAGGTGAATCAACCACCTCCCTGGGCAGCCTCTGCCAGTGCCTAATGACCCTTTCTGGGAAAAATTTTTTCCTAATGTCTAGCCCAAACCTTCCCTGGTGGAGCTTGAGGCCATTCCCTCTTGTCCTGTCCCCTGTCACTTGGGAGAAGAGGCCAGCACCCTCCTCTCCACAACCTCCCTTCAGGTACTTGTAGAGAGCAATGAGGTCTCCTCTCAGCCTCCTCTTCCCCAGGCTGAACAACCCCAGCTCTCTCAGCCACTCCTCATAAGGCCTGTTCTCCAGCTCCTTCACCAGCTTCATTGCTCTTCTCTGGACTCGCTCCAGAGCCTCAACATCCTTCTTGTGGGGAGGGGCCCAGAACTGAACACAGGATTCAAGGAGCGGTCTCACCAGTGCCGAGTACAGAGGGAGAATAACCTCCCTGGTCCTGCTGGTCACGCCATTTCTGATACAGGCTAAGATGCCATTGGCCTTCTTGGCCACCTGGGCACACTGCTGGCTCATGTTCAGTTGGCTGTCAACAAGCACCCCCAGGTCTTTCTCCTCCAGGCAGCTTTCCAGCCAGACTTCTCCTAGTCTGTAACACTGCACAGGGTTGTTGTGCCCCAAGTGCAGGACCCGGCATTTGGCCGTGTTAAACCTCATGCCGTTGGTCTCAGCCCAGCAGTCCAGCCTGTTCAGATCCCTTTGCAGAGCCTCCCGACCCTCCAGCAGATCCACACTTCCACCCAGCTTAGTGTCGTCTGCAAACTTGCTAAGGGTGCACTCGATGCCTTCATCCAGGTCATTGATAAAGACATTGAACAGGGCTGGACCCAGCACCGAGCCCTGGGGAACCCCACTTGTCACTGGCCTCCAGCTGGATTTAACACCATTTCCCACCATTCTCTGGGCCCGACCATCCAGTCAGTTTTCCACCCAGGAGAGTGTGTGCCTGTCTGGGCCAGAGGCTGACAGTTTCCGTAGCAGAATGCTGTGAGAAACTGTGTCAAAAGCTTTACTGAAGTCCAGGAAGATACATCCACAGCCTTTCCCTCATCCAGTAGTTGAGTCCCTTTATCACAAAAGGCGATCAGGTTAGTTTGGCAAGACCTGCCTTTCATGAACCCATGTTGACTGGGCCTGATCACCTGATTCTCTTGCATGTGCTTCATGATAGCACTCAATATCACCTGTTCCATGACTTTCCCTGGCACTGAGGTCAGACTGACAGGCCTGTAGTTCCCTGGATCCTCCCTGTGACCCTTCTTGTAGATGGGCACAACATCAGCCAGCCTCCAGTCTAGACGTTGAGCATCTGGAGGTTGCTTTTATGTCATCAGTATTTGCAAGTAACTAGCCAGACTAAGGGGTGGTCTTGAAGAAGTAAAACAACAGGAAAACAGTCAATATTAATTTTTGATATACCATGAGGATATATATCAAGGAAGAATGGAGTTCCCTTCAGCAGCCCAATGCCTATTTCAGACTACTGGAGAAAGGGTCATCTAAAAGTCTGCTTACAAAATGTAAGGAATTAACTATTATTTCAACCAAAGTAACAAATATTTTTCCTAAAATATTGCTTTTTCTCCCCAGATGAGAATTTTTTATACTTCTTCAGTTTGTTTCTAGCAATACAAAGAAAAACAAGAAGTACCATTACTATAGTTTCTTCAAGACTAAGTGAGCTTTCTCTTTAGATGATCATAATGGGTAGCTTCATATTTTTCAGACATCTAGTTAGCAAAATAACAATCAACTTACTTAGCTCATATATAACACCACTGTATTTTCGGCTAACTGGTCAATAAAGTCCCCATTCCATAAAAACTGAAGCAACAGTTAAAATGAAATAAAGAGGATAAACATGACAGAAAAAAGGCAAAAAAAAAAATCTTTTTTTTTTCTTGGAGTGGAGTATTGCCTCTGCATTCTTTAAAAAGACATAAGATGAATCACCTTCTAGAAAGCTTCTATTTTTTAGATAAAAGTATAAATAATGCCAGTGCCAAATCTTAAGGCAAAAGGAAAGTAAGAGTCATATTCTTCTTCAAAAATAGTATGTTTGACCTAATGATAGCTATTGAATGTAACAGCTAAATGTCAAAGAACAGAGAAAAAAGAAGAAAGAAAAAGATTTAGCATTAAAATTTACAGACAAAAAAGGGACATTTTCATCAATCATTTGAGCAAAGTTCCCTTACTGTTTTCTCAAATTCTGACTTTACAGGAAACAAGTATTTTTATTTATATATCACTATCATCATTTATACAGTAGAAAAAGGACTGTATAGGAGAAAATAGACCAAAAATTGGCTGTTCAGTGCCATGGAAAGTAATTGTTCCATAGTTGTTCTTTTCTATTCTCAATAGAGAGCAACAGGAGAAAAACAGGGAATATAGAATAAATGTCAACTCAAAATATTGCTGAGTGATTCAGTTCAAGAGACAGGTTGGAGGCTAATGGCTTAAAAACTTACACTTGACTTCAAAGTGTAAATATCCAAGTCTAGCTCAGTTATCTGAGCTGATAGTGTTCTGGCTAATTTTCCTCCTGTATATATTGACCAGCTTCTCACATTTGACATCTCTTTATCTGTATGTAATTGCATGAGTTTTACAGTGATTTTTTTGTTTTTTCAAACTAAAATCAGAACTATAAGAACCCTTTGATATATGTAATTGTTATGTAAGGACACTTGTATGCACAGTACGTATGCATAGTTCTCTTTCTATTCAACCTTCGGCACAGAAAACTAGTTTGGTAATTTACTTTAGTGACAAAGTAAAATACAATATAAAACCTCAACTTCCATAGGAGGACCCAGATGTTCAGAAGCAGAGTCTCTACCACTAAATAGGCTCTTGACATTACTACTGAGATCTGCTGAATGGGAATACCAGATTGGTGCTTCTGGATGAGAGATTAAGGCCTTGAGGAAACAGAGAAAAGTGCATTTGATTTTGCTTTGATTGCTTCAAGTCCTACAGACTACAAACTTCCACTCCCGTAACCAGTCTTTGCACAAAAGCACATCAGAATAGTAGTAAAGGGAACACTGACAAAATCGATGGGGTGTTCCATAAGTATCATTTCAAGGCTATGCTATTTACTAGTTTCTCAAATTCAGAACTGTTAAATTAAACTACAGTTTTAAAAATAAAACTAGAAGATCCAGTGTTTCCTGATAGTAGACTGTTCAAACTCATAGAATTCTCTCATACTATGAAGCCAACAAAGACAGTAAAAATCTTAAAAAGTTATTCATGTTTTCAGGTATATTTCTACAGGAAATCAGATTGAGATTTTAAAACAAACCATTAAAGTATAATATCAGCTGTTTAAGTATTTGTTTAAATAACAATAAATTAGCATTTTTAAGGCTGAGTTGGTTCTTACTCATATTTCATCAGAATACATTTTCTTAAAATTATCTGTTAAACAATATTTCTTGCTGATTTTCAGAATCTATGCACTATGGAATCCAATGTCTTTACTCCTGAGAGGTCAAAGAATTTCTAGGAGAATTATTACAGAATGATTAATTTGCTTTAGTTCCCATTCTATCTAAATAACATTAAAAACACTTGCTGAATGCATCAGACTCAGTAATCATCATCTTTGTTATTAATGTAAACCTCAAAATCTTGAAAATGTACTGAATATATTCAGATAAAAGACCGAAGATTAAACAAAAAACCTCCATATTTCAAATACCTAGGTTGATAAAGCTGAGGAAATGCAATGTTTGGATACTTTTTTCTTTTTGGTGTATTCAACAGGGCTTTAGGTTTGCTACCAAGAATAAATAACATTTTATAACATCTAACAGTGCTCTATGAACTGCTTCGGAATCTGGCCTTTTGTCCCAATGGAAAGGAAAACTCAGTGATTTGACGTAAATTCCAGATACACTTAAGTCACCGACAATTTTGCATTGGCCAGGACTTTATCCTTAATCTCTAGCAATTGCATTTGTTTTGGAAAAGATACAATGTAATATAAGTGACAATTTTGATAAATGAAGAAAGAAAGAAAAAAAGGTAGAAAGGTAGGAAGAAAGAAAAATATTTAATGAATGGTTATCAGAATTTACAGGCCATATAATCTGTAATTCTGACCAAGGACACAGTAAATCTGTAAATTTAGAAGTCCTGCTAGTGTACCCAGCAAATCGAAAACCAGAAAATACGGTACTATCCTGAAGCATGCTACAGGCATTTTACCACTTGTTATCTCATCATGAATTTTTATAAAGAAAAACTGTATTCCTGAACTATATTGAATGAGATTTCCTGCTTATTATTACTAGGTCATATTTATGTGCCCCCAAACACAGCATGTTTACCTATTCTCTATATTAGTAAGTCATCCTAAATTAAATCAAGAATGAGGAGGCTGCATTTGTCCAGTTGCAATATTCTGCTCCTCTGGCAAAATGAGGATGTCTTGGGAGACAGTAGACATTTATGACATTGCTTACATTTTTTCATTTCTAGGAGCTATCTAATCATGCCTTTAAAGTAGAGTCTTTTGAGTGACAGGTTTGAAAACTCCTCCAGGCTCAGGTCACTAGACTAACAACCTCAATAAGATGCTAGTTAAAGACATTAAAAATACCTCTCCCAGTCAAAGTGTGAAATTCACGTCTTCTTAGTTCATCTGTAATATTGAGGTTAGTCTGAAATGCCCGATATACGTCACAAAAGAAAGACTCCCAAGTCTGCGTATCCAGTAGCTCCTTTTGCTCTTAAAACTTACCTTTGCCAGCAAAGCTTAGTGTTAGTGGTTTTGGTATGCAATCAGTCTGTATTATGTATAAGCAAAAGTTCTGAGACTTTGTCATTACATGAAGACTTTATATAAACTAACAAACTTAAGGTTAGAAGAATCGAAGGGGCTGTTACTTCTGTTTTACTCACTGAAATAAGAAGAAATTAACTCTTTTTTTGTCCATAGAAACTTCTTTAACAACATCCATGAATACCATAATTCTAATCATGACGAGTACATACATTTGGATGTATACTGCGTAATTTTAGACTGCTTAAAGAATCATGCTGTTTCATCTGTTTTTCTTGATTGATAGTTACTCTATAATTAGGGTCAGTTCCAAAATGACCTCAAATGTACTGCAAATTCCTTACTTTCTATAACGTCCTTAAATACTTATATTAATTATTATCCAGTTCTGTATTTTGTATCCTTTGCATTTGCTATTTCTGTATGTAGACTCACAAATAGCTCAGATTTGAAGACCTTGAATGTTGGCTTTGTCTGATTCCTTTCTTGGTTTTTATTTAGTTCCCTTTTATAAACTGACATGAAGGGAAAAAGTGAAGAAGGCATTTGGAAAAGATTAAAGACATAAGAATATTTTAGTTTCAGAAAAAAAATATAAAATGTTGCTAATTGGTTATATGTTCTTTTCAACTGCTTTTCATGTTTTTAGTTACTGTTGTAAAGATAAACTAACTTCATGGTAGAAAGGGTATGAACAAATATTGGTGTCCATTAAGCACTCGGTCATGACTTTGGAGGCTTCAGTTATGCTAGATTTTACTGATAAGAAAGGCTGAGCATGCATATCTGGATGACCCGTGCATAGTGTTTTTAAAGACCTTACTAGAAGCTCAGATATACATACACAAAGCCCTAACAAATTAGCGGAGGAAACTGGTGTACAGAAGGCTAATTGAAGAACAGCTCTTAGTACGCAAAACTTTTCTCATAACAGTTAATGTTTCCTGTCAGATTTTAACTCATAATGGATATGAATTTGCACACAGCTCCAGATGGCTGAAAATTGACTTGAATGGAGCGGTAAAGATATATAACTGTATGTTTTGCAGTCCAAGATGTAGCTCACATTTGTATTCAAATGTAGCCATGATGACACAAGATTATGCACAATGTATTACATAGATTCTACCAGCTTCTCAGTCAAATTTCGTTGCCTGTTCTAAGTTTTTTATTACCAAAGACAAGACTAAGATGACCCAACAGTTTCAGAATATTTCATGATGCATAGTCTTCTTCAATGTAAACCTAAAATACTACTTCTAATTAAAAAAAAATTGGAAATACACAAGAAAAAAATATTTTTTAGTCTAAAGGCACAAAATTACCATCTACCATGACAAATTTTTTAAAATAAACTTTTTTTTTTTAATTGCAGTCTAGAGTAAAAGCAAAAGGTAGACCACTTTGGGGAGCTGACACTGAGAATCTCTCTGTTTATGTTCCTTTCAAGGAAAGACGATGAAATAAATGTCCTCTGGCTGTTCTGAGAAAAATAAGATTAGTATAAAACCAATTTGTCTAATACTGTGCAGAGTAAGCAGCTGCTATAGACATTTTATTACACTTCTGTAGTGACTCTAACATGCCACTAGCCTAGTGGAGCTAGACTGCCTAAGTGAGCAGTAGATGCCTCCTTAAATAAGATAAGGAAAAAATAAAGCAGAAGTAAGCATTAGAATCGCTAGGTTGGAAAAGATCATAGAGATCATCAAGTCCAACTGTACCTGTCCACTACTAAAGCATATCGCTAAGCACTTCATCTACCTGTATTCTAAATACCTCCAGGGATGATGACTCAAGCACCTCCCTGGGCAGCCTGTGCCAGTGCCTGATAACCCTTTACAGTGAGGAAAGTTTTCTTAACGTCCAATCTGAACCTCTTCTGGGGCAGCTTGAGGCCATTCCCTCTTGTCCTACCACCTAATCACTTGCAAGAAGAGACCAACACCCACCTCTCAACAACCTCCTTTCAGGCAGTTGTAGACAGTGATAAGGTTTCCCTTCAGCTTCCTTTCCCTCTAGCATAAACAACCCCAATTCCCTCACATGTTCCTCACATGACTTGTTCTCCAGCCCCTTTACCAGCTTCATTGCCCTTCTCTGGACACACTCCAGCATTTCAATGTCTTTCTTGTAGTGAGGGGTCCAAAACCGAACACAGTATTCGAGGTGCAGCCTCACCACTTCCGAGTACAGGGAACTTCTCTGGTCCTTCTGGCCATGGTGGTTCTGATACAAGCCGAGATGCTACTGCCCTTCTTGGCCACCTGGGCACACTGCTGGCTCATGTTCAGTCACTGTCAACGAACACCCCCAGGTCCTTCTCCTCCAGGCAGCTTTCCAATCACTCTTCCCCAAGCCTGTAGCATTGCATTTGGGACAAAATAACCCTATGCAGTGCTACAGGCTCGGAGAAGAGTGGCACACTGCTGGCTCATGTTCAGATACCTTTGTAGAGCTTCCCTACCCTCCAGCAGACTAACATTTCCACTCAGCTTAGTGTCATCTGCAAACTTATTGAGGGTATATTCAATCCTTTCATCCAGGTCATTGATAAAGATATTAAACAGAATTGGACCTAGCACTGAGCTGTGGGGACACCACTTGTGACTGGCCTCCAGATGGATTTAATTCTATTCACCACAACTCTTTGGGCCAGGCCAGACAGTTTTTAACCCAACCAATTATATTACTGTCTACTGTGGTTTCAAACACTTTTTTTTTTTTAAACTCAGTTGTAATACTTCAAATTAATATTTTAAAAATACCCTAAACAAATTTTTGGTCATCCTGGAACATTGTACTGTCAGGTGATCCTGATGGATTAATGTCTCTGCTAAAATTTCATGTAGTGTATTTTACCTGAAAAGGTTTTAATTGGGAAAGCATCAGAGATTTGTATAACACCAAACCATTAATCAGAAAATGGAATTATAGCAAAACCAGATGACCACACCTCATCAACTAAAACCAGATTTGCTATAATTATAGAAAATTACATAGTCTTTTTAATACATAAATTACTAGATAATGAAATTAGAGGTCACTACTTGAATAACAGTGATTGTTTTTGGAAAAAAAAAACACACTACCCCACATAATGGAGTGGAAAAGGGGCTATGATAAAAGCTTTTCAGTCTCTGCTGATGATCATAAGCTGAAAAAGACAAATATGATCTTGAAGAATATTACTAGAAAGATGGTCATTAAATGATAATAATTATATAATATACTGCTATGCTTGCAATATGATATATTTAAGAAGTAATTCTAATACAAAGAGGTATTAAGAAAGGTCTCAAAGTTCATGTTCTCCAAATTATTTTGTATTCTTGTCTAACTTCCTTCAGTCATACGATGTACAATAAAAGGGTAAAACATTCCCTAAGGGAAGGAGGGACTTAGTGACAAAATTAGCTCTGTATGTAACTAAGTTTAAATGAGAAAGGCTAAATGTATTAATAAAAGTAGTTAAAAGTCTGTCTTTTATAAGCTCAGTGTTGTTTACTTACTTAATGAAAACCATGTCTGTGAATATCCAAGTAGATCACAAAAGAATTACCATTATATATAACGAAGAGAGTTCAAAAGACCTGAGGTGATTTCTAACTCCATATTATCAGGACTTAACTTTTCATTAACTTTTCTTTGTAGTTTTCATACAACTTGTTAGTGGTTTCAGAAAACTTGTGGGTTTTTCCTTCTAACATAGATCCCTAAAAAGCACTAACACATTTTATCACTTTTGCCTAGGTACAGTATCCTAGGTAAGACAGAGTTTCAGCCAATGACCTTATACAATATTTTGCAACTTTCAGTAGTTTGATTCAGATCCAGTCTCTGAACCACCGTTTCCTTTTTTCACTAAAGCATTAAGGCCAGTGCCCAAATTCAGATGTTCAGCACCAATACATCTACACTACTAGCATATTCAGACTTGTATTTTATTTTGAAGGCTGAAAGCAGAATATAGTATCTGTCACTATGGACTAACTGTTGTCAACATTGTCTATATTTGGCAGTTTAGCAAAAACTTTAGTGAAAAGCAGAGAGTCCTGTAGGTTTAGGGTATTTTTAAAATATTTATTTGGAGTATTACAACTGGGGTTAAAAAAAGGTTTAGAAACACAATAGACAGTAATGTAATTGGTACAATATGAGCTGAAACAATTTTTGGGGGTTACTCCTGTATGTGTTTTGACAAATAAAAGAATTGTTTGTAGCTAGGCAGTTGATATACAGTCATCACTGATAAAAAGTATGCCAGCTGAGCAAGCTGAACTGACAACAAACAGCTACTACCAGTTCTGTTTTTCAGAGAAAGGAGTGCTATTGCTGCTGGTGAAACATGGCACTACTTTGCTGTTATTCACATTAGGCATCCAAGACTCTCTCTTTGAGTAGCATGTAGCCTAGGGAGACAGAAGAGTCAGGCATCTACCTCACCTCAGGAAGCATAAAGCATTTCTAATCCACATGACTACAATCCTTCAGGGAAAACATTTTTTTCTGTGGATTACTGGAAACCAAACACTCACGCAAGTATTGCGCCCTGCTCCAGTTAAGGACAGGAATCATTCAGTGATGGGAAAGAGATCCGGGGCCTGGTTTCAAGTTGTGGAGACTGCTCCATACTGCCCAGTTCCCTCAGACCAACACGTGGGACTGGTGGCATAGCCAGGACTCTGGGGATCCTACAAGAACAGCGTGGGCATCGGCATATGGAGACCTTCTGGTATGCTGACTGCTGTGGCATGTGTTTACAAAACTTATCCAGCAAACATGACTTGAAAGATATGAATATCAGAAAAGCAGCCTATAACTTTTCTTCTGAGGAAGAGTAAAAGCTGGCAACCAAATGATACAATCCCTTCACTGAGTGAAGCTTAAGAGACAGGCAGCACGAAATGCAAGCTAAAAGCACATTATAGAATCACAGAATTGTTTAGGTTGGAAAAGACCTTTAAGATCATCAAGTCCAGCCTTTAATCTAGCACTGCCAACTCCACCACTAAACCCTGTCCCTAAGCACCACATCTACATATTTTTTTAAGTACCACCAGGGATGCTGACTCAACCACTCCTCTGGGTAGGCTGGTCCAATACACCATATCACATTCAGGAATGTAATTTTTAATGTATCTCTGACTTTTTTCCTTTAAAATTTATCTAACATTTACTGATATTTAAAAATGTATGGATTCATTTAATGCCATTAGCAGTTTGAGCATGAGAGGCAATTCATGTCTTCTTATCTATGGTAAGGTGTTTTAGTTATCATTGACGTGTCTACTGGCACCAGTTGGTACAGTCTACCATGAAAGCACATCACATAATCTAATATCTGCTTGAAATAGGTAAGGATGTCCACAGAACAGTTGCAACCTCATTTACTCTATAAAAGAGAGAAGTACAACGTAGAATCATAGAATCACAGAATAACCAGGTTGGAAGAGACCCACTGGATCATTGAGTCCAACCATTCCTATCAATCACTAAACCATGCCCCTTAGCACCTCATCCACCCGTGCCTTAAACACCTCCAGGGAAGGTGACTCAACCACCTCCCTGGGCAGCCTGTTCCAGTGCCCAATGACCCTTTCTGTGAAAAGTTTTTTCCTGATGTCCAGCCTAAATCTCCCCTGGCGGAGCTTGTGGCCATTCCCTCTTGTCCTGTCTCCTGTCACCTGGGAGAAGAGGCCAGCACCCACCTCTCTACAACCTCCTTTCAGGTAGTTATAGAGAGCAATGAGGTCTCCCCTCAGCCTCCTCTTCTCCAGGCTAAACAACCCCAGCTCTCTCAGCCACTCCTCATGCAAGCAGCATGCAAGCAGCAGCTTGTTTTTCCTCCCTTTAAAATATATCTTGCTCTCAGAGTCTGAATAATAATTTATCATTTTCTTTCTATTTTGGATTAGTTAATAATGAGTTTAAAAGAGAATAATGGAGATAAATATCTTTAATTTGCTACTTCATCTTGCCTTCAGAATACTCATGCAACGTGCACCTTTCCTCTTTTTACTACTAATGCCTGCACTGTTGTAAACTGAATAAAAAACTTGAGCAAGGGAAACATTTAAACAATTAGAAAGACCACAGGAACTTAGAAAGCAGAAATTTTTAAATAGCACATATACACAACCTTTGAACAGTAAAATTCCACCCAGATTCACTGGCCTAACCCTCAGATTTGCTAAAACCCAATCAATTGCACTTCCAGATTAGAAACAAATTTTCATCTGAAACCACTGTCCAGTTTCAGAATATTTCATGATGCATAGTCTTCTTCAATGTAAACCTAAAATACTACTTCTAATTAAAAAAAAATTGGAAATACACAAGAATAAAAAATATTTTTTAGTCTAGAGGCACAAAATTACCATCTACCATGACAAATTTTTTAAAATAAACTTTTTTTTTTTTAATTGCAGTCTAGAGTAAAAGCAAAAGTAGCAAAATTCCACCCAGATTCACTGGCCTAACCCTCAGATTTGCTAAAACCCAATCAATTGCACTTCCAGATTAGAAACAAATTTTCATCTGAAACCATTGTCTAATCCAAGAGTGCACTGCCAGCAATATGCACATGCATTAGCTAATCAATTCTTTGTATTCCACAACCAAAATTTGTCTGGTAGTTCTTATCTTCTGCATATTTTGGGGACCTACTTTTTCCATCTGTGTTTTTACAGCTCCAATTAAAATTAATGCTCAGTTCACGCAATTAAACATTATGAAAATACAGATTACAATTTACTACATTAGTCTTAGATAACAAAGACTAGTTTCCCAACAGGTTTCCAGGAAAAAAAATTTGAACAAGCATGTTCTGAATGAGCAAAAAAACCTCACCAACAACCTTAAAACACTAAATGAGTAGCAATTTCACCTTAAATATCCAAACTGCCAGAATTTAAGAACAGAGATGACTGCTCCAAAGCAAAGGTGGAAGAGAATAGATGAAGCTTACACTTTAATGTATTGCACTTTTGCATCCCAACCAATATCTTCCTCCTTCAGAGCCTTCGTAACACACAGTTTGAATAGCCCATTTAGCAGAGATACTAACAGAGGGTTTGAGATGACGTGAGAAAAAGTGTACATTTCATATATACTTAACTTCTATGTATTTTTCAGGCAGGCAATTTCCAAACCCACCTGCACTGCAGTGAAGAAGGAAGATGCAGAACCAGAGTCTGACTAAGAGATGTATTATTGGACCTTACTAGAGCTGGTAATTTACAATATCAGCCTCTAGTACATGAAATGGTTACCTACCCTTCCCTCCTCTCTTCCTCTGATGTCAGAGAAAAAAAAATATCTGGATGGATTTAAAATTGTATTACTCAACATAAATGGAAACATGAAAACAACCTTAGATAAATTGTTTCAATGGCCAGCATAGGAAATAGCATACTGCCAATTTTGGGTCTCTGTCTCACTTCCTCAGAGGATCTTTCTTGCACACTTCATCTTCTAATTTTCAGATCTATAGTTTTGAAATTTACATTATAACATTATTAAAAATAAAAAATACAGCTTCTCCTAGAAAAGATTTGAGGACTGGAACTGGATTAAAAGGACTGGCATAGTTGCTTGCAAAATAGCCTTCCTTATCTATACTTTAAATTGTGCTATCAGAAGTCAGTTTTTCTTTTTTGTATGTTTTCTGGTAAATGAATACATGATATGTATTTAAATTACACAATAATCTGTTGTCTTTTATGCATCTATGTTTTCCTTGTAAATACACAATTAAAAGGCCTCTTTAAAAGCACCATATATTTCTGATTTTGGTTATATTCACTAATCAGATCATCTGCGTTACCTAAAGTGAGCTGTAACTACATCCTCTTAATATTAAAAGTAATGCAGTAACACATTTTGTGAGGCAGTAAATTAAAATTAGTTCCAGTCCTTCTCAGTTCATGTTTTTCAGAGCATACACTCCCCCTGACAGTCTACTTGATGTTTATTTACTGTTGTGCAACTTTTGCTTTACTGTCCCCTAGACCCATGGCTAATTGTATCTATTCATCTTGATGTCTGTTGCCATCATCTTCTACCTTCTGGTTTCAAGTGAAGCAGCCTTCTGAAACACACTCTTAGAATTATAGCCCAATGTGTCTTTTTCTCTTTTTCCTTCATTTGTTTCACAGCTCACATGTCCACTATGTTTGAACAAGTCTTCCAAAGCAAGATTGAATATTTCCATTGTGGACACATAAAATGTCAATTGTTATCACAATTTATTGCAAATAATTGTATATTGAAAAAACCCAAGAAACAAACAAAAAAGTTTTATGGGTCCCCTGCTGGAAAAAAATCTGAAATAGTTATATTTTCAACAAGGCATGTGATTTTCAGGTGTGCTGTGCACTCATAATATTCCCATAGTGTTATGAAAAATCACAGTCACCCAGGATATTTAAGAATTCATGGATATAAGGTACTTTGCCTCAGTTTCTTTAAAGCTTAACTTTTTTTTTTTGATGGCTTCAAAAATACCTTCTAAAATTTCTTCCAAATGTCAATAATTGAAAACTTACCTTCACTGTAAATTTATTTAATTTTTACATTTTATTCTATATTGATCATTACGTAAAACTACAAATACTATTTAAATCTATAACTACTACCACAATGAATGTATATAGAGTGTTTGTCCACAGATATTTAAAGGATGTCTTGTACTTCTCACATTGTAATTGAAAACAAAAGACAGAGAAATCTATTCTTGAAATTCAACAGCAAGTATATGTTCCGTGTCCTGTAAAATTCCTCTCCCTTTAACTCTCTTCTCCTTAGCACTTGGCTTTTGTCTCATGAGAAAATGGATTTTCACTAATGTTGCTCCAAACGCTTATGAGACTTGTTACTGGCCAATTGTTGCTTTCACAGTTTCTGGTCCTTGCTTAAGTCCCTACAGGGACATGTTTTCCCTAATTTAAACACCCCAACTGTTCCCAGTGAAAACTGAGAAATATAGTTTCAGGATTCTGTAGCCTTTTAAGTACACCCCTTAGGCTTGCCCTTCTTCTTAAATAATAAATACAGTATCCACCTCTTGATAATGCAGATAAGTCATTTCCTCTTAAAGCCAGCAAAAAACAAACACAGGTAACACAGAGCACTTCCACACAGATAGACCAAAAGACACAGGTCAAAACCTTAGCTCTTTTGAGCACATTAACAACATAAACCACTCTATTTAGTCCTATAAACTGTTTCCAAGAACAGGCAAAATCCAAGTATATGAATAAGGTAAGCATATAGGGAGACACTTTATAAGACTCAGTCGGTCCTTGCATTTCTGCAGCACACAGATTTCCTGATTCAAGGATGATATCTCTGCAATTAGGAAACGTTGATGGCATATATTTCATTAACTCTTGGGAACAACCCTTGGACTCCTGAACAGTTTTAGTATCCACAATAGCCTATGGTAAACAGTTTTATATGTTATAATGGACTGTACTAAGAACGATGTCTTTCTTTTTTATACTCATTTTTATTTGATTTTTTTTTTAGTATTGATCTTTTATTTTGTTTTTTCATGTTTGTTTTTTGTTTGGTTGTACCACTTGAGGCCCGTATGACCAATGAAAGTTATGAGATCTCCCTTCTCCTAGTCTTCTAGGAAGGATGATAGGGACCCTCACAAAAACTGGATTTAAGCTCCACAACAGCCAAGGGATGAAGAAGAACAGGTTCAGCTCTGCCAAAAACTTCTGATATGAGAAAGGATCAACAAAGGCTAAGGGCTTAACTTCATTAGCCAGCTGACACAAATATTACAGGTCTGTTTTGTCTTCATGAAGAATTTACATCAGATTAACTTGGGTGAATACATGTCTGCAGCCAGACAGGCCATGAGGAACACTCTGCCCTGTGCCACAAACTCCCATGCTACACTCTCACTGGCCCATTGTGTCCCACAAAGGACCCATGAGCACTCTGCAAGATACTGACCCCCCATTTATTGGGTCACATCCTGGCTCCCTCACTGCCCAAGCAGCACAATCTTCTGAAGAAGATCTGGGTACATTTGGAGACACTGAATATTTCACTCTTCCACAGCCAGGAACCAAGATTTTGGACTCACTGATGAAGCAGGGACACTGTCTTCTTTTCCCATTTCTTTCTTCTTATTTTTTTGAAGATGAACTCACTGAAGACCACATACTCTGTGGTACCTATCTTGCAGGCATTTACCAATGCAAAATCACTGATGCAAACAGTTTAGGTGTAATCAGCATTTAAAGGTCCCAGATTACCCAAAATCACCCATAGGACATTCAAATTCTATTGAGCTTTTCCACAGGAAACTGAGCATATTGCTTAAATGTAATAAAATGTTCGAAACTCCGATTACATATGCAAATGCATTTTATATTTACTGGGCTTAAAAAAGTAAATTTATTTCTATTACGCTTATTTAGTAAATCCCATTTACAGACAAACAGACTGGGCCATGGAAAGATTCCTTAATGGAAAAAAAAATTATCTCAAAAGTTATGCTAATTCACATAGTTATCAGACTGCTAAAAACTCAAAAGAGCAAAAAGTACTGACAAGTGAAAAATGACAAACAGCTCTTCATTCTAGTTAATGAGAGATAACTTGTATGTCGAGGACTTGTAACTCCCACTGAGCTCCCTTTGAGAAAAGCTCTTAACAGTGGGTGTTTGGATCATTTTTAATTAAAATCCGGATTTTCTTTCAGCCCTGGTCTGACTTCATGATTGGTTTTTCTTCTTACAGGTGCTTACATAATTTCACAACACTGACAAGATTCTTCAACAAAATGTGATGTATGCCCATTCATTTACAAAAGTTTTTTTTAAAGAATTGCCTAGGATCTCATACTGAGTTGTTTGTGATGTCCATTCTTACTGAAGTCAGGCGGCTGTTATTTCACGTAGTTGAGAGACTGTCTATACACAATATCTGATCATTTTACTAACTGAAATTTCAGCAATTCACTCTATTGTTCAAATGTTTGTTCACTGTTGTATTGAATAGTTATCCTAAAAGGGAGAGAACTATATTATAGCAGTGCATAGACATAACAATAATAGAGTATTCAACAGCAGATCAATGAGTGATCCGTCTCATATTGTCAAAAATAATACATAATTGCTTGAGGACTCTTACAACTCTTGCACTACTGTTGTCCTCTTGCATATAAAAATACTCCCATGTTTTAGAATATTCAGATATTGCAACAACAAATGCCCATGTCCAGCACATCAAGGTCCTACACACGCAAGGCCCTCTCCTGGACTGGGACAATCTGTGGTTTCCATACAGGATGGGGGATGATGTGACTGAAAGCAGCCCTGCAGAAAAGGACTTGGGAGTACTCATTGATGAGAAAGTTGACATGAGCTGGCAACGTGCACTCCCAGCCCAGACGGCCAACCATATTCTGGGCTGCATCAGAAGAAGCGTGGCCAGTAGGTCCAGGCAGGGGATTCTCCCCCTCTGCTCCTCTCCTGACACCCCATCTGAAGTACTGTGTCCAGTACTGGAATCCCTGGCATAAGAAGGATATGGAACTCTAGGAATGGGTCCAGAGGAAGGCTAGAAAGATGATGAGAGGGCTGGAGCACCTCTGCTATGAAGACACTCTGAGAGAGTTGGGGTTGTTCAGCCTGGAAAAGAGAAGGCTCTGGGGAGACCTTATAGCAACCTTCCAGCACATGAAGGGGGTGTACAAGAAAGTTGGGGAGAGATTTTTTTTACAACGGCATGTAATAACAGAAGAAGAGGGAATGGCTTTACATTGGTAGGGTGAAGATTTAAATTGAACATTAGGAAGAAATTCTTCACAATGAGGGTAGTAAGACACTGGAAGAGGTTGCCCAGGGAAGTTGTGTATTTCCCCTCCATGGAATTGTTCTAGGCCAGGTTGAATGGGGAATTGAGCAGCCTGATCTAGTTGGAGGTGTCCCTGCCCACCGCAGAGGGGTTGGAACTGGATGACCTTTAAGGTCCCTTCCAAACAAACCAGTCTATGATTGTATGATTCTATCAAGAAGACTGTCCAGAAAAGCTAAAAAAATCTCAGAAGCCTGCCTATGATGTACTCGCCTGAATTTAAAGTTAATGCAATTACATAAATTAGTGAAGGTATTCTTGTCTTTTATCAGCATCAGAGCAGAACTGGATCCCACAGCTGGTCTGGTGTGCTTAGAAACACTAACAAGAGCCACAGCACAGCAGCTTTTCTCATCAGTGCAAAGCAACTCATCTGCCATCACCTATCAACTGTTCTCAGAAGTAACAGTGACATTGAATCTCATAAAAAAATATCTAAACAGGCATCACACCTGAAGAGAGATACAGCTGAGAAAGGGAAGCTGGCAGCTTCTCTTTATTCTACAGGCTGTTGACTGGGATCAGTGTGTCATGCTCATGTCTTCTGTTTCTGCTGCAACCAGCAGACATTCATGATAACAGTATTTTGCTCAAGTGAATCTGACCTGTACACAGTCAAGTGACAGGAACCTAGCATTACTGGGTATAACAATTCAATATAATGGCAAACTCAGGGATATGTATTAGCAATGTTCTAAAACAGTTTTATGTAGACTTTTACTATCCATCAAATTAAACTTTTATTAATCTTTCAGGAATTGCAATAATTTCAGATGTCATTACTGGCTATAAATTTATCAGAAACTTTAAAAGAAAATCAGTCTAGCCTGATCCTGAAATATAAAAAAATGACTTTGCACTGTAACACACTTTTCCATTTCGTTATTTCAGCTTCATTGGTCATAAATGTCAGATACACACAGTCCATATCAATTGGCCCCCCAAGTTATTTTTATATAATTGGTTTATGATAAACCACTAGTCTGAGTCTGAAAATAGCATCTTGTATTAATGGTCTACTGTTGAATGTGAATATTTTTTAGGGTTTAGCATAATCTGTTATGATGTGTCATACATATAATTTTAAAAATTTTCTTTGAATTTTTGTTGGATCCCTGAAAGTATTTATTAGTTTGCATAAACAAACTATCATAAAGAAAAATATTTTTAGATTCACCTCTTCTGTGGTGCAGGAAATTTTTCCAGATAGATGAGAGAGAGAGTGAAAGACAGAGAAGGAAATAGGAGATCCAGGCACTATAGCTGTCTGCCACAAATTGCCTATGAAACTATGACTTGGTAATAATGGTTATCTCACTGCCATAAGCACTGTAAGGATCCACTGACTCGAATAACTTCACTCATCAATTCACTTCTGGATTCTTGTCATGTGGTAATTAGCAGCCTAAATCTATTTATTAGAGTGAACCAACAAACTCTACTCGAGATCAAAACCCAGATACCATCCTTGGTATATGCTACTTAGATAGAGAGCTTTCTATTGGAAGTATAGATTTAGCTCCCTCGCTCTATACACTGCCATTAATCATTTTAACATCAGACCTTGAGCCACTGCCCTTCTCAGGCGAAATCCCATGATATACAAGGAAATATCAACCATTCTACTAAGAAAATATCACTTTGCTGGGCTGCAATTTGGCCCTTACTTTATTTCAGGCACTTCAAGAAACCCTCGCGAGAAGCACTGCACCAATCAACACGGGTTCCAGTGCACAATTCATCCTGTAGCAGCAGTAACACAGCCCTCCCAGTCACACTCCGTGTGCACACAAAGGGCTTCTGTATCCCTTGGCTAAAGAACAGAAATCTCTTCCTGGAGCCGACACCTATAGAAATTGAGAGAGGACTAGAGGGGACTTGAAGAAAATATGTAGAGGCTAATAAGGGCTTTCCCTTTTTTTCTGTCATGTTGAATGCCTATGTGCTCTCTCATTATTATGCAGATATTTTTGGACAAGGAACCCCACTAATTTCTAGGTTTGGCTAACATAAGAAAAACCTTTTGCTTTTGATATTTTAATTCCCATTAAGCCTTCCAAAAGTGAGTCATGCAAATGCAACTTTTTGCATTAAAAGATTAAATTTCTTTGCCTTAATTATTTTCAAACCAATGACCTTCCTGTAATTTTAAACACATTCAAATACAATCTGTAAATACACACAAAGTTGGTCTTGTGAGATTTAGCATCTGGGGAGCAGACCCAAATACCTTTTGAAAAGGTCATGCTGCTTCTTCTACCGAATGTACAGCTGACGATTAGCCTTTTGCACCAGGCACATAACTTATATGATACAAACTATTCATCAGTATATTTACATGGCTTCCTCTTATAATCATCCTGGGATCCATTTCTGTCCAAGCACCTGAAAAGAAACTAGGAGTTGCTTCCAGCTTTTGTAAAAATTACCATGTAAAACACATTCTTTTTTGCTTGTTTGTTTTGTTGTTTGGTTGGTTGGGTTTTTTACCTTCTTATTTGTGTCAAGGTAAAGTGTGTGAAGCACAAAAGACTTCTCCTTCAGTATATGCAAATAATTTCTTTGGTCATTGTTTGTACTTCTTGCAGAAATGAGTCTGTAATCTGTATACACTTTGAAGAGTGTTATTTTCAATGCATACTCACATTCCGCTCTCATTCAGCATTTTCTTGGCTTTCATGGGTTATAAACCACAGAGATCAAGTGAGTCCAAAGGAGACACTGTTCTTTCACTATGCAAGGTGTATCAATTGTGCTTTGGACCTTGATGACATTACAGATAGTGCCTCCAGATCTGTCTTTGATCAGTGCACTGAGCCACATGCCTCCAATTCCATTTAAAAGTATTCTTCTAGAAGTGCAAAAATAATCAAAATGCTATCTCAATATTATTTCACTAAATTAATTACTACATATCACTTTGAGAACTCTTGCTTTTAATACAAAGCATTTTAATGCAAAGTATTTTAACACAAAATATTAAAAGCTGTCAGCATTGACTGACCCACAGTAAGAACACAATATATGAAATAGTGATGTAACAACAGACTTTTTCCTGCCAATTTTTCTATATACAAATATGTCAGTACTTGTCCAACTGTATGTATGTACTTGATGATACATGATTAACCAGTCAGCCTTGCTGGCTTTTCTTCTCATGAGTTTTTAGCACTAACACTACCACATACAGCATTGCTTATTTTTTAATCCATCTGAAATTATTTCTTTTTGTTTGGACTCATATCTTTCTGTTAAGTATCAGTCTGATCTGTGTTATTTAAAAGAAATGCTTTTTTAAGGAAAATAGTTAAAAACAAACACTATCTGTTCAATGTCTGCAGTTCACTTAACATGACAAAATATCTTCTCATTATAAATTTTGATATAAATATGCAGACTTCTAACCTCATTTAAAATGACTGAAGAGGTATTATCCTATTTTTTTCTTCATACAACATTTCTACTGACGAATTATATGACTGAGTTTAAGCCACATAGACATTTTCTTTTTTGAAATATCTGCCACCATGATTATCCTTTTAAGGTCAGTCAGTTGAGGGAGTGGGAATAAAAGCATGGAATAAAAATAAAAAGCAAGTTTTCTTCCAAAGAATAAAGGGTGAAATTTTCAATATTGAGATTTCAAGATCTAATTAAATCTAGTTTATGTGCAACAAAAGAGACTCAAAAATTCTATTAGAACGGTAATACCAGAGAGAAAAAAACCAACAGAGAATGCTCTAACTGTAATGTAATTGCAGGACTGAAGAAAACTGATCTATTAGACTGACTGTGAAAATCAGTCATCAGCATCATGTATGAATTAAGCTGAATGAACTTCATTTCACAGTCACTTTAATGACAGTTCTACACTAGGTCTTCAGGCTATGAGTTCCCTGATACATAACTACCTCTTTCACCCATAATGCTTGCACTATGAATAGCGCAATAGGTGTTTCTCTACTAACTGACAGAGGCACCTTTTCAGTGTTTTCTTACCTTTCCAATACATTAAGTAACATGAAGTAGCAATCAGAACAATTGCAGGTATATTTGTGTGTGAGGGTTGCTTCATCTCCAGCCCTGCCACAGTTCTTACTGCATAAAAGATATTGCAAAACAAAGGCATTTATTTTCTTGCTCGTTTCTTCATTAGCATTTTTCCCTTGGAGGAAATACATTTTTGCCCTTACTATTGATTTTAAATGGTGCTCACCTGTGGAAGACCTACAGAATGTAACCTATACATTATTTCTAAAGTCTCCTTCAGTTTACTGTCCAGAGGTGCTGTTAAAATCGGCAGATGATAACAAAAATAGTATTTGAACATAGTGTTTTGGTGCTCCCACAATCAATGTCGTTGTCAGAAACCTATTGATCTTCCTGAATTGTCCACTCCTGAGTTTAAAATCTCCTGCCAACTGCATTCTTCAATAGGACTGCTCTGCTCATCATATAGTTAACACTCTAATGGATATACTCCATATCAACGTTACAGACAGGCGCCAGCAGCACCTCTGCGACACATCTAAAAAAAGAGCAGCAGGACAGCAACGTGCTTTTTACCAGCATTAGAAACTAAAGAATATTTGTCCTTTTCTTTTCTCCCTGACCACAGTAAGCTTCACCTCCCTCTCCATGTCCACTGTCAAGGAAGGACCAATGCTGCAGTGATCACAAAACTACACAGCCAGACACTGTCAAGCAGAATTCTCTGGAATACTTAAACAAGAAGATAAACTTTGAGTTTTCTCCTATCCTCCACCACTGATTTTCCCTCAAGTCTGTGAATGTGTCTGTGAGATTTCTACTGTCCTTGAAGCTTGGGCAGGCTCTAATAAGACATGAGTGGGAAGACTGCGCGATTGAATAAACCTCCTTGCAGCACCCTCTAATATCAAGTTACCATGAAAAAAACCCATCGTTATTTTACAACAAAGAAGCAGTAAATGCATCACCAAATTAGCTTTTCAATCCGAAGCTTCTAACATATGCAAAAAATATTGTTGGTAGTAATTTCCCAAGAATATTGTGAAAGAAAGTCTGTCTAGATACTGCTTTGCAACTTTTTTGTTATTTGTAGTGAAACAAAGGAACAAATTAGCTAACTGAGGTGTAATTACATCAGACAGTTATCCTGAATAGCTAAATAGTTCATGGTGTGTATTGCTCAAAGGCCTAGGCCAGAAAAACTTAGAATAAATCTAAGTTAGCCTTTGAATGGCGTAAAAGATAAAGAAATACTAACCATAAACTGAATTTTTCCCATTACCTTTATTTGTGTTAGTCTTCACACACTACCAAACTCCAGAATATGACAGCAGAGAAGATAATTTAATTGTTTTGTGCCTTATATGACCATTACATGAAAGATCTTCAGGAACAACATTTACTAGCAGAAATATAGTTTGCTTC
This sequence comes from Clamator glandarius, assembly GCA_033459285.1. Classification (NCBI taxonomy): domain Eukaryota; kingdom Metazoa; phylum Chordata; class Aves; order Cuculiformes; family Cuculidae; genus Clamator; species Clamator glandarius. Next base: position 157,526 of record JAUNZM010000189.1, on the reverse strand, counting down.
ACCAAACCATTCTCAAAACTGAACACAACTTAAAAGTTTCTTCAACCATGCAATAATATTTTGTATGTTATACACTTGAAGTCAGTTTGTTCCCTTGCCTTTGCCAACATGGTGTGCCAACACACCCCACATCAAGCAGACCACGTACCTTTGTGATAAGATAAATTATATTTTTATTTACAAACATCTAGTGCAATTGGTAAGCAAAATGAATAATAAGTATGGAAAATAACAGTGCAGTATCTCCACCAGAGAACAACCAAGGACATTCAGTAGTGCAATGTAGGCAGTCAGTTAGTTACCTTTACATATGTAACTTGTGATCAATGCCTTAAAGACTAAATGTCTGACCACAGATCTAGTGTAGTGGGCTTTTTTGCTTCTCAGAGTTCTGAAAAAAACCTCTGTATGAAATTTGTCACAGGTAGAAATTTCCCTCAGGATGTAGACCTGATGTCTCATTAGACATCACCTTCATCTCTTTTGTGTTTTCAGATTTTTAACACTTTATTATTTTCAAAGGTCTCGGGTGGAATGAATATAATTGCAATTAAATCCTCCCTAGGTGCTTTGAGATCTGCTAATTGAATATTCTGGGTAACAGCTCAATGTTATTAAATATTGTGATTCTAAAACTAGGAAAAAATAATCAAGCATTGTTTAATTTTCATTGCAGCATGCAGACAGCTTTTTCTTCAGTTTCCCAGTTAAAAATACTTCCTGCATATTTCAGTTTCATTCAACATCTGCTGTAATTGATTTTCCTAAAAAGCTTTGTGTCAAGTTTTTTAATGAAATACTTATTAGTGTCTCAAAATATTTTTATATGGAAATTTGAGATGCCTTTAGAAAACGAGATTTTATTTTTTTTTCATTTTATGTCTCGGGGAAAATTATTCACCACTTTTAGCCCAAATTCATGAATTCTTTCACTGACCTCAAATTTGCATATTGCAAAAATATATTTCACAATCCCTAAATGCTTAGCTTAGCTTCAGATAGTATAAGTACTTAATTTTACTAAAATAATGTTCTATTTCAATATATTTGTATGGTAGAATAAAACTTAGAAGCACACAAGAACAGGATTATACAAGCAATTAGTTATTTCAAATTAGAAACCCAAACATATCCTTATCACTGATGTCATAAGAAAGCTTACTTGTTAAAACAAAACAAAAAATAAGCTGAAAATCTGTGTCTCAGAAATAATGTGATATGAAAAAGAATTGACAACATTTGCTAGAATGGGTATGTTACTTGCTGTAGTTTTTAAAAAACAAATCCCTTCCATAAATGTGTCTGTCTTGCACCATTGCATACTGGTTCTGGCATCACTATGAAAATACGAATTCTTAAAAAAATTCTTTTCAAAATAGTCAATAAAAAGGAATATTCAGCTCTAAACTACTTATAAGCTGACAATGTAATTAGTTTATTTGCTTAAACAACTATTCTTTTTAAAGTCATGAGAATGTTTTCATCAAGGTCTATAATCTCAAATATAAATTTGACATTCCCCTATACAAATAATCAACATCTAATTACAGATTTCCATAACGCTGTTTGAAAATTTGATTTTAACGGTGATGGTAATTTTTTATTTCATAACCTATCCTTCTCTAGCAATAGAAGGAATCTCTGAAGACAGTAGCCATTGCGTTAAAGTTACCCCAGCCCACCTTCTCAGCCTCCTGAGATCTTTGCACGGCAATCCTTACACAGCCTTTCCATGAACATCTTGGCTGAACTGCTGACACCAGAAATGGTCAGGAGTGTGAAATATCTCTACTCTGTAAATACTTAAGTATGGCCTCCTTCTTTCTGCACACTTTTTACTGCCTTCTTGCACAATGTACTATTCTGTGTAATAATTTTTACAGTTGCTGCATTCTTGCTGCTTTTATGGGCTCATTTATTTTGAGTGATAGTAGGGAAATTTTTTACAGAAATAAGTTTACACTTTAGCCATGAGTCAATTATGGGCATTATGACATTCAGGTGTTTGGGTGTTTTTAAATATTGGTCTTCTGTTCACCAAGTTATTGCTCAGCTAAAAAGAAATAAGCAGAAGAATGCCTTTCATCAAGCCATGATTAATTATCCAAGCCTATTTGACTGCTCGTATTGGCTATTTTATTCACAATAGGAACACAGTTCAATTCAATTTATTGTGGTTTCATTCCAAGTAGTTTTTCAACTGTATGACTGTAATCTTCCTCTAGATACTTAAAAGAAATTGAGTTAGCAAGCTGCTTATCTGAGATAACTTTCTGTAGCAATGGGAGAAAAGCTTAATGGCTGACCAGCAGGTCTTGCTCATGTTTTCTGTGGTGCCTGGGTGGACTTTCCAACAGTGACAGGAAGGACTGTAACATATAAGTCTGATCTCAGCAGCAAAGCTCCAGCCCTTCATTCCTGTTTCCCAGCAAAGTGAATACGAGTGATGTAGAATCCGTGCATAATCTCAGAGTTACTAATTTCACTTATGCATAAACATGACTACTAAAATAAGACAGTCAAGCTGAAGGACGGTCTCCTCTAGGAATCCGAATTCAAAACTAATATCCAAATTGCAGTAGCAACTCTACCCTAGAGATATTTGTAATCAGAAACCAGTGCAAACACAAAATTTAACTTATTCTCATAGGATCCCACAAGGATTCAGTTTGGAAGGGACTTCAGAAGTCTCTAGTCAAACCTCCTGCTCAAAACAGTGTCAGCCACAGGCTGAACACTCCCAGGCTTCCAGGGTCTTTCTTATTCCTCATTATAATCAAGCGTTCAATTTACTTGCTTGAATACATGTGCCTGGTGCCACTTAAAGGAACCAACACCTCATGGCCTCTAGCTGATAATCCCAGAAGAGACGGATCTCCTAAATGTCACCAGTGACTTTTCTAAACGCTCAAGTCATATCTGCAAGACTAAAAAGTATTGCACATGGAGTTCAACACCTCTGGGGGGACAATCTGGGACTGCTTTGTGTGCAAAGTGTATGCAGGAAGGGCACGCACAGAGCACCAGGACCCTGCAAGGAGAACTGCTGAACATTCTCTTCCCTCTAATTGTAAAAAAAAAAATCTAAAGGAAACTAGATGCAAATGTTTGCGTAAATGTACATGTAAGGCAGAAAAGTCTTCAAACCTCTCCAAAGTACAAAAGCAGATATAATGGTACATTCATGGCTCATCTCCTTTGTAAAGTGAGTCAAAAGTGAACAGAGCAGTTGCCATGTCCCAGTGGTGTTTTCACAAGAGAAAAGAAACAGAACATAACCAGGAAAAGACTAGAGATGGAGGAGGAGATATTACCTGGCAGACGTAAAGGGCAACAGAAGAAAAATGTTAAAAGCAAATGAGATATTTCCATTTCTAAAATTCAGGTAGAACTCACTGAAGCATACACAAAACAATGACAGCTTTAATATGACTGCTACTTGCTAGACTAATAAAGTTGAATTTGAAAAATTGTGTATGCATAGATTTTGCAAAATGTATTACACTATTGATGTAATAGGATCAGAAAGACACTAACCTTCATTAAAACTAGGTTATGTAGTCAACTGTAGAGTTCTTTGCTGTAATGCAATGTGTATTTTCTGAAAAAAAATAAATTCTGAGAGAGCACGACCTTTCTGAAGAATAGACTGGTATCCTGCATAGCCAGGATCTGTGGTCTAGAATCAATACAGTCTTTTGAAGGTGTCTCGTTTGGTTTAATGGAGAGTAGGCAAAACAGCACAACGTGTGGTGTAAATCCATAACACTATTCAAATGTCATCTGAGATGCCTTCAAGGTTAACAATCGTTGCTATCAAATAAGCTGGCAGAATGGCAGGAAGCTTTCGTTCACTGAGAGGTCTAAGGTCTAATGCGGTAATTAAACCCAGAATACAAAATAAACTGTTCTCATACAGTGTACCAGTGTGCCAAATAATCCTAATGAATAGTCAGCATTGCTTCTGATGGTAATAAAACCCCTATCTGTTCAGGCAGCCTTGCAGTAAACATCAGGCGGCCATACAGTAAACATAAAGCGAGTCCAGAGGAGAGCAATGAAGCTGGTGAAGGGGCTGGAGAACAAATCTTACGAGGAACAGCTGAGAGAGCTGGGGTTGTTTGTTCCCTGTAGAACCTGACTGACAGTGGACCTGGAAAGCACTTGCTAGCATCTAGCCTATGTGTAGTGAGTATAAGAAGAGGAGGCTGAGGGGAGACCTTATTACTCTCTACAACTACCTGAAGGGAGGTTGTGGAGAGGAGGGTGCTGGCCTCTTCTCCCAAGTGACAGGGGACAGGACGAGAGGGAATGGCCTCAAGCTCTGCCAGGGGAGATTTAGGCTTGAGATTAGGAAAAAATTCTTCACGGAGAGGGTGGTTAGGCATTGGAACGGTCTGCCAAGGGAGGTGGTTGAGTCGCCGTCCCTGTTGGTGTTTAAGGTGAGGGTGGATGAGGTACTTAGGGGCATGATTTAGGGATTGGTGGGAATGGTTGGACTCGACGATCCAGTGGGTCTCTTCCAACCTGGTTATTCTGTGATTCTGTGATTCTGTGATCTGTGTTTCTAGGACCACTCCTTTACAGTTTACAAAATATTCACTAAAATCAAACTACTTTTTTTGTGTTCACTTGTCACAACCCGTATCTGGATGAAGCACCTTCACTTTTTGATTAGCTCACAGTGCTTTAGAGGTTGTAACACCAATATACAGAGAAACAGCTGTTACAGGACAGATCTTCCCAAACAACACATCATCTCTTTTGGGTCTGAGGTATCATGATCCGAGTTGGGGTATCATGATTCGAGAAGCCTGCACAGATCTGGAGACACCTCAAGTGACTTTTCCACCTTGGAAACTCCATTGGTTACCTAGAGAAAGGCTTAAAAACTACTACTGTTGTTCTTCTAAAATTTTACTGTAACAATAAAAAAACAAACATCAAAAAAGCATACAGGTAGCTGTACAAGGGAGTGAGAAGACTGCAAATAGAATTGATTGGAGCATTCCATTCTGTAAAGCTGCTGGTCATAAAGAAGGTTATCATCTGTCAAGGCAGGGGAAATCAAACACTGCTGGCTGCCCAGCAGACTTGTATAAAAGCAAGTGATGGCAGGAGCCACCTCTGCCCAAACTCCTAACATCACACTTACTGAAGGGCCAGCAACAGAGTATTGTGGGATGTTTCAAAATGGCTAAAGTTTTAAGGAAAAGTCCCAGTGAGTAGTCCTTTGCTAAGCCTTGTTTTACTGTGTGTCGTCTTTAAATGGATAAATCAGACTGGATTTCCAGAGAGCCAAAACCCCAGCTTTAACTCTGTGAGTACGGAGATGTGTTAGACGTTATTTTTCAGAGCTGAGACAGTGCTATTCAACAATAGCTACAAAGACATTCAAAAAGGAGTTCTAAACCTGATATTTGGCCTCATAGACCTAAAAATGAAGACTGTGTCCAGTTACAATTAGCTTAAAAGCTTCCATGATTGAATAATTGTGTATATCCATACTGCAAACTAAAAGAAGGAATGGATAAAGCTTAAGCATGGGAACTCTCATCACTCACTTAATTGCTCAATTGTTAGTTCAATCCTGACTGTGGTCACATACAAAGGACTTGAAAAAGCAATTCATTTCAGTCATAGGACTCGTGGATATCAAGCCACAGTCTAAAAAAAATATGCTGGAAAGGCAGCAATCCAAGAGAAAGAGAGCTTTCATATTTCTGGTCTTTGACCTATTAAACTGTATTTTCCTTAAGTCCTAAACCAATGCAATATTAATTGTCTAGTTCTTCAAGGATTTATTAAAAATCAAGAGAAAAAATACATTTTGCTGGACTACATATTATATTTCCTTGAAGAAAGCAAAGTCTCAAAGTTGGAGAAGGTTAAATTTTTAGAGTAAATGATTTAATAGTTTCTTAACTGTGGAGTATACAGAGCAATAATTCTGACAAAAGGTGACTTTTCTATCCAGGACAGCTATCAAATATCTTGTGCAGATTAAATACGTGCTCTAAACTGTATTCATACAGGTACTAGTATCACAAAGTACTGCTGAAAATGTCCAAAATCATCTCTTGTGTAAGTCTATTGAAGCTGAGGGAATTTTGCCTGGGAGACATTTGTCACTTGTATAGGCAGATTTCAATCTCTCTGACAGGAGAACAAAGGCCCCTGGCAGCAGGAACTCTGCCAAAAGTTCTCATAGAGAGAGAGTGCAAGGCGTAGGCAGGACTCCCAGTAATGACTCCGTTCAAGCCCCAAAAGAGACTGAACCGGAGTTGGTAGAAAAATTTCAATGTACTGTCTCCTCCCGACATGCCTAATAAAGATTGCTGTGCAATCTCAGGCAGGTTTTAAAGCTGCTCTCCTGATGTGTTTTAGAACCACTAAAGCAACCTACAATATTTCCATCAACTTGATAAATGCAAATGCCATGTCTCAGATCAGATCAGCAATGTACTGAAGTGAGGTAGAGAAAGAAATAACTGCTCAAGACATTAAACTGTCCAATATTTTTTCCATATTGTTCCCCTCCTTGATCCATCCCACATAGGATCCATAAAAAGAAAATGCAAACTAAAAAAATGCAGAGTTGAGTAAAATAAAGCACGTGAATTTGTTTCATCACATACATGCAATGGACTTTTGATTTCCATCTAGAGGTTTCTGATGCTACCTGGTTTTGCGTGATCATTAGGAAGTTAATAAACACAAAATGTGTACACATTCAGTGTTTCTTCCATTGTATGAGATGATACTGTTCAAATGAAAGGAAATTATTTCCCAAACCAAAAGATTCTTTCAAAATCAGAGGGAAGTATGAAGACAGCACCTAGTACACTTCCTTTTGCCTTATTCTGCTCTTGTCATAATAAAGAGATTGCTGGTGAACACTGACACAGTTTGCCCCTCTTCTAATCTCCTTCACCCTCCAGTTACTACATTGACTGAAATTCTTAATGAGCCCATGAGTGGGAAGGTGAAAGTAAAAGTCTACAGACATCCAGCTTCATCAAGAGTAATGGATATATAAGAAAATGGACGTTATATATAACCTTATTTAATAAGACAAAGAGAGGAAACTAATGGAAAAATAAGTTTTGCTCAGGTTTGGGGTTTGGGGTTTTTTTTAGATGTCCCTAGGAAAATATGGTAAGTGCACTTCAAGGGGAGATATAGTAACAAGTATAGTGGCTTATGTCAGCCTTAAACAGGGAGAGAGGAGTAGTTGTGGTCTCCTAAAAACATTTTTCACAACCTGCTCCTTAGAAACTGAAATCTCTAGGGGAAATGCTAAGAGCAACAAATCACTGAGTGCAAATCAGATACTTGCATAGCTCTGTAAAAAGATAATTCACTATAGATTCAGTTATGCCATGAAGCCACAAATCATGGAAGCAATGTTATTTATCTATCTGCCCATGGTTTCCAATACAGTACATAGGGCCAAATTAGCGAAGTCCTTGCATCTACAGATGCAAAGGAACCCAATCTAACCCACTCCAAATACACATTTCTTGACTTGTGCAAATACCATGGGGTTAATGACTCCACTCCACTGAAAATTGTTTTGTCTATATATACAGCATCAGGAAGAAATATTTTTTCCACAGTAGTCATCTGTACTGTCAACTACACAATTAATAGCAGATCATCTGCTTCTTTTTAAAAAGGCATGCAAACAAAATATGTCCTAGCACACAAAAGAAATTAAAAAGTTACAATCCTGTGAAAGGCTCACTTATCAATAAATAAATAAATAAATAAACTGAAACAGATACTCTATAAAAGGCTGCTCTTCTGACAGAGAGACAGTTAAAGTCAATATGCTAAGGAGATCTATTCATTAGTGTGCTGGAAGAGAAATTTGACTAAATGGTTGAAGCCTGCAGGTGATCATTCCAGTTAATGAAGTATGGAAGACTGTAAATAACTTCACATAGATTTGCACAACTTAGGAGACTCAATGAAAAACATCAATTTCCTGTAAATGATCATTCATATCAGGAACAAAATCTTCTAGTTTTTAGTAGGGCATTTACATAAGAGTTTAAATCAAGCTTACCAGTAAACAGTATGTGTGAATTTAAAAGGAAAAGGTATTTTGTGGAATTAAAAAGCAGTGTTATATGACTGTTATATAAAACTTCAGTGGAACTTCAGATTTCAACTTTTTTCAAAAATGCAATAAAGAAGAATCTGAGAGATTCAAATTTCAGATTTGTCTTCCTTTTTTTTACTAAATAACAAGTTTTTCATTGACATTGCAACAAGATTGCATGGTCACTGAGGCCCTTTTTTCTATAGCTTGTTTTGGTTCTTATTTATCATTCAACTGAAATATGGAAAGTTTATAAAAACAGTTTCTTCTTACTGAATATACAAAAAGGAAAATTGTTCATTAAAGCATTGAATGTGGAAGTTTTTTGGTTTTCTGGTTTTTTTGGGGTTTTTTTTGGAAGTAAACATCAGTACTGCAAATGTAAGTTCCAAACATACAGTGTATGTTACCGAATTCCCTACTGTTCCCATACTTTTTAAAAAAGAATGGATAAAAACATCACACATATAAGCATATGTGAGTTTCAGTATTTAACTACAATGATTTTTCTTTTTTTTTATCTTAGTGAATGTAAAACATCCACACAGTTATGACAGCTGTTCATACATCATGACTTATTTTACTAATATTCGGAGTAATCTATCTAGGTCAGAAGACACATTTCTATGTATCTGAGAATTCAAACATAAAGATGATGCAGCAAGTCTTAACATTAGAGTCTCCAGGGCACAAATTTTAACAGATATCTAGTCTAAAATCATTTTTATTCTTTCTCTGCAGTGATAAAGGAAATACAAGATTTAATATTTACATTTAGCATGAAGATTTTAGATGCCTGATCTGTCTGTTAGAAACGTCTGTCTCCCTCAGCTATAATTCAGGAAGCCTAGGGCAAATAACCTGCTAGTTTAGGGACAACGAGTATATTCCTAAAGCTAGATGTGATGAAAATTGCTACTAAGACAATAAATAGAGGAGAAAGGTAAGTAAATCAAGTCACATAGGTATATCTCTAGGTATTTTGAACTCCAATAACACCTATGATCTAGGGAATCTCTCTTACTGTTTTATCTTGGTGGATGATCCTGCATTTATGACAAGCAATTGAAGGACTTAGAACCTATTGCCTAGAAGTTCTGTCATAACATGTTTCGTAAGCACCATCTGCACACAGTAGTACAGAAAAGTGTAAACTGTATCAGAAAGCGGGATCTAGAAACTAGCAGAAACAAATAAGTATTCAACAATAGGGGAAAGAAATTAGGAAGCTAGAATTTTCTTCCCCAAATTACTCCAACACTCAGCTTTTACACTGACTACTACAGTAACCAGTACTTCAGACTGAAAAAAATATCATCCATCTCTCCCTAATTTTTACTGTCAAGTAGTCAAAGCTCTGTTTTGTTTTCTAATTTAATGGGTTCATATGGGTTGCCAATCAGGACAGAACAAATTGTGCCCTCTTTCTAGCCTACATAGAAAGCAAGAAACCCAAACAGATTGCTCACATTATGCATTTCAATCAATATCACCTAGAGGCAGCTGCCAGTATACATATTCCTGGAGTCCACTATTGCTCCTCATGGCATGACGGAAACCTGTTGCTCTCATGCCCATCCATCAAATGCAGGAAGAGCATGGTCATAGCCTTCCAGCGGGCCTTCACAGAAACTGCAGAAAATAAACAGATGAAGGTCGGTGGTTATTAATAGAAGCATGCTTGCTGCTGAAGTGGCTTATGCCAAAGAGAGCTTGGCTGCAACACTAGAGTTAAGGCAGGGTCGGTAGGGATGGCAGGTCTGTATGACCAACATTGTTTCACTCTCCAAATAAGCAAGTTTTAGCCAAAAAATCTGAGAGACACATTCCATATGGAGGTCTACAGTGCCATTTTTGCAAATTCACTGTTGAGGTCACAATCATACTTTCAATAATCTTGACTATGCTTTGTCCTTTGTGTTATTACTATGCAGTTCTTTTTACTCAGGTGAACTACCACTTTTTCTGTGATCTGGGTTTCTTCAAGGAGAACTGGAGTCTCACTATCTCCCTAATACATCACTGTATGCATAAAACGTTAAGAAAGCAAAGAGTGAGATTCAGGAGTGGGGGAGGCTGTCCCACTGATCTGATAGACTCAAAAGGTTAATCTTCAACTACATCTTGTTCATTAGTCTAAACATACATTTAAAACATCAACGTGCTTAAAAGTACTTTGTCAGTACCCATTAAGAATGTGCATTGCATATTTCAGACATTTCTTGATAGTAATAGGCACTGAAAAGCAGGCGCTGTTCATCTTTATAATGAGTGGTTTTCCATCTGAGTGCACTATGAAGCTATGATGCACCATAAAGTGACACTGGTATGCCCTGTGGACATGCAAGAGCAACCCGTTCTGTGAAAATCAGGGAATTAAAAGGCATAGTGTGTGAGCATGACTTCAAGCAGCTAGTCTTTCAGGTCTTGATTTCAAGTCCTACTTCTTCACACTGATATAAGGGAGATGAAGGAAGTCTAAGAAGACCCTTCTGGTACTGGCCAGCTACACTACAATGTGAACAGCTGAAACACCTCTGATACATAAATCACATGTTCAAATCGTTCTGGTAATGCAGCTACACTGTGCAAGTAAATATCCTGCAGCAGATAAATCAAATGCCAGTTAAAGACATGGGCCCCAGGCCATGTAGTGAATAAACTCCCTCCCTGTAGACTGACAGTATAGTGGCCCGCAGACCAGTCCTGCTCCCTCATACAGTGTCTCTGTGGCCATTAGACATAATTGTTTGATTTTTTTTTTACAATTGTTTCAATTTGAATACCTGAAATAACAGGAAGGCTGTTATGCAGTCTGTCAGTGCAGAGTGGTATGTACACAGTGTGCTGATAAGGGAATGAAGGATATGGCATCGGAACACATGGCATGCTTGAAAGTACATGGACTCTTGGGACAGTGTAGAGGATGAGGGCAGAAGAAACAAAAATTTGCATGGTCCTGGCTGAGGAATGATTTGTCCTCAGAATGAAGCATCTCCTGAACTGCAGCTGTGTTCACCTTGGAGGGAGGAAATGCTTCACTGGAGATCCTGGAAATTAACTACTGTATCTACTGCTTCATAAAGAAAAAAGAACCAGCTGATTTATTTGACTTTGCCAACACATCCAAAGTGCCTTTCTCCACCAAAGCTGCAGGAACTGATTGTGTAAGTACACTTCCAGTGTGACAGCAGTCCTATATAAAGCGTTGAGGCAGGAGTAGAGGGCTGCACAGCAAGGGACAGGGCAGTGGCAGGGCAATAGTGCCATGGCAGTTAAGACTGTAAGCACTGCTAATGATGCAAATGAGCTTCACCCGGCAGCTCTTCTAACACTGCTTACCTTCTTGCTGAGGAAGTGCAGTCTCCTGTTGGTCTTAACCATGCCAGATGCAAGTGAGTGGATGTAAAGTACTGCCCCCCTCAGGGTAGCAGCAATACTGAGAAGTATGAGCATGCATACCAATAGTGAAGGTCCAGTACTGTATACTTAAAATATAAGGACTGTGAAGGCAATACTGTGTCTCTAACAGGGATATGGCATATTCCAAGCTGTTGTACAATGGGCAGTAACACATGAACAAATTAATTCTATTTTCATCATGAGGAATGAAGGGATTGCCAGGCTTTGAGCACGGCATACCTTCTACATCATGCTATAAAAAACCTCAACACTGGAATGCAAAACAACCATCACGTAACTTCAAATACTTTGAACTGAAAAGAGCTTTCACCTCCCATACACACATGCTTGTACACATGAGTAAGTAACATATCAGGATCGCATGGGTACTACGTGGGGTTCTGAGGACCTCTCACAGCCAAGCACTGTGTCACAGAAGACAATAAGTCCCCTTCAGTGAAGGCTAGACATGACCAGTGTGTGCCAGACAACCCTGCATCACTCCACAGAGGAGTCAGGGAACACTCCAGGAACCCATGCATTTAACCTTGTAGATATAGCCTACAAATGACAGTGGATGAATAAATGAGTATCTAAAAGGTAAGCCCAGACCATGATGACTTGGGAGTGTCAGATACTGCTTCTTCATGTTTAGAGGTTTCTTTTCTCCCATTACTGATTTAATCATTTACCACTGGGTAAGCACATTGCTCACCAAGGAATTGCTGTTCACCAGAACTAAACACAGAGGATAACAGCTACATGGCTATATATTTTCTCAACTGTTTGTTACAGAGAGAGTTTAGGATACAATTTAGGGAAAAAACCACTCAAAACAATCTTGACACCAATAACTGATATTTAACAAATGACTATTGCTTGTCCTTCGGAAGATCATGTAATTTCAGTTTTGAAATATTTAGCATCTTCAACTTTGTTCCAACCTTTTTCCTATGTTAAGCTGTATCTATAATTGCTATTCCCTAAACTGTGCTTTAGGCTATCAAGAGCATCACAAGAAACCTCTGCTAGTGCCTCGAGAAATTGTTTAAAAATCTGCAGATGAAAGAAGAAGGAAATGCAGAAGAAAGGCAGAATGAAATTGTATGCCTTAGAAACCAGTGGTTGAAAGAAATGCTTTAAATAATGTCTATGTATTTATAAAAGGAAGCAGTCCATGCCTCATGGAACTACCCAAGTGAATATTTAATACTCGTTACTTCTCTTAATAAAGCAACTAAGGGGAAAGATAATTAGTACCAGACTCTTTGTAATTGATTAGATGCAGCTGATCAGTTAATAAAGTACATGGGACTGTGTTCTTCTGTCTGGACTAGAAGACTTGGTATATCAATATTATTATGAGTTCATGTTATAATTATAGAGCATTACTGTGCAGGAAATAGATCTATGAACAGGAATTACTTCTTGTGTCTGTAAACTTTTTTTTCAGATAAATGACAGTACTGATTTAGTTTAACTACAGGTTTTATGAATTTAGATTAATTCAGTAATATTTCAAGAACATGGCTCTTTTCAGGAAGACAGAAGAGTGTTTAATTTCAGAGAGTAAGCCTCATAGTGAATGCACAGACATCCACTTAAAAATCCCTTTTTATGATAAAGTATTAAGAAATACACAGGACAAACTTAGTTTCGATGACCATGAATTTAAGGCCTTTGAACCCAACGGCTGACTTTGGATGTGAAAAAGTTTTTTTCAGATATTTTCATATTCATTTATTTTTTTTAATTTTATTTCTCTGAGACATTTGCAGAAGGAACACTGGTAATGAAACTGCATACCTATAAAGTGGCTTAAAACCCAAGGGTTGATTTCACTTAAGAATAAGTAAAATACATTTCTGTAACACAGCATATCTACAGCATATGTGAATTAAATAAAGTGCTGGTGACAAGAGTTTACAGGTATCGTTCATGGCTAATATAGAGTGTCTGTTAAAAAAGAGATTCTTTTCTCTCTCCCATCCTTATCCTCAAAACACAGTTGGAGTAAAAGTGTTGTTTCCTCTTCTTAAGTAGTGCCAATTCTTCAGGACAAATGTCTCCTACATTGGCAACTAGATGATCTTATTGCCTCAAGTCTCTTCTCAACATTAACGTATCTTCTTAGGCCTTAATTAATATAATGCAGTATTTAAAGCAAGGACTGGATTTTTCTCTTGTGTTCAAGATGTCTGTAACACTTCAGGGAATCCAAGAGCAACAACTGTTTTCATTGCAAGTCAGATGCTTACACTGTTAAACTAGGATGGAACAACTTAACTGACTTAATTTGCTTTTACAAACTTTAATGAGATTTGCTCTGGAGTTTTCTGCAAGAAAGTCTTCTGTACCACAGCTACCTGTATTTAACAGCAGTGAAGAAAAAAACTGTCATCAGATCTTCGGCTTCTGAAGAGGTGTGTATTTTACTGTTTCTGCAAGTTTCCCATAAGACACACTGTGAGCTGCTAGCATAGTCACTACACAAAATAAGATTGGTTCTCCTGGGCCACACTTCTATAAATTTTATTCCTGACAAGTGCAGCAAAGGCAACAAAGAACAGCCTAGGGAGACATACTAAGAAACAATAAACATAGTATTAAAAAGCTTGCAAAAGGAGAATTATCCACTTTGAAGCAGCACAGCCTCTGTCGTACTGCTTCCACCTTCCGTTCAAAGGCAAATAAATTCTCTATGACAGCTCCTAGAGGCCTCCACAGTTGTTCACTGAACTTGCCCTCAAATTACAGGGTAATAAGGGGACAACAACCCTTCACTGTCTAAATGAGGAGGTGGGTCCTACCAGTAAAAGAATGTCTTTCCCTATATTCCTTTTCCCTTTGCTTGTCCAGTGAAGTAATATCTCACAACTACAACTAAATTGTCAATAATTAACAGACTAACACAACTTTATTCCATTTACTCATTCCCTGGACCACCACTCTATGAAGGCTCCAGAGCCAGGTTATAGTTTGTTTGTTAAAAATTAGCAATGTAGTCATAACAACAACCCTTACTTCAAGTAAGGCATTACTATCCCACTTGGCATTACTATCTCTAGAACATTAAGCTGAGAGGTTTCTTCTTCCAGATTATTAAATTTCTGTACAGCACATAATTGTGAATCTGTTGAATACGACTTTTCCTATTCATCTGTTACTAGCTTGTTAAATTTTGATCCTCCTCATAGGAGGCCACCTACATATAACCTGAAAATTTGAGAATTACATCTGTGACTACATCTGTCCTGACCTGCTTTCAGCTTGACATCCCACAAAGAGGAATATAATGTAAATTTAGTTGATACAAACAGAGAAGAATTTGCCTAGAAAACCACATTGCTATGGGTAAATTTTGGACAAAAAAACCCCAAACCCTATTAAATTCAGATGGAAGTCTGTCTTACTCTGTCCTATTTTCACACATTCGAGCATTTTTTAAAGGAACTTGTTTATAACAAAGACAGGGGGCCTGGCCCTCCTAAATTCTAAGGTCAAATATTACATGTCCCTTTTTTAATGGGTACTCATGTCCACTGCATGCCGACATCATATCAAAAATGATCTCACTGCTCTGAACACTAGACAAAAGCCAAGAGTTATTCAAGGCAATCACACAGCCTTTACTCTCACTGGACACAATAATATCCTTATGTCAACTGACGTAAACCATTTGTCCCAAAGTGGTGCAACTCTAGTGTAAAATGCTAACTATACAAACTTATGTTGTTATTGCCTTACAGTGCACAGAACTGACTTACTGTTAATCAAAGATCAGCTGGACTTAAGCTAAACTCAGCCACACATGAATTTGAATAAATAAATGTTTAATCCTTCTTGGTTTCTCATATGAAAAAAGGAAACTGCTTATGCACGGTCCTCCTTGACACAGGAAGATAATGGAGAAGATACCCACTTTCTTCTCTCTACAGGAATCCACTAGCTGGGAATTTTCTATTTTATAAAGTTGACAGCCTGACAGAAAATTTTGGAAAAGGAAAGACTAAGCAGTATGATTTCTAAAACAGAAAATAACTTGAGAAATCAAAGTAATTTCCAAAATTATTTCACTAAGCAGCACTGATGTTGATATTGGTTTTGTGTTGAAGTCAATACATTGAGGTTGATTTCATTTACCCATGAAGATCATTGGTTTACCATATCCTCTGCACATAAATAGGAAGTAAAAATTAAGTATGTACATTCAATCTAATAACTTATGTGGGATTTTTTTCTAATTAATCAGTATGTGAATAAAGATATTTTCTATGCTTTCTACAATTGATATCATTTCCACTTCTCCCTTCTTAAAGGAAAAACTAGAGATGTTCATAGTTGGGAGGGGAAGATTTGCACACATTCATGCTTTCTTTCACCTAGACACCTCAATTCAAGGAATTTATGAAATTATTTCATTAAATTGACATATGAATCATGATTCATTTACTCCATCTTCATAACCTATTTGATGTATATTGTAAAAATAATTCCATGAGAGCAAGCCCATTCAATTTCCCCTTCAACTTATTTTTTTTTGGAGTTTCTTATTCTTTTCTTTGAAAATGCCAGTGACTTCTTACAGCACAAGAGTAACAGGATTTGGATGAGGAAACTGAAGTTTCATGTGAACTAATTTTTTTCATTGATATATGTCAATCAACATCATCACATTAACTGTAGTACGGATCTATCTTTTCCCAGTCAGTTGTAAAACAGTCTCTGACAGATTTTATAGCCAGGACAGTATGATGGGACATTGCTTTCTAATTCACAGCTCTTTTCTGCTGAATTCGTAACTGTTTATCATACATTAATGTTTTCAAAACTCCTTGCAATTATAAAATAATTTCCATCTTTCCATCCTACTTTCTATCACATGAAATCACATGAACTAAGATAAAAACATTGCCCTACATTTTCCACACATTTCTCTTGCAAAATGGTGTTAAGGAGTATAGACTGGATTATATGTACCAGCTCATCTTGTTTTACTGACTGTAGAACAGAATATTGTAAAATATACAAACGTCGGTTATTAGGATATTGTGACAAGTTCTATGTACGCAGTAAATTTAAAAACAAAAAAACAACCAACCAAACACAGAAACATGGCTATGACTAGACAGCATTTTTGAGCCAGTAGTGAGCAAATACCCAGACCGGTGCCCTAAGTTGCTGGAGGTGATCTTTCATGTCAGATATGGAACTGTGGCCCTGATTGCTTATAATTGGAAAGTCCCATGACATATTTTTTTTTTTTTTTGGAATTCAGGAAAATAAGGTCCAGCATCCAGGAGATATTCCAGTGCTGGCAATTACATTATATATCCATTTCTTTCTCCCTTAAATTGCTGCTGGGGGAAAAAGTTCATCTCTTTTTAAACAGTTATAAGGAAAAAAACCCAAACCAACAAATCCCACTGTCCTTAAGTTGCTGATGGGAAGGGATGCAGTGCTTCTAATTCAAAAAGAAAAAAAAAAGTGTGAAGTGCCTGCATTTGCCCTTTGGGACAAGGCAGGACAAATGTGAAGCATTGCGTTTAATCAAAAAGAGAAAACCTTCTGTTTGTTGTTTTGTTTTTTTTTTTTTCCTATAACATAGCAATATTACTCATTTTCTTTCAAAATCAGAAGAAATAAAGAGGGTTTTTTAGACTCTTCACAAAAATAATTTACCCATTCTCGGTCTGGTGATTCCCCCAGAAGAGATTTTATTATATTGGGTAGAATATTTGCCAGCTGTTAGAAAACGCATATTCCTGGGGTTCAGTCAGTCAGTCTTCACAGATATTAATACAGTGAGAGTGCTGTGGATAGTCATCAGAGACTGATTTTTCGCTGCTTAGATTGTTTGCCCTTAATCATTTGTTTTCGAATGTTAAGACTGCAACAGAGGCAGTATCCTTCAGCACCTTATTTCACTCTCACAAGCAGCTTGGCTGTGTTTTGCTGCCTGGACAGGTCATGCTGCAATCCTGCTAGCAGGGAGAACAAGGGCAGAACTATACCTTGGACTCACCTCGGACCCAAAAGCCCTACTAAGCCCCCCCAAACTCAGTTCAAGAACTTTCTGGAAAGAGCACTGCACAAGTTCATTAGGAATCCCTCCCCCTTAGGACCTCAGTCTATAAAAAACACTCATAAGATAGGGTTGGGCACTGCCCTGCCATCCTGGGAAGAGAAGAGCACCTGGAGCCCAGGTAATGTCCTTGCACTTTCTTCTCTTTCTCCCTTTCTTCTGTTTTCTCAGTTTCTTTCTTTTCCCTGAGCGCAGATTTAGCAAGCCGATGCCAATTTTATACCCAAGATTGCCTGTACAAATAAATTCCTTTTGGGACTAATTGTTTGGCATAATTTTGCCTTCCTTTAGTTTGGTGGGGACTAAAACCATTTTACGGGGAGGACCTGTGATTTCACCCTGGTGCCCCTGGACTGTCCTGTTTGAGTCACGACAACAGTCATCTTAAAAGAGTTGGCAAAACTACATTTCAATAGCAGCTGGAAATCTTCTGCCATATTTGTTTGGGTTTATGTTCTGGGGTTACTGTATCCAGTGGCCATTTTTCTGTATTACTTGTATCATGTCAACACTTCACCTTGTGCTTTCTGCCAGCCTGGATCTCTGCTACAATTCTTCAGGAACTAGGGAGACCAAAGAACTGAGTGAAACCACAATGCACCACTTGAAGTAGCAGACACTTAATGTTTTTAGGTAAAAAGTTTGGGCATTTTCCCTTGAGGAATATAATGAAAAAAGAGAGAGGATTTGGAATGCAGAGCTATACTACAGTTTGGAATTCAGGGTCAAGAGACCTCTTCTGCACTAAATGCTAATGCTGCTTAAGAAATTATCCACATTGACCACAGTAAGGAAGGAACTTGATCAGTTTTCACCCTGAATAACTCTGGTACCTTCTAGTGTACCGGATGGTACTAGTCCAAATCTGAGAATTAGAAAAAGATCGTATGTTCTTCCTTCATAAATGTGTTAGTAATGAAATACCACAAAGTCACTGCATCTGGAAGTATAGTGGCAGCAGGGTGAGTCCTACCTTGCTGCAAGAGATGCTGTTCCTAGAATTGGCAGAAAAACACTATAAAGTACATAAGTCCACAGATAGAAAGTCTTACTTTGTCACCTCTACTTAGTTATTTCTGTCCTGAATTATTTTAATAGGTACAACTCCCACCTTTTTGCTTTTTGTGTATGTCTCAGTGTTATTTGAAGCCTATAAGGATACAAAAGTTTTCTACGTAGTTTTCAGTACTTGAGAAAACAACAAATGCATTTTTAAAGCAGAAAAACCTGAAGCTTGTTATTCTAGAGGCAAATTGTTAACCTTTCCATTATGTAATGGTCCCTGGACACGAAGAAAAGAATAGGATGTGGATCACAGTTCCTTTTATTTTCTCCTTTTATTCTTCAGAGATTCAATTCACCTCAGATTAAACAGAAGTTCTTTCTTTGCCAATAAGTTTTCCAAAAATAGAGCCTATGATTTAAATATCATTTACATCACAGTCAAAAGAATATCACATAAATAAGAATTTATGAATAATTAATCACAACTGCTATTACATTAGCACAATACTATTTTTAATTTATTTGGACCACAATGGCATCTTTACTAACCTGTCAAGGGGTAAATATCAATTAAATTAGCACATTGACTAACTGTTGAATCATTGTATAGGCATCCTGAGCTTGATTGACTGATTGATGAATCTTTTCACCGTGGTCATGGCACAGAATACCTGAACAACAAGGAAAATCTTGTTTTACATAATTCTCAACCACAAAACCAAAATAAAAGTCTCACAAATACAGAGAAGTATTGTTAATGCTATTTTCACTGAAAGGGAATTATTTTGGTCTCAACAAATGAAGGGATGAAATCTAAACCCTTTTGCAGCTGCCATAATCTGCTGAACACTTACAATTCAACAGGGAGAAAAGAGCTCTGATGAATTGCTCCAGTACTGATACTTCTGCCTGAAAAGTAACTGAAACTTTCAAAACACTCGAAAGGTGCCCATTCTTACATACCTGAGAGTGAAAGAAAACTTCTGAAAATGTCAGATAAGACACACACTCAAGTTTTGTGCCTTTTTTTCTCTGTTTCCCTACCCAGATGTCTACTAATCTGTACAGCTCCATGGAAACAGAACAACTCACTAAAAACACTGAGAAAGGCCAAGGAACAGTTACAAAAATGGAATTTGAAGAAGCTTTTGCTTTGTTACTTTCAGGTAGTACACGTCAATCTGATACTTAAAACGTCTTTTCAAGCAGCAAAAGGTAAAAGCATGGATCTCAATTTTTTTTCTATTATGAACTAGATTGGTGTTTTAAAGGAAAATATTGGAAGATGAAGGTGATTAGAATTTTTTTGAAAAACTATTTCTCATTTGGTTTGCAGAACAAAAGTCTTCCAGAGAAAAGTGGTGTTACTTTTAGCCAAGACAGAATTACTGGACATTATCTGTGAAAGGGAGCACATACACACAGGCCTCATCTTCCTAGACCCAACAGGCAGGTTTTCACAACGCTCATATGTGATGTTTCAGAGACAGGTTCACACTGCTGTTCTCCCTGATTTGTATGTTTAGCTTTGTCTTTATACCCTTGATACCATTCAAAAACATAATGTTTTTACTCCAGTACAGAACTAGGAAAAGCTTTGAAATACCAGAGGTGTCTTAAGAGCAAAAAAATTGTTTCATTCCTTGCTCTGCCTTCAACACCTAAATATTGCCTACAGATACAGAAAAAATTGTATGACTTCCAATCTCCTTTCTATTTCCAAATTATTCAGATAGGGATATTATGAAACAGAAAACAAATATTTATCAAAGTCTATGTAAATTTATATTCTAAATTGCCTAAAGATAGAATGTATCTTTATTGTACAGTTTAGATTTTAGCAGCTCCCTTTATTTTGTTCCAATATTCAAACTGATTAAGACAATTTCTTAAGATCAAAATGTGTAGAATACCACAAAAAATGCCTTAGCAGTTCTGTTATGTAGGAAGGGGTGGGGATGTATTTATTTAGTCATCGGATCAAAATGAGAAACTGAATTGATACAGATGGCTTCTAGGTCCTTCCTTCTAATGTGTAATAACTGGACACCTTCAAACATAAATGTCTTTGAAGATCAAACATGCAAAATGTTTTACTCCAATACCTACACCTATACCTGAGAAACAAGGGACAGTCATACAACCTAAGCAAAGTGTTAGCAGAGAGATAGGACATTTCCACTGTTCTCAACAAGGAGGAAGGCAGTGTTTTACACACAAAAATTAGATTTTCATGGGTCAGTCTGGAGACAGGTATCTAGTTCCACTTTTTAAACGAATAGCTAAAGGCCATCATGTTTTCCAATTGAGAATTTCTGAACATTTTATTCACAGTCACAGAATCAATCAGAGATGGACTGAGGCTGGAAGGGACCTCTGCAGGTCATCTTACGCAACCCCAGCTGTGTTACATAGACAGTTTCTCAGACAGGTTATGCTTTGGTTAAACAACATGGAAACAGAGGGGCTGTTGCCAACACTGTCTCTCAGATGGCTGGGATAGCCCCTAAGCAGCTCCAGGGAAGGATGCTGTCAAAACAAGAGTTTCAACTCAGAACAAACCCAAGCCACTTCCCTGCCCAAAGGCTGGCATCAGGCAGACATGGAACTCACCTACCTCTGAGGTAGCGTGATTAAAAAAAAAGTGCGGAGTGAAGCAGATGCAGCAGGCAACAAAGCAGCCAGGTGGAAGAACTACATCTGTGAATAGAAAGCACATCTCCTCACCACATTGTGCATCAGGAACAGTACTTTGACACAACCCCATTTATTTCACAAAATAAATACAAAGAGGGATTCAACCCCATTGTCATATTCTCCTCTGAGGCAAAGGATCCTCAAGGTTGTAATTACTAGTTAACTTGACACTTCAAGAAAGGGAAATGCTGGTAGGGACATGGAATTTTTTTAAGACAATAAAAGTTTGAGCCAGTTTATCCAATGAACCACAAAAGACCAGATGTGAGCATGTTTAAAAAACTCGAAAATGGACACAGCAATTTTAAGTGAGACTAAAAGACAAGAGATGCAAAAGTGCATCAAAGCAGCATCTGTTAGTTTCTGAGGAAATAAGAAGCTGACTTTAAAAACAATATTAAACCTTTGTTGGATTAGCAATTGTAAAAGGCTTTGGTAGAAAAGCACCAGAGGAACTGATGAACTGACCAGCAGTTTGTTTGTGATAATTTAAAGTTTTCTGTGAAATAACCAATGCTAACTAAACATTTGTTTTGAATTCACTAATGGAAGTCACCTATGACTTGAACCGAAAAGCTCAGAAATCATGTTTCACAAACACAGTTTTAGTCAGTCTGGATACAAAATCGAGCTTGCCATAATACTTTAACAGATTTTATACATATAAGACATCTCTTCATAATATAGTGACACTCAAAGGAAGAGACATGAGGCTGTTCCAAGTCAAAAATTCTTAATTCTCTCTTTTTTTTTTTTATTTCCTTTTGCCAGAGGAAGAGCTTCATTGAATTACAGCCAGAATGAATGGTTGCAGATAAGAGGACTGGGGTTCCCAACAGTTACTCCAACTTGGCTAGACATGTTAGACCTCTGGGGCACAAGACTTACTCCAAAATCTTGCCAATACTATGCAGGTCTGGCACAGTCCTTGCAACACATGCATCAGTGTAAGGAGTTAATATGAGCTGGCCAAAGTCCAAGGAGGAGAACGAAGCTACTGTCAGGCCAGAGAAATGAAGGCAAAGGCAGTACTGACAAATTCAGCACAGCATACCCTCTACCAGCCAATGTGCATGTAAAGAATTAAATGAAGGATTACTTGTGACTTTTATCCTGGTAAATACACGTAAACATAACTAAAGTATAGTAGCTCTACTAGATACAACATATTTAAAAATTTTGCAAGCCTATTTAGCTATCTCCAACCTGAATGGATATAAAATTAATTTGTTTCAAAGTAGTAATTCACAATAACTTTATGCTCACAAAATGAACATTGAGGTGGCCCAAAATTACTAGATCCAGTAGATCCCTGTAGAAATGAAGAGCTTTCTATGATTCTAATTCTTAATTCTGCATGTTTGGATTTGCCATACGTGCATTAATTTCCGCACAGACTAAGAAAAAACTTCTGTTACAAGCAGAGGAAATGAATTCCTGAAGAGGAAATCCAGCAGGTGAGTGTGTTTTAGAATTCCTAATTTTGAGACCTTTCTAGAACTGAACAAATGTCCTACCAAAGACAGCACAAGAATGAAAAGGAGCATTAGAAGACAATGGTTTATTACCATTACCTGTGGCCAACAGGTTGAGAGAGATGATTCTCCCATTCTATTCCTCTTGTGAGACTCCCACCTGGAGTATTGTGTCCTGTTCTGGAACCCCCAACACAAGAAGGATATGGAGGTCCAGAGGAGGGACACAAAAATGATCAGAGGGATGGAGCACCTCTGTTGTGAGGACAGGCTGAGAGCATTGGGGCTGTTCAGCCTGGAGAAGATATGTCTCTGGGGAGATCTTACAGCAAACTTCCAGTACCTGAAGGGGTCCTACAACAAAGCTGGGGAGGGAAGTTTTACATGGGCATGTAGTGATAGGATGAGGGGAATGGCTTTAAATTGGAAGGGGGAATATTTAGACAAGACATTAGGAAGAAATTCTTCATGATGAGGGTGGTGAGACATTGGAAGAGGTTGCCCAGAGAAGTTGCAGATGCTCCCTCCCTGTAATTGTTCAAGACCAGGTTGAATGGGGCCTTGAGCAGCCTGATATAGTGGGAGGTGTCCCTGGTTTGAACTAGATGACCTTTAAGGTCTCTTCCAACCCAAACCATTCTATTATTGTCATAAAACATCTGGATTTCAGAGGGTAGTTTCCTTTTATTCCCCCCCCCACCTTTTTTCTTTCAGAGAAGAAAACCCACCACCACCACCCCCCAAAAAAGGTGATTCTACTGTTTATGTGTTTATGTGCTTTCAGTGTTATCTGTGTTGGAAGAAGCTTGGGACCAGGGTGAGCTTTATCTAGTCCCTTCCAATAACTCTCTTGAGTCAGGAATCTCAGAAGCAACTTAACAGATAGTTTGACATTTGCCGTGTTGCAGGAATACAACAGGCTTGAATTCTAGTAGGGTAATGCTAAAGCCTTAACCCTTCAATAGTTAACTCACTGGACAACCAAATATACTTCCCTAAGTAGGAGAATAAATAATTTGTTGTTGAAAGGAACTTGTGTTCTGGAAGACATCACGACTTGTCGCAACAAACACAAGAATAGAAAATTCTTCCAAAACAAATGCAAGTTTTCTGCAAAACAGATATGAAGCAAATAAACCCCACAACCATCACTAAGCTCCCCCACAACTCTAACAGACTTGGTAGCAAATGACTGAAAAAAATGCCTGGAAAACACAGCCACTCTGAATTCTACAATGAGTAACAAAGTCAAACATTTCCAACTGTGACAGAAGGGTATAGTAGGGGTATCTATACAAACTATTTAATCCACTCTCAGACTCCCTGAAGTGTCTTAAAATTTGGCTTGCATTACATTGATATGGAAATAAGTTTTCTAGCTTCCCAGAAATATTGAGCCAACACTCAAGATCATTCCTGGCATATCATGCTGAAGACTCATTTTCTCAAAGGCATTTTCATTTTAACTGCTATGGATATATTTTCTATTTCCTGTTTTTACAATATCATCCAGGCTTATCAACAAGTTTTTGTGGAAATACGAAATCAGAGTATTGTTAACAACGTTATATTGTCTGTCTTCCCTAAGGGCTTAACATGCAGTTGTAAGACTTGGATGCAAATTTGTGGTGCTCCATCACATATCAAGAGAAAGCTTAAAATAAAGCAGATCTGAACATACAGAACTGTTATCTAGGAGTAAGCAAGAGGAAGCTCTGGTTTTGGGTATTGGTACTGCCTGAATGCAATAAAAAAGTCTATGTGAAAAAAAGTTAAGTTTTGAACTTGTATTATGATTTAAAAATTGATGATGACTTAGTCCTTCCAAAAGCCATACCCAGGCTTAACTGTGTTTTTTTTGTTTAGTGAAATGATAGCAGAAAGTAGATTATGAAGATACAGACTGTATATGATTAAAATGTTTTTCTGTATTTAAGGGCAAAGTTATTGAACACTAATTTAGACAACAAGCTCTAAGATACTTTTGTTTAGCTGGTCATCTCTACACTATCTTATAATTAACAGAGGAATTAGTTTCTCCAGAATATCATTAATTTTATTCTGAGTAATATGAGATGACTAACTGTTGAAAGACGGAACTGATGCAAGAAGAGTGATCTAGATCTTTCAACAACATTGCTCACAATATAATACACATGAACAGAATTGCTACATCTGCACAGTTACTGAGAAAGGTAAGCATTTTACAGGAGCTATCAAAGTCCTTCTATGTCAAAAATTATGTCATGTCCTGGGGTTTCAGGTCCCAGTTTACAGCCTGATTCTCCACTGTGCACTAGACATCCAGAATCAAAGTGGGACTTTGCAAGAGATATTAGGGAGACTTTATGTCTTAAGAACAATATGACAAGTCTATCGATGATCCTTGACAGGCATCAGGTCTTTCTTTATACGCACATATTGAAGTGTTTAATCAAACCCATCTATTGTTCAATTAAAGCAATCTACCCAGCAAACTGATGATAGACAGTCAGGATCCTATTGGTGTAACTAAGGTCAGAAATAATTTCAGGGAGTTCCTCTAGGTTGAAAAAACATTAAATTTAACACCAGGATGTATTTTTGTTTTCTATATAAAGGACATTAAGGAAGAGTCTACTTCTGACTTAAACCGTTACTGGTGTTTAACCACCATGTCACTCTCCCCTGTGAAGCTATTACATCTCAAAGAAAAGCTTTGGAAGAAATTGATATTTCAGTAAAGTTGTACATCAGTGAATGTGGTTTATAACAAAGTGAAATGTTCTCTTTTGCATTTAAATGGGCAAGGAGATGAAAACATTAAATTGTGGTTCATTACAAATAAACATAAGATTGTCCATTCATTAGACTCTCTCCCTCTGACTCAGCTGGTGGTGAGCAACCAAATCACTAATAAAAGCTGGATATATGTGAAAATCTAGTATCTTGATGTCACTTGATAGGCTTGTGCCTTTACTGCTCTTACAGAAAGATGGTGATTTGCATCCTGCAGAGTAACTAATACTCTGTAGCTAATTGTGTGCACTGCCATGACAGAACATCTAAAGAAGGACATCACTGCATACATCTCAAAGGGAATAGGAAGATATTTCATTTATAGTCACCCATCTGTCTAGTCACGGCAGAATTACATGCAAGCACAATGCACAAATTGGTATGTCCTTCAGGAGCAGCTCTCCCAGCACAACAGCCTGGTTCTCTCTGCGACGATGTATAAATACCAGTTTGTTCTGTTACAAGATTCTGCAAACTGTACGCTTGATGACAAGCACAGAAATTTGAATGAGAGAATTAAAGAGGAGAAGACAAATGCAATGCTTAATATCAATACAAGGAGTAACAACTATTTTCATTGTTTCCCAGTACAGTATACACTTTGATGATATCTCCCAGTGGGATGCTGCCCCGTAAGTGAAATATACTGAAGTTTTCATCCTCAACACATCTTGCCCAAATGTAGCTGATCAAAGATGAATGTTCTGCTGGAGCACAGTAAATACGTTTCTTGGTAGATTCAGGTGAATCACATATTTTTAACAGTAATTAACTGCTGAGAATATTGATAACTTATAAACATGAAAGTAAAGGGAATTCGTGATCTCACAGACTTCCCAGTGGCACACTCGATAAACAATTCTCTTTTTAAAAAGTCAGAGAAATTGCTCTTATGCATGAGCAAGGGACCCCACCGGGCATTCTTTCACCACACTGCAGATGACTGAGGTCTGAAGAGAATGATGACCAAGTTCCTGTGTCTGCACAAGGCAGCTCAGCATGATGCACACACCCTAACAAAAATGTAACATTAGACTTAAGACAGAACCATTCTCAGCAGGAATACAGTTTGGATATGGCATCATACAAATACAGTTGCATTGCTTTTATATTAGTTAATTGTTAAGTTATATTCCATGATTTCAGAGACGGTGTGAGATGCTGCAAGCTTAGGCGTTTCTGCATTGGCTACTATTATGCTGTACAGTTGTACAGTGCTGTCAATGTAAGATTAGATTAGCCTTGGAAAATTGTCTTTATTGCACTTTCAGATAATCTGTATTCTGAGCAACTACTCTTCCAACAATTAAAAAAAAAAGTTTGTTCTGTACTATATGCTGACATACTTGCTTTGGTGTATTTGCAAGCATAGATGTGTTTGTGGGAGGCATTTGCATGTTTATGTTACTGACAATAAGTGTCTGATCAATTCCTTTCACCCTATATGGATTTCTGCTTCATACAGTTTTAATCTACTCTGTCTCTTCCTCTGGCTATTCAATACAGACCAGACTTCATCTACTTCTTTATGAAAAACAACAGCAATTTCATTTAAATATTATTACTCACATTATGTTAGTCAGTGAAACAGCTTAACCAAATTATGCAAAGCCAGAAAATAAAGCTCTCATTTTTGCTGACATTTCCAATATATTTCCATGACTTTTAAGAAGTTACTGTAGAGATTAACCAGTTGCCAACACTTTGTCTCTCAGATGGCTGGGATAGCCCCTAAGCAGCTCCAGGGAAGGATACTGTCAAAACAAGAGTTTCAACTCAGAATAAACCCAAGCTACTTCCCTGCCCAAAGGCTGGCATCAGGCAGACATTGGCACCGTGATTTGCTAGCTAGCTCCCTTCCACAAAGGCCCTCACCTACCTCTGAGGTAGCGTGATTAAAAAAAGGTGCAGAGTGAAGCAGATGCAGCAGGCAACAAAGCAGCCAGGTGGAAGAACTACATCTGTGAATAGAAAGCACATCTCCTCACCACATTGTGCATCAGGAACAGTACTTTGACACAATCCCATTTATTTCACAAAAGAAATACAAAGAGGGATTCCACCCCATTGTCATATTCTCCTCTGAGGCAAAGGATCCTCAAGGTTGTAATTACTAGTTAACTTGACACTTCAAGAAAGGGAAATGCTGGTAGGGACATGGAATTTTTTTTAAGACGATAACAGTTTGAGCCAGTTTATCCAATGAACCACAAAAGACCAGATGTGAGCATGTTTAAAAAACTCGAAAATGGACACAGCAATTTTAAGTGAGACTAAAAGACAAGAGATGCAAAAGTGCATCAAAGCAGCATCTGTTAGTTTCTGAGGAAATGAGAAGCTGACTTTAAAAACAATATTAAACCTTTGTTGGATTAGTAGTTAAAAAAGGCTTCAGTAGAAAAGCATCAGAGGAACTATGTAATGACCAGCAGCTTGTTTGTGACAATTTAAACAGTTTTCTGTGAAATAACCAATGCTAACTAAGCTTCTGTTTTGAAATAGGGGATTTCCAGATGTCCTGGGTGAGGGACACTCAGGGATCTGTGTCAGGGAAAGCTGCCATCAACAGTCATGCTTGAGTTCTGTGGATATCCCAAGATAAGAGAAAAGAAGAACACTTGAAAGAGGCGTGTAGAGGTGAAAATTAAAGGGAACGGTTTTAAATAGCACCATGAGGATGGAGATACTTGCCTTGGTGAAGAAATAAAAATAACCATTGCAGGAGAGAGAGGTTGGAAATGAGGAGTTGCTGCACCTTTGCAGGATAAAAAAAATGGGAGTTTAGAAGAATGTCATGTGAATGCCCCAGTGATACGGAGCAGACAAGGAAGAGGGGAGCAAATGAATGAAAGGAGTTCTGGCTGCAGGCAGTGAGCTTGAATCTGCTTATAAAATGTTATGAGCTAAGCTATGAAATGTGGAACACTCTAGAAACATTTTATACAAAATGTTGTATAACTGGGCCACTAAGATTTAATATCTCTACACCACAAGTCATTAGAAGTACATATGCAAAAATCAGTCATGGAAAATGCCGTTAACACAACAGCCAATATATTTTGCACTAATGCAAAAGATCTGGGCAATTAAAGTAGAGGTTTGTACAGGTCTTAAAAAAAAAATGTATGGGAGTATGTCCCTAGCAATAGTGAAGCATATGTGAGAGATCCTTTTTTTCCAAGTACAGAATGTTTTACTTTTAGATCATGCTACTGTAGCAACAAAACCAATTAGTGACACAGCAGCAAGACTGGAATAATCTGTTAAAAAAAAGTAGAAAGAGACTGGTCAGACAAAACCACACAAAGCAAAACAAAAAAAAGACAAATCTATAAAGGTCTTTGGAGCAGAAACTGAGAGACATAGTTAATTGCTTAAATATATCACTGACATACTCTTAATCTAGACAAACATGTGGTAGTTCATATGAATTTATATTCATATTCATTGGCAGTCTTTGTGTTCTTTTTCTGGCATACAAGCTGCAGCATTTCCCAGGCATATCTGCCAATTAGGAAGGGGTCAACTTTCCAGGTTATGTTAAACTTAAATCTTGCTCAGATTAAAAAAATATAAAGTTACTGTGCCAATTCAAATTGTTGACAGCAAGGTATGCACTTACGCAGCATTCACGTCAAAAGATAATTCATCTGTGGCATGTAACTAGCTGTTTCTGAGGCTCAGTGTAGTAAACAGGAGGTAAGGTTTGCAGAGGGGTAGAAGATTTGCAAAACATCTTTTGAAATGCCAAATATTCCATCTATGGCATCTTGTCACCTATCTAACAGTTAAGAAACTGTCATTTTAAGCACCTTCCTCAAGGAAATATGAATTCTGACATTTTCATAAAATCCCATATAAAACGGAATCCAAATTTCAGTAAGGAGATATTTGTCTGGAACAACATATTTCAAAGTGCACCACCTCTGCAAGGACTTTAAAGGAGCCACATTGACATTTTTTGCATTACCAAAAGACTGGCAGGCAAGGACAAAATAATGTACACCACTTCAATAAAATTTATTTTTTAAAGTTTTAATTTTTTACTTGCAGAAATGATGGAGGTGAGAAAGAAACACCTAGTGGCATTGCTAAAGCATAATGACAATATGTCAACCTATTTCGACTAGTAAAAGGCAAATCAAAACCAAAATAAAATAAACTCTCTGAAAGAGTGCTGACTCCACACTTCAGTTTTAAAATCATGACATTACCAAACTGAATGATATATTTTTAAATATTTATTCTGATCAGATAACATTTCATTTTAGATATCATGCTCTCAGTCCTTGCAGATGATTCAAAACAAAGCTTCCTTTGATGGTCGAAGTATCCTCACTAACACAAGAAGACACAAAAGAGTAAGTCTAACTGTTGCAGAGATCTTTGTAGGTATTTTAAATTGATGAAAGCAAACCAGGCAGGCTGGTGATTGACTTGAGAACTGTGTCACTGTCAACTGTCATCACTAGTAAAAGTGATGTACTATGTGGTTTTCCTGAGTGATGTTGTGTGGATATTTTAATCCAAATTTTATTTTAAAGACGAACCAGGAAGCATGCTCTTCACTACATAGCCACAGAAAAAGAATTCACTGCTGTTTCTCATGCTCACCATTTTCTGTATCCACTAGGCCCAGTCCTACTACTGATAACTGGCAAAGCTCACATAATTTAGCAAAAAGAACCGTAGGCCATTATCTAATTAATCCCCTAAACTTGAAGACAGACCTCCAATAATGCCAGTGCATGCATTATCAGGAATTCAGAAGTTTTCCTTATGTCACAGAATCCTAAAGCAAGAATTTTATAGCATACACAGACACAAAGAATAAAAACACTGTATAATCAGCAAGTGGAAGAAGGCAAAATATTTAGGCTTTGAAGGTGGAAAGGCGATTTGCTTGCGGATACTAACAGTTTTCTGGAGATAACAGATTTTAGGGAAGCAATAAAGTTTGTGATTGTTCTCTTTCCATGTTCATCCCAGCTAAGGCAACTCCCCTGTTCTTCTGTGGCACAGTCTATGGAAGGTAAACTCCAAGTATGAATCACAGAATCACAGAATCATACAATAGTCAGGGTTGGAAGGAACCTCTGGAGATCATGTATTCCAATCACCCTGCCAAAACAGGTTCACCTACAGCAGCTTGCACAGGAATGCATCCAGGTGGGTTTTGAACACTCGCAGAGTAGGAGACCGCACAACCTCCCTGGGCAGCCAGTCCCAGTGCTCTGTCACTCTCACAGTAAATTCTTCCTCATGTTCAGATGGAACTTCCTGTGTTCTAGTTTGTGCATGTTGCTCCTTGTCTTGTCACTGGGCACCACTGAAAAGAGTCTGGCCCCATTCTCCTGACAAATGCCCTTTAGATCACAGAATCACTGGGTTGGAAAAGACCTACAGGATCATCAAGTCCAACCATTCCTATCAATCACTAAACCATGTCCCTGAGCACCTCACTCACCCATCTTTTAAATATCTCCAGGGATGGTGACTCAACCACCTCCCCAGGCAGCCTGTTTCAGTGCCCAATGACCCCTTATGTGAAAAATATTTTTCTGATGTCCAGCCTGAACCTCCCCTGGCAGAGCTTGAGGCCATTCCCCCATGCCCTGTCCCCTGTCACTTGAGAGAAGAGGCCAGCTCCCTCTTCTCTACAACCTCCTTTCAAGTAGTTGTAGAGAGCAGTAAGATCTCCCCTCAGCTTCCTCTTCTCAAGTCTAAAATATATTTATAGGATATTCATAAGATATTTATAAGCATTGATAATATACTCTCAGTCTTCTCTTCTCCAAGCTAAACAACCCCAGGTCTCTTAGTGCTTCCTCATAAGAGAGATGCTCAACATCTTTGTGGCCCTCTGCTGGACTCTTTCCAGTAGTTCCTTGTCTTTCTTGAGCTGGGGAGGCCAGAAGTGGACATAGTCCATATGAGGTCTCACTAGGGAGTGGATAATTAACCTTGATCTGCTGGCCGTGTACCCTGGAATACCACTGGCCTTCTTGGCCATGAGAGCACATTGCTGGCTCATGGTTAACTTGTTGCCCACTAGGACTCCCAGGTCTTTATGTGCAGAGCTGCTTTCCAGCTAGTCAACCCCAAACCTGGTGCAGGGTTGGTGCAGAATCCATTCGCCTTTGTTAGACTTCACTAGGTTCCTCTCCACCCAGCAGTATAGCCTGTCCAGGTCTCACTGAATAGCAGCATAGCCTTCTGGTGTATCAGTCACTTCTCCTAGGTCATCAGCAAACTTGCTGAGGATACGCTCTGTTCCCTCATGCAAGTCATTGTTGCATATATTGAACACAACTGGACCCAGTACTGACCTGGGGAAACATCGCTAGCTACAGGTCTCCAACTAGACTGTGACCCCTGATCGCAGCCCTCTTAGCGCTCCCATTCAGCCAGTTCTCAATTCACCTCACTGCCAACCCATCTAACGCCCATTTCCTAAGCTTACCTGTGAGGATGTTGTGGGAGACAGCATCAAAAGCCTTGTTGAAGCCAAGGTAGACAATATTGACTGCTCTCCCTTCATCTACCTATGCAGTTATGCCGTCATAGAAGGCAATCAGATTGGTACAGCATGATTTCCATGATGAAGAGGCTCAAGTTGGAGAACAAGTCTTATGAGGAGTCACTGACAGAGCTGGGGAGCTGTTCAGCTAAACAAGCCTGGAGAAGAGGAGGCTGAGGGGAGATCTTATTGCGCTCTATAACTACCTGAGGGGAGGTTGTAGAAAGGAGGGTGCTGATCTCTTCTCCCAGGTGTCAGGGGACAGGACAAGGGGGAATGGCCTCAAGCTGCACCAGGGGAGGTGTAGGCTGGATATCAGGAAAAAATTTTGCATGGAAAGGGCCACTGGCAGAGGCTGCCCAGGGAGGTGGTTGAGTCACCATCCCTGGAGATATTTAAAAGATGGGTAGACGAGGTGCTCCGGGACATCGTTTAATGGCATATCAGTATAGTTGGACTCAATGATCCAAGAGGTCTTTTCCAACCTGGTGATTCTAAGATTCTATGATTCTAAGTTTGTCCACAATTGCCACTGTGCTGCAACTGGATATTATAGTTGTGCCTGTGTGCACACTCAGTAATGAAACACAGAATCATAGAATTGTTCAGGCTGGAAAAGACCTTCAAGATCACCGAGTCCGACTGTAATTCCCTGAGTGGCCTAAGACTTCTGAGGCCAGTCATGCACAGTTGAGCTACTGGACTTGCTGAAGACAAAGGACTGACTTGAAGCTAAGTGACTTACGGAACTTTGAGCCACCTTCTGTCATAATTAATTAATTGAGGAGCTACAGTTACAGGACCTCTCCAGTTGGTAATTTCAGAGAGTTGCAGATTCTCCCAAGGAGCTCCTGCCTTGCCTAGTTCAATTTGTGAATTTACATGTCTTGATTCACATCCTAAGCAGAGTGTCCCAGTCAGCTCCTACTGGGGAATTGGTCAAATAGATAAGCCACTTTAAAAAAGCCTGTAGAATCTTGTTGTAGATGGAGAAATGTTCTAGTAGCATAGCCTTTCACACATACTTTTAAGAAGGTTAGAAAACATTTTTTATGTCATTTGAGATAGCTCCTGAAAATGGAACATGCATGCACTGGAGTGGTCAAGTAGTGTCACAGATCAGTGGAAGAGCGGTTTGAGGAGTCTTGTCCAAAGCCATTGCAAAGGCCCTTGCAATGAAGACTCCCATTTCCATGCAGACAGTTGATTAACTGCAAGGGTGATTTCATTCCAACACATACATTACCGTACCCCAAGGTCAGAAATTGTTTGGGTTAGGGGTTTTTACTTTTGTTTTTCCAAGCAAGTAGTCAGTCCATAATTGTCCATGCAACAATTACTTAGCATCAAAGCATGATAATTCAGAGAAGACTTGGATCTGCCTAACTAAGAAGAATGAGTCGGGGTAACACATCACAGCAAGACTGGAACTGCAGAATGAGTAACTCTGTTTCCCAACTTCCCATAGTTTGTATTTCCACAGAATCAATAAAATTGTAGGATTGCATATAGAAAGAGTTGGCAACAATGTATTTAAAATCCAGCTTAAACTGCCAATCTAGAGCTAAGTAGTATTTATTTAACAAGATATAGTACAAAAGCTAGGAGTTGGGAAATTGGAAAATCTTGTATGACATCTGCCAACAAATGTAATCTCCATAATCCTGTAAAAAAAAACCCAAACCCCAAACCTTTAAGAATCCAACGAAGTTCATTTTTTCACATCTTCTAGTCTTGTTGTTAATTTCCATCTATATTTTCCAAAAATCAAGTCTGAACAATTGAATTAAGTAATAAAGCCTCTGTCAGTAATATCAAATCTGGAAGTGTAATTTTTAATATCATACCATGTCACGTAATAAACTTCAATGTAAGTATGGTGATCTTGCCCTATTTGAATCTATGCATGTCAAAGAGCACAGTTAAGGGACTCTGATTTTTTAAAATTTTAGATTACCACAAAGATCACATTTAAATCATTTAGATTTGCTGTTTCTTATTATCAAACCTAAATTTCTAGGAAGAATTATAAAGGATAGATGAAGGGTGCATAGGAGAAACAAAGTACTGAGTGAATTTCAAATGAGTAAAATTAGCTAACGCGTGGGAGAACTCTAGAAATTCTCAGTGACCTCTTTCTATTCAGCTGCCTAAAATACAGTTTTGTCTTTTTGTATAATTAAACTGAACCTAACATATCAGGCTTCTTTACAGGCTTTCTGTACCTAGAAATACAAAATAGTCAAGGATGCTTCAGCCTGGATAATAGATAAATAGAGGAGAGCGCTATAGCAAGGGCCTACTAAATTGTCAATGATCTGAAGAAGATGCATATAGCTTGTTCATCCTCTTTTCTGACACAGAGAGTAAGAAAATAACTTGTTATCTAAACAAACAACAACAAAAACAACCAAACAAAAGGAAAGAAGGAAGGAAGGAAGGAAGGAAGGAAGGAAGGAAGGAAGGAAGGAAGGAAGGAAGGAAGGAAGGAAGGAAGGAAGGAAGGAAGGAAGGAAGGAAGGAAGGAAGGAAGGAAGGAAGGAAGGAAGGAAGGAAGGAAGGAAGGAGACATAACTCGTCTCGTACAACATGAAATTAAGGTAAGGAACTCTTTGTAAACGTTCTACAAAGTCTCAAAACTGTTTAGACAAATTTATGGGAAAAAAGCCCATTTGGGGATCACTAACTACAAATCTACCATTATGGTTCAGAAAGTTCTGGGAAAATTTTTGTGCAATACTTTCTGCTTAGATTCTTGCCTAGGCTGTTAATACCTTATTGTTAATCCGTTTTAGTCAAGATACAAATTGGCTGAACATTTGGTCTAATCTAATATGCCTCTACATACATTCTTATGTCACTGTCTTGTGCTTGAAATCTCCAGGTATTGTAGATCAGTATCTATCTTTTGTTTCTTCTCTATTCTTTAAGCATGACCTTTGCTTAATACTTACAGAAACCCGAATAAAAAAATTAAGTACTTCTAATCCAGAACTCACATGTGAAAAATCTCAAAAATCTAACTGGTACATCCTATAGATAAAAAGATATGTATTTTTTTTTTTTTAAAATCAGTATCAAGCACTGGATGTCATCTTTAGATATGTGTATCTTCAGCAGCTTTTGAAGCATCATCAGGTTGCCTCCTCTGTGGCCAGTGACTAAGGAACCCTTCCTGAGAACTACTTTACTGAAAATTAAACAAGATCACAGAATCACAGAATCACAGAATAACCAGGTTGGAAGAGACCCACTGGATCGTCGAGTCCAACCATTCCCACCAATCCCTAAATTATGCTCCTAAGCACCTCATCTACCCTAACCTTAAACACCTCCAGGGACGGTGACACAACCACCTCCCTTGGCAGACCGTTCCAATGCCTAACCACCCTCTCCGTGAAGAACTTTTTCCTAATCTCAAGCCTAAATCTCCCCTGGCAGAGCTTGAGGCCATTCCCTCTTGTCCTGTCCCCTGTCACTTGGGAGAAGAGGCCAGCTCCCTCCTCTCCACAACCTCCCCTCAGGTAGTTGTAGAGAGTAATAAGGTCCCCTCTCAGCCTCCTCTTCTCCAGGCTGAACAACCCCAGCTCTCTCAGCCACTCCTCGTAAGATTTGTTCTCCAGCCCCTTCACCAGCTTTGTTGCTCTTCTCTGGACTCGCTCCAGAGCCACAACATCTTTCTTGTGGTGAGGGGCCCAGAACTGAACACAGGACTCGAGGTGCGGTCTCACCAGTGCCGAGTACAGGGGGAGAATAACCTCCCTGGACCTGCTGGTCACGCCGTTCCTGATACAAGCCAAGATGCCATTGGCCTTTTTGGCCACCTGGGCACACTGCTGGCTCATGTTCAGTCGGTTGTCAACCAACACCCCCAGGTCCTTCTCCTCCTGGCAGCTTTCCAGCCAGGTTTCTCCTAGTCTGTACCTCTGCTTAGGGTTGTTGTGCCCCAAAAGATATTAATGTGCAAACCACTGAGAGATTATTTTGAAGTGCTCCTCTGCAGCTCAAGCACTGTTAAACATCTACATCCTGCTGGATACTTCAGGACCAGCAAAGAAGACACATATTACTCAGTATAACTGATGATCTTCAATTGGTATCAGGAATATTTTGTATTTCTAGCAGTGAAGTCAGCAATCTACCACTTTCTCCGTCCTATATGTTCACCTTCTTAGTAAGGAGAACTGATATTACATGTTCCCTTAAGCCATTTTTTCCATAACCTCTATTTTCCATTTGGATTATTTTCTCATTTCCACTTCTTGATTGCGTCTCTTCTATATTAGAACCAGCCTTTTAATGAACCCTCAGCTTATCCTGGCAATCCTGCAATGCTGCACTGAGTACAGCACTTGGATTTCTATTTCACAGACATCCTGACATTTCTATAGGATTATTAAAGGAATAAACTTTGAAGAATGTTGCATTCAAAGTAGCAATGGCTAAGGAGAAGAAGAAAAGGCTTAAGCATACTGATTGCATTGCTCTTTCCAGATGCACTTAAAAATAAATAAATAAAACAACATTAATGTTTTCAAGTAATGGATTAACAACATCACATGCAATAGATGAATGATAATATTTCTAAACAACCAGCAATCATTTCTATTTATTTATGGAAGTAGTGTGGATAGTAAACAGAGACTTGCAGAGACACATATTAAACACTGTGTATTTGCCAAAATCATCAAAGGAAGAGTTTTTGTGGGGAGCCAGACTGTGAAACAACATTTCAGTAAGAAATTATCTTATGCATTTACTCCCATTTGTTACCATGCACCAACCATAACAGTGCAGTCACACTTCATTGTTGCCTTTATGTATTTATTAGTGTGTTGAATGCGAAGTATTTACCATACAGAGCATTTCCATACACACTGCATAAAAGAAGTGTGAAAACCTGAATCTCAGTTGTTCCATTCCAATTCACCATGTCAAGTGAGAGACTACGGTACAGCCTAGAGATATCAAGCCTGTGCACAATTTCTCATCTGTGAAGTTCAGTGTATGTAATAAGGAGCTGCACAGTTCCATTCCTGCACCTGTAACTGTCCCTGTGGCCCCTCCAAGAAGTCAATTCCATGTACTGGTCTCAACACGATTATTTTATCGACATTTCTCAGCTGAAAGACTTTTGCAAACACCATCCAATTTTCCAGCTCTTTCTAAAAGATCAAAAGATGCACCTTGCATAATAGACAGGAATTTACACTGATGAGTGCCTATTGTCTTGAATACAAATGCTGCTCACAGTGTTTGCCCAAAGCTAAATGTGTATTTCTCTATAATAACTAACTGCAGTTAGACCATAAAAGCATACTTGTATTGGAAATAAAATATGTTTGTATTGGAGAATACCTTTTGCTTGAACAACCCCCAGGCTAAGATGTTCGAGGCCTCCTAATTAGGGAGGATGGCACTGAGCTTGAAACGTGTCATTCCAAATAAAGCAGCTGGAAAGGGCACATTATTTCTGTTTGGAAATGATAGTAACTATGTTAGGTTATTGCTACATGTCCTGCAGGTTGAGATTTGCTTCTGGCAGAGTTCTGTAGGTAGCAAACTGCTCTGGTTCTGGTGGTCATTCATACAGTGGGAGGCAACCTAATGGACTTCACAACCAGAGAACAACCTGGGCAAGGAACTAACCTAAGTTTCCTAAGATATTCTTTCAATTACAGAAATAAGTTCATATTTAGCTAAACCTCCCAGAGAGCGTCCTATTCTCAAATAGCTTTTACTGTTTTAGCTGTCCACTCT
Source organism: Clamator glandarius (assembly GCA_033459285.1). Taxonomy (NCBI): domain Eukaryota; kingdom Metazoa; phylum Chordata; class Aves; order Cuculiformes; family Cuculidae; genus Clamator; species Clamator glandarius. Next base: position 119,697 of record JAUNZM010000189.1, on the reverse strand, counting down.
AGAGAGATTGTTGCTTTTTCTATTAAAAGTCACATATCAAAGTTAGCAATAAAGCTCCTTGAACAATATGCTTGAAAGATGTGAAATTAATATATAGCATTTTTTTTAAAACACTGCCTGGGAATAAGGCATTTTCAAATATCTATCTGAAATCTGTATTTTTGATAATCAGAAGAATGATATTAATTTTAGAAATAGTATAAAAGAAAACTTATAGTACTTCAACTGCCATACACTGATTAAATCATGACTGACAGAAAACTATAAAAAAGTTACGGGGAAAAAGTGAAAAAAATCATATTCGAATCTCTGTGTAGTCTTAGTATGCTCCTATGGTCCACTATTTTGGCTTCTGCAAGTTATAAAACAATGGAAAAGGGGAAATGAACAAACACACCATAGAATTGCTTAGGTTGGAAAAGACTTTTAATATCATCAAATCAAACCATAAACTTAGCCCTACCCAGCCATCATTAAACCACGACACATCTTCTAAACACCTCTAGGGGCAGTGACTCAAACACTCGTCCGGACAGACTGTTCCAATGCTTGATAATCGTTTTGGAGAAGGATCTTTTCCTAATATCCAATCCAAATCTTCCCAGGCACAACTTCAGGCCATTTCCCCTTGTCCTGTCACTTGTTACATGGGAGAAGAGAACAAGACCCACCTTGCTACAGCCTCCTTTCAGGTAGTTGTAGACAGTGACAAGGTCTCCCCGCAGTCTCAATTTCTCCATACTAAACAGCGCCAGTTCCCTCAGCTGCTCCTCAAAAGGCTTGTGCTCTAGATCCTTCACCACCTACACTGCCCTTCTTTGCACACACTGCAGCACCTTGGTATCTTTCTTGTAGCAAGGGGATCACTTCCCCCGTCCTGGTGGCCACACTGTTTCTGCTACAAGCAAGGATGTTGTTCACCTTCTTTGCCACCCAGGCACACTGTGGCTCCTGTTCAGTCGGCCACCAACCAACACCCCCAGCTCCTTTTCTGCCTGGCAGCTTTCCAGCCGCTCTTCCCCAAGCATACGTCATTGTGTCAAGTTGTTGTTGCCCAAGTGAAGGACTCGGCACTCAGCCTTGTTGAATCTCATCGACCGGACTGTGCCTATTGCTCCAGCCTGTTCAGAGTCTTCCTTCAGCCAAGTGGATCAACACTCTGACCCAACTTGGTGTCATCTGCGAATTTACTAAGGGTGCACTTGATCCCCTCACCCAGATCACTGATAAAGGGAGCCCTGTAGAACACATGAAATCACAATTACAGTTTCAGATTACTTTCACCAAACTGGAAAGCTGCCTTCCTTGAGCAAATAATTTCTGTGTATGGTAAGACTCTTCACTGGCTTTGTCAGGTTCTCTGATGCCAGTAAAGAGTTTCCTAATGATTTCAGGATTTCAGCAAATTGTAGGTTAACAATTTTATAAATTCTGTATATAGTAAACCAAAGTAATTGGTTTATATAACTAAAAAAGACCTCCTATATGTACAGCCTTTATCTGCCATGGTGTTCATAACAAAGATATTTATAAATCAAGCTTATTCTGTAAATAAAATACAATCAAATATTATCAACTTGCACAAACTAATTTAAAGTGTTGTCTGGCAGCTAACATAAAAATGCCCTAAAATAGTCTGAATGTAGTGAAACTGCAAAATGACTCAATATCACCAATGAATGAAATTAAGATATATGGAAATAAATGGGCCTAAATCCTATTTTTCTTGTAAGTACAAACATTTACTAGAGGCACTTCAAGTAACTTATGCATGTTAGAAATTATCCTTCCTTTATTTGTGACAGCTTCAAGAATTATTTTGCAATGACTGTTACATTAGATTGCAGCACTGATTTTTACTTCTGCCACTGGTAATTTATTTTTCTACTTCATAGCCTGTTTTGCATTCTAGTGTATGCAAAATTTTGGAGTCACATTTTTCATGCTCACTTAAAGAAGGTCATGTTAGTCGTATAGTAATCTTTGGTCCCTAAGGTATCTGCATGCCCCCCTATATTTGCTCTCTCTATACTTCTACTGTTAAGAACTATTTGTGTCAAAAATAAGGATGCTTAAAGTGAAGTTACAGAAAGAGGGGTTTGAGGTTTTTTCTGGAAGAATGAGTCCCAGAGCATTCTAAGATTTTCTGCCTTAGTAATACTTGTTTCTCTCATTTTGATTCCCTGTTCCCCATTACAGCTTGCAATATATACCTTGGTGAATAGAGAAGTCTATTTTTCAGACTTACTAGTCAACATGGTGTTTCTCTGCATCAGCTAACTTGGGCCAAATAGTGTATATGTGGATACAACTTAGCTAAAGTCAGCCCTCTTACTCCACCACCAAATTACTATTTATGGGATTCTGAACCAAAACAAAACAAAGCAAAACAAAGCAATTTTCTTCTGATTGCATTAGCCATATTGTTTCTTTGAAGTAGTGGGAACAAAGTCAAAATTGCAAGTGTAAGGCTTTAAAAACATTTAATAATCAATGTCACTGGGTTTATCAATACAAAAGTGAATGCCTGAACTTCACTCAAGTACAGGTGTATCTGGTATTAATGACATGAACTAGTGGTGTTTCTGTCACATCTTGCTCAAAAGGGATTGAGTCGTTTTATGGACTTACCTTTTTTTAATTTAGCCTACTACAACCTTCACCGACAAAATACAAAAGTTCCTAAGCAATCCTTAAGATACTAAGTCAAACTGTCAGTAAATCCTAACTCTGGGGACTACTGACACATATTTTTTATGATTAAGCAATGGCACAGCAGACTTCCAAAAGAAGGCATATCTCTTCCCTCCTCCAAGCCTCAAGTTTTTGCCATATAAGATCTTCAATAAACTGCATTGAATTTCCCCATCCAAAAAAAATCAACTGCATTACAATAAGACAGAAGGAAGAATATGCTGTTACATGATATATAAGTGCCATGCACTTGGAAGGCACATTAGATACATTATATAGTATATTAATTAGTAGAATATCAATTCTTGGAAATGCAGTAAGTTGAAGAAAAAATAATGGGTTTGCTTTTCAAAAAAAACTACTAAAAAAGTCACTAAAAAAGTCATACAACACCTTAAGTTTTAAAGGATTTTTTCAAAAATAAAACAAATTACATAAATTTAAGTTACAATGACATAGTTAAAATCCTTTTTGAAAAAAGAAAAAGATTCATAGCATTTCAAGACAAGACCAGTATGATGTACTTTATGTCATGCAATGTTTTGCTCTAAGACCTGAGATTTGAGGAATAGGCCTGAAAGTCTGACACTAAAATATTGATTCTCAGACCAAATCCTTGAAATCTGAGAGGTATTTAGCTGTGTAAACACACAGTTATTAAAGTTCAGAGCTATAAGGCCATATAATAAAAACACATGTGGTAACAGAATCTTTTCCAGAAAGAACTTTCCTATACTTTCTCACCTTTCAGAAAACAAAGGCACAAAATCCTAATCTTTCATCATCCTTTGAAATCTTGTCATTGATACTGTCTTTCTGTCATCAGGGCAAATGAGAAAAAAAAAGTAAAAAAGAACAAGGAAATCATGCAAAGAGAAATAGACTGAGTTAAGCATCTGTAAGATAAAGTTCTCTGCTACAGCAAGAGTTACTAGCACAACTAGGGCACATGTCAGCTTCACCTATAGCTACCTTTTCCACACAGAAATGACTGAGAGCATTATGTCAGGATATGCCCCATTATCAAATTTACTGTAATGTAAAAGGCAATATTGAATAAATCATAGAAGAAAATTAAATGAAGAACTGTTAAGAAAAAAAGATACAAGACATAAATTGCTGGATTCTGGACAAGAAGTCAGAGACAACATTGTATGCTCCTTTGATCCCATACTGTTCCCTCTCCATCTAACAGTGGTGGCTCTCGGATGTACAATACTATACACGAGAGTAAAGATAGACATGGTTAATTTCATTAGGCAGAACTTATCTGTCCAAACCCTCAGTCATTTCTGGTTTATAAAAAACACAACAGAAACTAGTTAGAATCAACCACCTCCATTCCCTGACACCAGCATCTTAAATATTGTCTTAACAGTTATCTCTGAGTTCATACTTTCCTCAAATTATGCTATCTCTCTGGAATTCTGATTCAGCGTGACTTCTGTCTTTGTGTACCATTGACACAACTTTGGCCAGAAGTTTCCCTGTGCTTTTTTTTTAGCCAAAAGCAGAATAAAGGCTTAATTTTCACACACACACACATACATTTTTCATATACTTCTGTCACAAGATTTTTCTTGAAATAGAGTCTAAGATTGATGAGATCATTCCTTTCTACTTTTATTCCTAATTTTCTAATTTTGCTTGAACATAACACTCCAATATGTTTCAAGAATTTTTTAACTATGAGCTTAAGATAATAACGGCTCAAATAGAATTCTTCCTTTTACTGTTCACTCTGAGAGCTCTTTACTCTTTCTTTTCTACATGTCCGTGAACAATTCCATCGTCCTCATCCTTAGATACAAAGCCTAAGATTTGTCTCAAGTGGTAGTTCTAGATACTTATATTCAGGATGTATCTCCAACCTGCAGACTCTTTTCAGCAAAACCTTTAAGAGACACAGCTTTTCATATCCAAATACACAGCCTGTGTGTTCCTTAGATTCTGAAACTGTGTCTTCATCGGTGCAACATCCTTTCCTCCATCCTGTGTAAGTCCTGCTTCACTTACTTATTCATTTCTCTCACTATCTCTGGCAAAGAGATATTAAAATAATTGTTTGCACTTTACACTAGGAAAGGCAGAGTTCAAGCAGTCCTTTTTCACGTATCTCAAAAATTTCTTTTACAGAAGTCCATATATCAATTTGACAGAAAAGCAAGATGCAGCAAAAAAGGTCCTGAAACAGATTTATATTTTTTTTCTAACTTTAGTAATCAATCCATAATGTCCTAAAATACTGTGGAGGGGAAGGGGCCCTAAGAGAACTCTCTGAAAAAATGTACAACATAAAATCTATCACTCCCGTTACAGGCAATCAGAATGTTTATAGTCTTCCTTTAAGTATAACTTCATTCCTCTACTTAGAGCATAAAGTGAAAAGTACAGATTGAAAGCACTGCTAGAATATGATTGACTAGCTTCCTAAAATATGTAATTTAAGTACTCGGGCACCTGAGAACATTCATGAGAATTCAAACTAACTTTAAGAATGCACTGAACTTTTTCCCCTCAGATCACCGTGAGTGTTACTCCTTCCTTGCTCTTTTCATGTATAAATTTGAAGCAATCACAAATCCAACTAGTTCTGGGATAGCTCAATCCTTTTCCAGCTTCCCAGTTTATACAGGCATAGCAAAGGACAAAGTGTTCCTTCCCAAATTGCTAGTCAGATATGATCTTTGGCTGCAGTCTCCACAGGTAATAACCAAACTGTCCTCAGCAAGTCCAGATAAAATGCACATCTGCTACTTAGGAATAGGTAGACGGTAGCATTTTTTGGAAAAATCTGTGTTTTCTTTTATAACCTTACTTTTCAAATAGGATAGATATCCTTAGATATCCTTTCAAAAAATCTACATGCATTTCTAGCTCCCGTGCTGCTGTAAGACTTTTCCATTCTCCAGATGACTGGTGCAGCCTCATCTTTCTTCAGTCACCTTGCTGATGTACCATCTCTTTTTCCATGTCATTGAAGCTTCATTCTTAGGCATTCTTTGGTCACTTTATGTCTCAGAAATACAATTATGTTACTATGGCATCTGGAAAATGATGCTGTATAGTTGGTTGGGACTGTATTTTTTCCAGAACTGCATTACCACACCTATTTTACCAAATGAGCTATGTTAACTTGAATCATTAGTTTGAACCAAAAATTCCATCTAGCTAATTACTGTCACCCAACTCATAATGTTTCTATTAATAAAATAATACCTTTTTGTATTTTTATGATATAGCATTTTGTTTCTGTTATTCAACATATTTTAAGCCACGTACCTTCCTTACATCAATGCACACTTTTATATTGTATCTTAGACATGGAACAATAATGAAAAAAAATAAGATAAACCTCAGCATGTTTTTTAGAAGTCTGGAGAAAAAAAATACTAACACTAACACTAACACTAATAAAAACCAAAACTGCACACACATATAAAAACACTGTGGAAATAATACTGGATCTAACTCTCTTATACTGTTTACAGAGAAATTAATTCCAGCAACATCATTAAGACATCACTTTTTAAAAGCATTTGCATCACAGGATTCCAAGGTACAGATCCATGACACAGAGAAACAATGAAAACCAGACTAAAATGGACTTTGATTCCAAAAACCTTCTCTCCAATATATTTAAATAGCATAATATAACACTCTTGCCTTACTACCAGACGTAAGTATCGGTTACAATCTGTACTTAGAGCTGTCATTCAGCATTACTCTACCTCATCTGTCTTTTTGTGACCTTTTTTCATGCTCTTACTGCTTAAGTGAAACTATGGCTTATTTCATGAGTAAGCATTTGTGACACCTTTAGACTGAAATATGGTTATCTGCATTAGCAGTCTAGAAAGTGCAATATGCTGTGCTGACCCACACCCGAACCTTACAGTTTTCTCATACATTTTAGATTCATTACTAGTTTATGGGATTCAGCAGTGGTATATTTTTGTAAAAATATTCTGGAGATTCTCAAGGATATAAATTCTTTGTCCTCTCAAAGTTGTTAGCTACTAATGTGCTCGGAACAGTCATGATTCAGTAATGACTACATACTTCACTCCCTATACATGTCTGCATAAAATATATTCTTAGTATATAGACTGATACAAGATGTAAGTAGACATTTATTGGATGAAGTCACTTCTCAGCAGGTCACCCGATAGGAGGGCAGTGCAAAACCCCATCTCATTCACTTGGAGGAAACTGTCAAATGCAGGAATTGATATCTGACCCATCAACATTTTGTTTGCTCCTTTTAGAAAATGTCTATTGCAGCTGGAAGAACAGTAAACCTAAGTCCTAACAAAGGTATAAGTTAGGCAGAAAGAAGTGAAGGAGAATAAGTGCTGAACTGACATCCAAGAAAGGAGATTAGTTATAAAGATAATACTCCAGTGAAAAAGCAGTTCTTTACCCAAATGAACCTGAATGGCATGTAGAAAATATAATTGTCTATGTGATGCATACAGACATAGAGACGCCTTTCTGTTTTCATCTTGATGACAGAAAATAAAGAGGCGAGAGCCAAAATTTTTCATCCAGGACTGCTTAGCAGATTTATAAGGGGGGACTGCAACATGCTAAAATAAGAACTTTATCTCCTCAGCACAATTTCCAAAGTATTCAAAGCACAAGAAACTACTCTCTCCTTCGAAAACAGCTTCAGAACTTGCAGTGGAAGAGTTGTGATATGAAGACATGTTTTTCAGTGACTATAAACCACAACTTTGCTCTGGGGAATCCAAAGCATTCCCAAGGAACTGGGTTTAGATCTCTTTCTGACAGATGGATAAATCCTTTGACACAGTTTCTCACAGCATTCTGCTTAGGAAACTGGCTGCCTCTGGACTGGACAGACGCACACTCTTCTGAGTGGAAAAATGGTTGGATGACTGCACCCAGAGAGTGGTGGTAAATGGCGTTAACTCCAGCTAGAGGCCAGTCACAAGTGGTGTCCCCCAGGGCTCAGTGCTGGGTCCAGTCCTGTTCAACATCTTTATCAATGACCTGGATGAAGGCATCTAGTTCACGCTTAGTAAGTCTGCAGATGACACCAAGCTGGGATGAAGTGTCGATCTGCTGGAGGGCAGGGAGGCTCTGCAAAGGGATCTGAACAGGCTGGACTGCTGGGCTGAGAGACCAATGGTATGAGGCCAAATGCCGGGTCCTGCACTTGGGGCACAACAACCCTAAGCAGTGCTACAGACTAGGGGAAGACTGGCTAGAAAAATACCTGGAGGAGAAGGACCTGGGGGTGTTGGTTGACAGCAACTGAACATGAGCCAGCAGTGTGCCCAGGTGGCCAAGAAGGCCAATGGCATCTTAGCCTGTATCAGAAACGGCGTGACCAGCAGGACCAGGGAGGTTATTCTCCCTCTGTACTCGGCACTGGTGAGACCGCTCCTTGAATCCTGTGTTCAGTTCTGGGCCCCTCACCACAAGAAGGATGTTGAGGCTCTGGAGCGAGTCCAGAGAAGAGCGAAGAAGCTGGTGAAGGGGCTGGAGAACAAGTCTTATGAGGAGTGGCTGAGGGAACTGAGGTGTAGCATATCTGTCAGAACAAGTATGACCTAACTAGATAATACCAGAAAACAGACAATTCTGAGAGACTGCATAAAAAAATGAAGAATGGATGACAGGCAGAAAGGACATGAGGAGTATTTTGTTATATCATATGTAAATCTATTCATAATCATGGAAGACACAGTGTATTTATAGTAGCTACAGAATGCCTGGGAAACATAAGGTTTGGGGAGGAAAGCTGAAAAGTTATTATGCAAAAATCCGTTTTGTTAAGAGTCAACAAAAGTACTCTTACTGAGTAACAGGCTTTGAGTTTAACAGGCTTTGGTGTAAAAAGTTTTTCAAGAAAAAGGACTACTTATTTTTGTGTCTGAAGTGCCATTATATATTTCTTGGCCTGTTTAGCAAAATATGTGATATTATTGTGAATTCATTTCCACAAATCCATAGAAAAAACAATGAATCCTGCAATACAAAATATTGCCTTTTTATATTTCATAAATGAGACACAATTTTACCATTAGTCAATATATTTGTAAAAAGCTCCCTATGTTGTCACTTTTTTTTTAATGTAAAATTGTTTACCTGTGCTCTAAGAAGTCCACAGAATTTGAAGCTTTTTAACTGTAGTAGCAAAAACAAGCCAAAAACAAGCCAATAACACAGTTCCACCAAAGAAGTTCCATCAGCATGATCATTCCTCAAAATTGTATTCATATAAATAAATTATGCTACTACTATCACAGCTAAACTGCAGATTATATGAAGGGCAAAAATTTGCTTGAGAACCAAAAGCTACAGGTTTTGAGATAGTAATGAAATCAAATCCTTATATGAAAGTGAACAAAAAAGCAGAAGAGGTTTTGTGGCGTATTAGCACAATCCGATTTCTGGATGCAAGGCAACATGATAGCATGGCCTCTAACAGCACTAAATTTAATCTGTCAGTGCAAGGCTTCTCCCTGCAACCTGTTTGAAAGCCTGGACTTTTACCTGTGAGTCATGTGGGCTTTTGTTTCCATTCAGTATTTCCATTTGAAGACAGAGGATCGGAATTGTTGTTTGTCCAGGCAATGTTTGCATCTCCGCAGCAAGAATTCAGAGGGCAATTAATAAGAGACTCTATTCATAAAGCTTCAAAAAATGCCAAGTATTTGAAAATTTAAGCCTGTAATCAGAAAGCTACTCCATCTTTTTGGTTTGTCATCACAGCCTTTATAGTTTATAATTCAGTTCCCTTATTCAGCTTCCCACAGTAAAAACTTCCCTCAAAATTGAAGTATAAAAATTAATGTCAGCACTTTTGAGAGATTCGGCTCTCACACAGGCAGATCCTGTGAAACTGAATGTCAAAACAGGAAACCAAATTCCAGACACAGTCCTGAGATATTAATTAGGACACATTTTTATTAAAAGACTCAAAAATAAATCCTCTTCTTTCCTAGTAGACCTCAGTATTGCCTTGGTTAACATGAAATTGTGCATACATTTCCTTATAATTGCCCTGTTAAATTATTTCTCCATAAGGGACTGAATTACTTAAGCAGGAAAATAAAATGTACATTGTGGATTTCAGTTATCCACTTTCAAACCATAGGACTGTTTGCATATCCCTTTCTTCAGCCAACTACACTGCTTCTAGTTTAATGTATAAAGCAGCAGAAACTGCAGACTGACCATAAACTATTTGAAAGTGCACAGGGCTTTTTTGTTTGGTTGGTTTAGTTTGGTTTTTTAAATAATGAAGTTTCACCCACATGCAGCCAAAAGCAATCAGACAAGGATTTCTTAAACAATTAGCATGGCAACCTTTAATTAAGACATTCATTCCAGTTCTCAGAAGACAACGTTCCTGTTTGTCCCAATTCCCCATGCTTTTGAGACTATTTGATTTGGATTCAGAGTCCCTAGCCTTACTCTTTTGCTAGGGCCACCCTCAGATTTCCAGGAAATCTTTTCCTTCTGTGGCCAGCAAGCTGTTCGATCTTTTATTCTGCAGTTATAAAGATTATGTGAGATCTACTTGACCAAAAGAAGCCTTATGATCATTTTATGAATGTAATTTAAACCCAAAGAAAGCATCTCTGCTGTCCTGGAAAGGCTTTAATGTATTGGAACACGAAGATAAGTTGAAAAATGTTCCAGATATTTAATGCAAACTTCACAAAAACACCAAGAAAATCCCCCATGTGCAAATATCTTCACTGATATTAACTTATTTGTTGTTCCTTTACAATAGATGCAATCTTCAATGAAAATGCTTGACAATCTTCTTCAAAAATTAAAAATGCTAAAAGCAAGTGTAAATGTTTCTAAGTCCAATTCAGAACTTAAAAAAAAAAACAGACTCCAAAACTTCTAAGTATGGATAAACATATTTTGGAATAGAAGTACAATTATGTGTTTATGAAGAAAAACATTTCTGCTTCCAAACTGCTTTATGGTACGTTGTATCTAAATGGTTTTTGTAATTTTTTAAAATAGTCATGAGAACCAAATGACAGAAACATTGGTCTCATCCTCAGTGGTATGCAGTATTCTAACTTTTCACATTTCATTTACCTTAAGTATTTACCTTAAGTATCCATAGACACTATTTTTGATCATTTGGTTTGGCCCATTTTTTATTTACACATTCAAAAAGAGGTATCTCAGGTAAATGGTTATAAATAAACTAACAAAAATGCATTTGCTTTCCAAAAAAAAACCAAATCAGTTTGGCATTTCAAAACATGTATTTCAAAAACTCCTGAGGAAGAAGAACTAGAAATTTAATTACGTGTGCCCAAATTTTTCTCACAAGCTGTACAAAGTGTAGCTAGTTAAAACTCATGCTATCTCTATGATATTAGAAGAATAGATACTGGAAACTACTGGGTTTTGCATGAAATTCTCTGCACTAAAACAACTGTGCCAAATCCTGCAGCCCAGGGAAACAGGAAACTCTTGGCCCACAATAGAACAAACATTTTATGAAGAAGTTATTATGCAGTAATAGCACTCAATTGAAACATCATTGGCATTTCACAGACATGGAAAAGAAAAACGGAGATCAGATTCTTGACAAAACTGTATCTTATTTTGCTCTATTTAATTATAATGCATGAAATTTCAGAGTTGCCTCAAACATTATTTCAGAAACTTAGCAATTTGAAAGTGTTTTAAATTAAGTGGGAGTTTCCTGTATCATTCCCTTTTCATTACTCCCTCCTCTTATTTTCCCCATGCCTCAACTAATACAGTGCTTGTATTGAGGTTTGCTGTAGCATGAGCCTGATTGTGATGCACAATCTTCCTGTCTCAGGATATAGAGGAGGACTGTTTCTCAGGGGACTATATAGCACTGCTTTGTCCTCCTTTTGACTTCGTGTGATTTTTAAAGTACCGAAGGAAGACAATTTCCCCCTTTTGTGAAATTCTGTATCTCTTCTATGATTCTATGAAATCTGATGAAGCTACAAGATCCTGGGGAGGCATCGAGAATAAAATGAGTACATTTTCAGTATAAAATAAAAATTATTACTTCTTTTTGTCAGGCTTACTGAAAAGTAAAAACCTAACCATAAGTCTTACAAGCAAAGCCACTACTACTTCTATGGCACTCAAAAAATAGTACAATTTATCCACTAGGTCTACCTGACATTGACTCATCAAAATAGGCAGCTGGATAAGTACAACACGATAGCATAACCTTGTGCCATGAAGGATGAACAGGATTACCTTGTGGTAAATTATGGAATTCAGGTTGCAATAAGATAAAGCAGGAAGAAAGCTACCTACAACAGTACACCCATCTACTTCTTTAGCATGTCCTCTTGTCTCTTCCCATCTCTAACTGCCCGTGAAAGTGTTGCATAAATGGAGGGCAGATGGTCAAAGCCAGCTTGACCATTTGTGTGATTTGAAAGTTGTTGCACCACAAATAATCCATCTTTATTATACTCCTAACTCATGAAATCATAAAATTGAAGTATGTTTGCCCAAATCCTTCATGTTTTTTTCTTTTTCCTGCTAAGAAATTTGGACAGTTTTACGTTTCATCTTTGCCTTCTCAGAATACACAGCAATAGAATGAGCCTTTTCTTGAATTTCTTTATGTGACCATTTACATCATACAAAACCTCTATAAACCTCATGTACCTTCATTTGTCCCATTTTATGCATACTATATCAGTATGCATCATATGCAGCTGCGAGCATGTATATGACTATAAATGCCTGTAGAATGTTGGCACGTCAGGGCTTTATGGGGTGTTTGTCATTCCAAAACACCTGATATATGTGAGTTGTCACTATAACAGACATGTCTTGTATATTGCATAGGAACAATGACTTGACTACTTTGTAAAAGACTGGTCTACAATACACCTCTTAATGTCCATATCTGCTACACATTTTAATTCACCTGAAGTCATGATGAAATTAACTGCTAGCATATGGGCTTCTACTCACCACTAGTATGCTGGTATCTGGCTATTGTTATTTAGAGAATTTCTGTGCCCTCAACTAATGGACTGTTTTTTAAAATAAAATAATCAACATGTGTTTTGACAGAATTCAAACTAATGTTAACATAAAAACACACACACAAAAAAAATCCTTTGTAAGAAATGAGCGTTGACAACATTTGTCAGTTTAAACACATTCTGGCAATAGCTCAGCTTTTTAACAGGCAATGAAAGACTGCTCTATTAAGCTCAGGGTGATGCTAAAATGGTTTCATACAAGACGATAGCAATTTTCCTTACCACCAAGTGAGGCTACTGGTTGAGAAAGGCCGTGGTTCTCTGCAGGTCTTTGCTATTCATAGCTATTGATTGTAAAGAGGAAGACGTTTTATTGCTATCCAGTGTTATACTAAGTTACATGAACAGCTGTATTTTTATTAAGAGCTGGAAGTAACATAAAAATTACTTAGACAACTACTTAGTTTAATACTATTTGAGTTTTAACTGAAGCAATACTCCATACAAATAGTAAAATAGATTAAATAATCCTCTTTTTTATTTTATTTTAAACCAGCCTTTGAAAAGCAAAGGGTTTAATAAACTTTGCCTTTTACAATTTATCCAACTACCACTTTCACCAATGAAGTTTTTTTCCTAGACAGAACTAGATTAATTTTGGGTGCTAAGTGAAATTCTGAGTTCTTGGCAGTCATCCAAGTGTGTGGGATCCTGGCCTCAGTAAATATTGCAAGAAAACTTTAATGAGGCATAAAAAAAAGTAAAAAGAACAACAGAAAATAGTGTTCACCAGCAGAGAGAGAAATGTAAACCCGGTTAGTGTCCAGAGAAGAAGAGAAAATTACAGCCTCAGCTCTTTGAACTCATTCTGCATTCTGTGGACTCCAGACATCATGCTGCACAGTTGTATTTTTCATTTGGGTATCAGTCTTGCCCATTTAACATAAATCTCTGTTGGAGGGATGTTTTAAACTCCCTAGTTTAAATATCCTGCTAGCCAAACACAGGTATATGCAGGTCAGGGGAGTGAGTTTTATTTTATTTCATAAGGCAGTTATCTTGCAGTGCCTAAATAATCCCTCTTGCTAGACGTGGGAGATCTCTGATGAAAACAAACCTCTGAAATAAGTTCCTGGTGGAACTCCTTCATAATCAGCCTGTTGAGAGGCCTCAAATGCTATCTGTTCTAGCTAATGGCACAGCTGCAACTTTGCCCTCTCCAAAACTTAAAAGATCTGAAAAAGATCTCTTCTTTAACACCACATTGTCCTCATAATTTCCTACTTACAGATAATACAAAGTAGGTATACAATGAATTTTGGTGTAGTTTATTTGTTCTTGACATACTCGTTTCTGAGAATTTGTGAGGAGTGCCTTCATCCTTTACATTCAAAATCCTCCTTCTACCACAGCACAGATTTCTGGCTTATCGGAAGGACTCCACCAAGTCCACAACGAAAGGAAGCTCTTTCCAGAGAAAGCTAAAACATCCACTAGTGCAGAGAATTACACTTAAAGCAATGCTTGGCTACTAAATAATGATGCCTGTCTATTTTCATGTTCAATAGAATAATCTTTTTTATTAAGTACCTTTGTATAATTTCAAAGGACTGTGTTGGCTCGTATCTGTGCTGCCGCAGTTTTACTTCAGTCAAATTCTGTTTGATTTAACAGAATCAGACCAGTGCAAGGCTGTTGCAAGGAGAATGTGAAAGGGGGGTGCAGCAATTTACACAGTCTAACAAGTCTCATAGTTAACCTCTGTCTTTATATGGCTAGATGTATGTGCAGGATTCTCCATTCATATGGGAGCAAGGGGACACTCAGGAATCAGAAATACTTGCATAGTTTTCACTAAGTAATGACTGTGTATAAATATGCATAGTCTTAAAATCAGTAAATAAAATTTCACCAATATATTGGTTCTCTCTTCCTTGTTCCTTAAATCTTACCTGTTTTACAGGAAAAAAAGTGGCGACTGTCAGAGAAGGCTGTTTCAAAGTAGAGCCAAAGAACATGGTGCCCGAAATGTGGCTACAATAGCCATAATTTATGCAATCTGAGATATCTAAATTTGAAGCTTAATGACCTGAAGTTCCTTCTAGACCCAATGAGGAAGGATACACAAATTTTTCCTCAGAGCTGTTGAAGTCTTAACGCTATCCTCTAGTGGTAGAGGGCTTGTAGCCAACAATCCTTCTAGTTCTAGAGCCTCAAGCAAGAGCCTAAAATAAAGATGAGAATGGCCTGCATTGCCAACAATTAAGGGCACGTTTCTTTATGCATATGGGTTTTGTACCAAAATTATGTTTTAAATATTAATTCCTATATGAAAAAAGTGTAACAGTATTTTTGCATGGTTAAAGAACAAGACTAGAAGCCATAATTTCTAGGAGAGAGATCTCTATTTACTATTTTTTATGAATCTTCTTTTTTTCTCCTTACTGCAAAAATAACTTGGTTCCAGCCCTTATTAATGAGGATCTATGTAAATTTAATCATGTGGCCTCTAAAACAGGACCTTGGGTTTCAATTTCCGAATAAAAGCATCTATTACTCCAGGAGGGCAGCAGCTGTCCCCACCTCACTGCTCCTCCACTGCTTCCTGGAGCAGAGTTTTTTCTTGAAAAGTCCCTTTTTCTTAGTGTACAGATTCCTTTGGTGAAAAGACTTTACAAATTTCCCTAGTGATACCAAAGAAGTTCCTCAAGTTAGCATAGCCTATAGTACTAAATCCCTCAGTGGTATCTACACTCTCAGCATTACTAGCACTAGAGAATTGCCTATACACGGCAGTTTTTCTTCCTGCAGTTTTATTTCTATTGTATAACACATGCTTGCACAATTGCTTTAATTTGAATCTATGGAAATACATGCTGCATAGCAGAGAGCAGATCAAGCTCTGTTTTTTAACAAATGATCACACTGACAATTAAAATTCCTGGTGACAGGCAAATTACTGTTAAAATCTATGACTGATTTCTTGCAGAAAAATCTGGCACAGCAGGGAGTAGAGCAGCTAGCAGAAAACCTTAATAAAAATCAAGGTAATAAACCTTTTGCAAATATCAATTTTAATTATTTTTTAAATTAACTTTTCCTCTTCCATCTCATTCATATGACCCAATCATGTGAAAATTTAGTCATATTTTATAATAAAAAACATTTACTGTTCTTTTGTTTCATCATCTTCAGTAGCGTTTTTCAACAATATGAGCCATTATACTAAAATGGGAATTTCTTCAGCCATCAGAGCATGCAGCTGTTTTATAGTTTAACTGTTTCACACCAGTAGGGTTTTTTACACAAGTACAGCTTCTGGAACACGGTTTTGCTAAGAGGTTTTTATTTCTAAAATCCTGTATTTAATTTTTATTAATAACTCCACAATGACTAGACAGTCTCTTTGCTTTTACAGGCTTGTTTACTGAGAATTCTTTAACTATCTGCAAACAATTAAAGAACTAAATCAGCGACAGTGTCCTTACAGTTAAAGCAGAGAAGTTTCTACAACATACATAAAGATGTTGTGTAAATGAAATGCACAGCAAAAAAGACAACCAAGAAGGAAAGCTTCCTTCAAATTCTTTAGACAACCAATGACACAGAACATTTATTTTTATCTCATGCTCTTCCTCTACCTCAAGTTGAAAGGAATTTTGTCAAGAAAAAGCTTTCAAGATACTTTAGTGTGAGCTAAGAGATATGGAGCACTGCATCTTCATTTTTAGAGGTGAAAAATGTAGCAAATTTTTCAGCTGGTTTGATTCTCCAAGTCAGATATATTCCCAGCAGTAAAATGGGCTATCACCACTTTCCTGACACATGACCCAGGCTACAGCCACATGGGCTGCACTGCAGCTATTGGAACAGATGTCTATACTGTTTGCTTCCCACACCATATAAAGGGTTGATGAGGGGCCCATATGTAAGAGGGCATTCAGCTGGGTGCCACAACCAGAAAAATTCAGATGAATGATTGCATCCTCCTTTCCCATCTAGGTAGCTCCCAGGAACTGGACATGGCAGGTTTGATGGGCTAAACAAAAAAAAATAACGTCTTCACAGACCGCAAAAACTGCTGAACTTGGGCTCACAACTTGTGCACAACACTCACAGAGTGCAGAGAAAAACAATTTGAGATTGTATGAGGAAGAAAACTTGCTATTTACAGAATGAGTTTATCAGAACTGATGTTTTTTCCAGTAAAAGCTGTTGTACATATGAGTTCAATTTGATGTTGCATTGTTTAGTGGCAGACAGAGATAATACAAAACATAATGCAATTTACCGCTTCATTTCTTCATAAAGTCTACCCAGAAACATTTACTGCTCCATGTTACAGTCGAGGAGGCGTTTACCAAAATGAGTGAAGTAGGGAGCCTGTAAAATTATAAATAACATTCTCTGGTTTCCTAAATAATATTTCACACTCTAGTGAAATAATATTAGAGTTTTTTAATATCATATATGACCTGAATTATTCTCTAAAGTTTCTAAACTTTACTCAGTCACACTGAACTAGTTTTGTATTTATTGTTTCGGTTGTTGAAAAAAATGGGCAGCTGAGTCTGCACTGCCTGTGAACTTTGACAACCGAGAAGTACTTGAGCAAGTGTAATTTTCAGCATCTGATTTTATTTTTAATTACAGCACTGCAAGTGCTGAATTTTGCTTAGGTTTCTTCTCAGTTGTCAATCACAAATGATATGATTAAAACCAAGAAAATTTGAAATGAAACAACCCTAGTGTCTTATGGTTTTAGTCTGTTTTCTGACTTTTTCGCTTACAAGAGTAAGATTCTGTTACTTCAGCCCCAAAACATAGAATACCATAAATATTCTCGCTCACACACAAACTGTACACCTCCTTTCAGATACTGCAGAGAGAATACATAAACTTTATGGCTTCTGGGTAATGTGGTTGATAACCTCTTCTGTTTGCTTTTCTAGTACCTTCCAGCGAACTCCTTAATCACTTCCCAGGCATGAATTATCTTTTTTTTATGTCCGTCTTCAACATCAGTTCTGGAAAACTTATTTCTCCTTCAATATTTCTGTTAGAAAGGGTAGCTACTTTAACTCTTCAGTTAATACACGTTTCGGAACAACAGCTAGTGTCTTTGTAGAGTACTGCACTATGACACACAGTAGATGCAAGTCAGACTAAGGTTCTGCGTTCTGCTGCATAGTGTAGATCAACCTTTAAGTATTCTTATAAAAATTAATCTAGTTCAGACAAAAGCGCGCATTTCCCAATTCAGTAAAGACTGTGAAAGACAGAAGATTAATGATAACCTCTGAGGTAAAGGTGCCAATTCACAGGAAGAACTCAAACTCCACTGAAGATTTTCCAAAACAGAAATTGAAAACATATTTTAAGTAGAACTTATATTTGGGCAGTCCAAAAGATGACTGTTTCAGAAAGATGTGAGAATGAGATAAAAAAACCTAAGTAGGTACACAGAAAACCAATCTGCACCCATAAAGATAACCACTTGCAGCTACTACCGTCATTGTTCCTTTGATTTCAAATTATTTGAATCTACTACACATTGACAGGTGCTCAGCATGAAAGAAGTTGCTTCTAAATCAAAAGCAAAATTTATCAGTTAAAAATCTACACTGGAATCATGCAGCTTAGTTTCAAGATAAAGTTATTAAAAACAAAACATCATTCAAAAGCCAATGGCTGACAATTAATCCAAAATGAAGGCAATTTAGTTGTAAATGCTTCACTGCTGATGATTAAACTTCCCATCTTTTTATGCATAGGTATTCGTTGACTTAAATAGGTCTACATTACTTCATTCAACAACTTCAAAAGTTGATCACAAAAGACGCCACGTGCAGTTTTCAATTTGTGAAATAAGCATGGAGAATCATCCCCAGACCTAAATCATATTCTCATACAGAATGTACTTCCACAGCTCTGCAGTTACCTTACAATCAAGTAAAATTCAGTGTGTGATGCTCCCAAGTTCAAAATTCATGTAGGAACATTTCAAAATGATGGACTGAAACCCTTTAAGTACTTCATGACCATTAATCCCAAATGAGTACCTCATGATTATTGTTATTAAAACAAATTCCAAAGGAATTGGTAATGATTAAGTTGTTATTGTAGGACGTCACTATTGGTTTTATGTATTTTTGTGGCTTTTGCCTGCTTTGTATGCTGTATCTTTGACATGTCATCTCAGATTGACCGGAAAGTCAAATTGCTTTGGATGCAATATGATGTAGTGAAATAAAAAAATCTGCAATACAAAGTATGCAATACAAAATATAAGATTACTGCTGACTGAATAGTTGCTGCATTCAGAACAGGATATGATCGAGGTGAAGTAGCTGAGGTTCAGTACTTCAAAAATTTTCCAATGACAGTGACCCAGTCTGACTTAAAAGAGGTGTGATACCTAAACATCTAGAATTAGGTGAGCTCAGTCCAGGCCCTGGAGTTTAACCACAATGTCACTAATCTGGCAAAATTCTTCTTGACTTTAGCAGCGACTTCTTTTTTCCCCTCTTGGCCCCCTGCATATCGTGCTCAAAAATTTCAAAATGTTAAACTATCTGTGCACACAAATCTTCTGGAATAGGAAACTAAGAAGTAAATTTCATGACTCAGCTTGCTCTTTTTGATCCCTTTGCTTCAAATCTGAAGCCTTTATAGATGAATGCTTTGACTGAAATAAAGCATTTGGAACTTTATTGCCTTTGGTCTCCTCTTAAAGAACATAATAGTATTTAAATAACAGATACGAACTGGAGATAATGCCTCCTTTCTAAATTTAACATTAGATCTTGTGCATTTTGTTGTGTGTTGCATGTAAGTTCATAATCATGCCTCATTGCCAGTGTCTGCCACAGCAACCCTCCAAAAAACCTTCTGTTGAGAGGATGTTGGGGTACATACAGCCTCCCACGCCCCGGTTTGTGTCCCCGCCTGCTCTCACGTCAGCACGTGTGTGCGGGGCAGGTGGATGTCTGAGCTTGTGGATCTCCAGAGACTCTATCCACATCTCTTCTAAAATTTAAAAATAAAATTAATATAACAAAAAATCTTTCTACAAATACATCAACAGTAAAAGGAGGACTAGGGAGAATCTCCAGTCCCTAGTAGATGCAGAGGGAACAATAGTAACAGGGGATGAAGACAAGGCTGAAGAACTCAATGCCTACTTTGCCTCAGTCTTTAATAGTAAGGAAAACTGTTCTCTCTGTGCACAACCCCAAGGGTTGGAAGAGAAGTATGAGGTTCCCAAGGTCCAAGAGGAGGTGGTTAGAGACTTGCTTGCCCAGCTAGATGCCCACAAGTCTATGGGGCCAGATGGTGTCCACCCAAGAGTTTAGAGGGAACTGGCGGATGTGCTGGCCAAACCCCTTTCCATCATCTTCCAGCAGTCCTGGATGACTGGGGAGGATCCGCTGGACTGGAGGCTGGCTGATGTCGTGCCCATCTATAAGAAGGGGCGCAGGGAGGATCTGGGGAACTACAGGCCTGTCAGTCTGACCTCGGTACCGGGGAAAGTCATGGAGCGGGTGATCTTGAGTGCTATCAAGAAGCATTTGCAAGAGAATCGGGTGATCAGGCCCAGTCAACACGGGTTCATGAAAGGCAGGTCTTGCCAGAGTAATCTGATCGCCTTCTATGACCGAGTGACTAAACTCTTGGGCGAGGGAAAGGCTGTGGATGTGGTCTTCCTGGACTTCAGTAAAGCCTTTGATACAGTTTCTCACAGCATTCTGCTTCGGAAACTGTCGGCCTCTGGCCTGGACGGGCGCACACTCTCCTGGGTGAAAAACTGGTTGAATGACCGGGCCCAGAGGGTGGTGGTAAATGGAGTTAAATCCAGCTGGAGGCCAGTGACAAGTGGGGTTCCCCGGGGCTCAGTCCTGGGTCCTGTCCTGTGTAATGTCTTTATCAACGACCTGGATGAAGGCATTGAGTCCTCCCTTAGCAAGTTTGCAGATGACACCAAGCTGGGTGGAAGTGTGGATCTGCTGGAGGGTCGGGAGGCTCTGCAAAGGCACCTGAACAGGCTGGACTGCTGGGCTGAGACCAACGGCATGAGGTTTAACAAGGCCAAATGCCGGGTCCTGCACTTGGGGCACAACAACCCTGTGCAGTGTTACAGACTAGGAGAAGCCTGGCTGGAAAGCTGCCTGGAGGAGAAGGACCTGGGGGTGTTGGTTGACAACCGACTGAACTTAAGCCAGCAGTGTGCCCAGGTGGCCAAGAAGGCCAATGGCATCCTGGCTTGTATCAGGAACGACGTGACCAGCAGGTCCAGGGAGGTTATTCTCCCCCTGTACTCGGCACTGGTGAGACCGCACCTCGAGTACTGTGTTCAGTTCTGGGCCCCTCACCACAAGAGGGATGTTGAGGCTCTGGAGTGAGTCCAGAGAAGAGCGATGAAGCTGATGAAGGGGCTGGAGAACAAATCTTATGAGGGACGACTGAGAGAGCTGGGGTTGTTCAGCCTGGAGAAGAGGAGGCTGAGGGGAGACCTTATTACTCTCTACAACTACCTGAAGGGAGGTTGTGGAGAGGAGGGAGCTGGCCTCTTCTCCCAAGTGACAGGGGACAGGACGAGAGGGAATGGCCTCAAGCTCCGCCAGGGGAGACTTAGGCTTGAGATAAGGAAAAAAATTTTCACGGAAAGGGTGGATGAGGTACTTAGGGGCATGATTTAGGGATTGGTGGGAATGGTTGGAGTCGATGATCCGGTGGGTCTCTTCCAACCTGGTTATTCTATGATTCTATGAGATTGCAGAATTCTTAGTTTGAAAGTTTTCTTAGTTTGCCCATCTTATAATAAGGTTAGTTTAGATAACCAAAATTTAATTTAACCAAAATTTAAATGGTATCATTTTATTTGCTGCACCTTTTTCAGTCTTCATGAACTTACTATTTAATTTTACTCTCCTATTTGTATTTTATATGTGACGTCTCTCCCAAATACACTTTGTTAGCACAGAGTGAAGATGAAGATTAGAAAAAACAAATGCAAAAAAAAATTCTGTGTAGAAATGTCATGTTAATAAAAATGTTAACAATAAAGAACCTACAATAACCACACCTACAGAAGTACCATTTTAACAACATTAATCCTGATTCCTTTCCAGTGTTTTTTTTTAACTCTTACAGAAGATCATTAAAATCTTTTACTTATGCTGAAAATCCATGCCTTACAATTCAGGTTTGCATCCACTACAGAGTATTTCTAAAGCAGCTAAGAGGACTTGATAAAAATACTGGACCCTTAACATTTCTCAGGAATATAATCTAGAACATTCTTGGCTGAAAACATTATAAAAGCTGCATTTTTTTTTTATTAGTAATCAAAAACATTATTATGAGACTGCAACCTAAACTCATGAGAGTGGACTATAAACTAGGCACATGAAAAACTACCATTTATTATCTAGAAATCAAGGAGTCATGGAGTTAGAAGTAAAATGTCCTGTATTATAAGTTTTGGGAAGAGGCAAAACATGTTTTCCTAGAATTCAAAAGTGTAAGCTCTTCTGTTCTGACAAGGAACAACTTTGCAAAGAGATCAAAGCTAAGGATATTGGAAGATCTATATGAAATTTGCATATATTCACCTTTATAATTGATTAATTACCATAAAATTATCTAATTTACATTAATAGAAAATTTTCTTTAAAAAATGAGCCCAAGAATTATTATTACAATCATGGAAACTACGTCAATGATAATAAAGGACAAACCCAGATCATCCAAGGTTCAATTCTATACATGTTCCTCCTTGTATGAGGACTTTTTTTTTCACCTGAAATAAGAACTTCCCTTTGTCATGACAGAACTGTTTTGTTTGGTTTCTGAGTTCTCAACCTGCTCACTGATTCAGCTTGTCCTCCCCTTCGACCCATTTTCATGGAAATTTAATTAGATTAGTCTGTATTCCATTGTCTGTGTCCAAGACGAAGGACAGATTCCTACAGAACACACGTTAGCTTGACAGGGAATGATACACTCTGCATAGTTTCCTTACTAATTATACTCTTACATAATAGCAGTGTAATTTCTATTTTTTTAATGCTTTCTTATGAAAATGTCATGCAAGATAATGACAGAACACTTAGTTGTCAAGACAGATAACATCTCCTGTTCATGCACTTCTCAAGAACTGTTACCCTGTCACAAAAAGGATATTAGACGGGTATTACACAATTTCTCCTTGATAAATTCATTTTGGCTATTACTCATCTCCCTGCTATTCTACAGGTGTTTACAAATAATTTGATTTAATTATTTGTTTCAATATATTTTAATGAAATTTAAATTATGCTGATGGGTCTACAATTCCCCAGATCTTACTTCCTTTCCTTTATAAAGGAGGGCACCAAGTAAGCACATTTTGAGTTTCCTGAAACTTCCTCCACAAAAGAGAACTGCTAATGGATCCTGAGAATGAATCATCTAGTTACTTAAATAACATACCATAAACTTCATTAAACTCGACTCATTTAAAAATATCTGATCTCATTACTTGCTTTTTCAGAAGCTCTTTTATCATTCCAATCTGACATCTTCACCCCTTCACAGGACTAGGAGTTGTGTTAAATGAGCACAGTGGGTCCAGTTAAGAAAATCTGAAAATAAAATTAAACATTTTTGCAAGTTTGGTGCAATTTTTTTTTTAATTCTTTCCTTCCCTGTTGGATAGAACATCAACTGCTCTTTTCTCATGCTTTTATTATTAATGTGTTTATAAAATGACATGTAGTTCCCTCTTATGTCTTTTTTTATATCACGCATAATTCTGTGTCCTGGCTTTTCTAGTTTTTTCACCCTTCATATTAGTGATACTTCATTTACACTCATCTGGTAATTTGATTGGGTTCCACTTTCTGAGGGATTTCTTTTCCTGGGCCTCAGGCCACAGAAGTCAAGGCTTACTTAAGGGAGCTGCTTCAAAAATTTTTAGATGGTTTGTGCATCTCCCTTAAACAAAATTTCTAGTTAGAACTGCCCCTGCTTGTAAATAATTTTCCCTTTGATTTATTTGCAATGAGATCTGATTAATCAGCCCTACAAGCTTGTTCTCTTATAATTTACTGGTTTATTATGATCTGCACTTTCTGCTCCTTGATGCAATATATCATTTTATGTCCTCACTAAACAGGTTAAAGAAAGTGAGAGTCAACTCCCTTTGTATTTTCAACTACATTTTTTCTAGGGGCTTCCTGCTCGCAGCCTTCATAGAACTACAGAGCAAACAACATTGGGAGGGACCTCTACAGGCAATTAGTCCAAGCTTCTCCTCAAGGCAAGGCTAATGGCAAAACTGGATTAGATTACTCAGGGCTTCAAGCCAGCAGACTTTTCAATATCTCTAAGGAACAGGTTGAAGTTAATTCCACCACTTCTCTGGGCAGCTTTTTCTTATGATACACCAATTGTGCTCTAAATAATGTTTTTTTTCATTATACTTGGTTGAAATGGTTTGTACTGCAGTTTGTGATAGTTGCTTATTGTCCTTCCATTATGCACTTCTGAAAAAGTCTTAACTTCATATTTTCTATAATGTCCTAGAGGTAGGCAAACTGCAGTGAGATCATAGTTAGCACTTCTTTATCCAGACTGAGCAAACACCATGTCTCCCTGCTTCTCTTTGTACATAATTCTCCAGCCTACCAACAGTCTTGATGGCTCTCCCCTGGAAACTGTCCAGTCTGCCAGTATCCCTTACCTGAGAGTCCAAAATTGCACAGTTTCCTGAATGTAGCTTCACCAATGTCAAGCAGAGGAATCTTATCATTCCCTGTTACCAGCTGGCTATACATCTCCTACAGCTACCAATGAGATAAATAGTATCCAATCTACGCTCAGCCTGAATCAACACCCAGCACACCAGAGACAGGAGGGCTCAGTACTGCAAATCGCAGCCCTTGCAGCCTAATGATTCAGATGATTTCCCCCCCAACCCTCAGTTTACTCCTTTAGCCCATGATGCCCTGAGTTGTCTGATGGGATACTGCATAGATAACCTTTCTAAAGTTAAGGTAAATGACACCTGTTGCTCTCTTCTTGTGCAAAAAGACAGCCATTTCATCATCAAAGCAATTAGCCTGATCTAGTGTGGCTTTTTGCTTGGCGAATCTATGCTGGCTGCTCTAAATCATCTTGTGTTCATGAATCTGTAGACGGTTTTTGCAATATCTTTCTCCTTTTTTTTTCCAGGGACTGAGGTGAAACTGACTGGTGTATAGTTCCCAGGATATTCTTTCCTTTTTTTTTTTTTTTATTAATGGGTATAACGTTTGTCTTTCCCTCATGGGGATGTCCTCCGGTTGCTATAACAATACAATTACATCATAATAACATTAGCCAGCTACTCTCTACGGATTTGTGCCTGTCCAGCTCACCTGAATAGTCCTTCACACGATCCTTATCTATGGTGGTCAGTACCTTTCTTTGAAAACTTTACTCCTGTACCTGATAGACCTGAGGTAAGACTTGCCAGCACAGATCTAGCAGAAGGCAGACAGTGAACATCCCCTTCTTTTCCCTGCCCTGCATCATCATGTTGCCTAACCCTTTCTACTGCAAGCACTTCCACATGTCACGCTGTTCCTCTCCCAGCAGATGGCTGGAGTTTGCCATCAGCTCAAAATTTATGCTTTGGATAACTCAAATAGTTGTTCATGAAACATCCTCATCCCCACAGATGGGGAGGTCACATTCATCAACTTCTAATTTTCAATATACAGGTAATTATACTGAAGTTGTAAACCTAATGAAATTTTTGCTACTATTATTTGCAACTCACTGTACAAATCTTCCAGACTAATCGAGTTAGATTGTTATGAGATCACTCCTTCTTTATTCTTCTTGTTGTCCCTCACTGTTTCAAACACTTCTAAAAAGTTCCTAGCTGTCTGTTTATATTTTTTGTTTAACTCATTCCATATAACCTGATTTGCTTTAGAGGTAAACTAGTGTGTATTCTTGTGCATAATGACTGAACATTGTTCATTTCTAAGTCAGTGTTAAAAGGGAAAATGGGATACTGCAAACCATCTACTGGTAACATTGCACTTCAAAAAGCTTTTAGAATTTCCTCCAGGCAATTGCATTACCTGCCAGAAGCTAGTATGTTAAAGATTCATCACAAAAATGTTCCCATTATAGCAAAGAGAAACTTAATTGTCTAACTTTCATATAGAACCTCAACCAGTAAAGAAACACCAGAAAGAAGACTTTACTATTGAAATAACTTTGCTAAAGCATAACATCTATGGCATAATCTTACAAAAGGATGCATAGCTGAGGCACTCAAAACGTATAATTACCTTTACTGTAAAAAGATGTTTTATTTTCTTTTTAAAAGTGAACATGCACTTTGGCACAAGAAACAGAATAAAGGGTTCATGTCTAGAAGGCCATGATATAGTGGTGTTTTCTAAAGCATCACGTGAACTTACTTTTTCAAAAAAATATTTTGCAAGGATTTTGCCTACCACTGGAAAGAAATTAATAAATAACACAAGTCAAAGTAAATAACAGGAGGGTGAGAGTGGACCCAGCAACTTGAAGACAGCCTGTGAAGCTGCTGTCAGAGCAATGCACATCTCAGCTGCTCTTTACCCAAATGCTGACAGAAACTGTCTGAATGTGGAGTCCAGTATCTCCACAGTAAAAATGTTTGTTGGATACCTCCGTGTACAGCAGCATTAATCCATTTTCATCAGTCATAAATTACACTTTGCCACTGCAGCTCACAAGAGTTCAGATCAGGACTGGAGCCTGACAAGGCAGCTAGAAGTTGTCCTTCAAATTACTTCTAGTGTCCCTCTTTTACCTCAAGAAGGCTTCTTCTGCGCATTGTGGAGCAGTCCATAGGATTTGCTAATTTACAATATAGATGTCTTGGTTTGTGTTTGCTGTACAGGGTCTCTAAAATGTCAGTGAACATTTGTTTTTCAGCAGAAACGATAAAGAGATTGCAAACAAAATTCAGCCATCGCTTAAAACATACCAAAGAACAAACGTGGGTTTTTTCCTTCACATGTTTCCCCTGATTGCTTTTTCTTACTTTATATAGATTTTTAACTCTTGTATGTAAACAGAATTATTTGGGAAGGTAAAAATTTCTTTATGTGGACGTCAAATCCTAGTGTTTGACAAAGATTTCTCAGGTTCAATAACAGGAATTCACTTAAATGTTTAAAATCTATACCCAACTTATAAGTCTCAGTAGTATCTAACCAATCTATAACTAGTTCATTTAATCTCAAACATAATTTAAAAACACTGCCAAATGAGAAGGAAGTAGTTTAACCAGAAATTAATCCATTATTTTCATTGAAAAAACAAAGGAGAAAAATGAAGTCCTAGTAAGCAAAGTACTTCTTTTTTTTAACTTTGTTTTTTCAAGCTCTATTCTGCTGCAGAGGACCAATGCAATAATAAAGATAATTTCCTGAGGCGATCATCTTCAAAGGGAACTAAAATGAATGCATATATTCTGGAGCCATACTGATAAAAAAGGTTCAAACAATCCCCATTATTTCAAATAATGTTGAAAAATGATACCCAGAAAAGGCTTTCAACTTATTTCTATCTATCCATTTTGAATTAACATAAAATTTGCTTCTTCTAAGTGTTACTATCCTTGTGCAATGTATTTATACCAATATGATTACTATCTTCAGTGAAAGGTTTAACATCAACATTTATGTCGTTACTGGAAATGTTTCAATTTATATTAAAAACTGAAACTGTAAGATCAGCAACAACTGGTTCATATCAAATGATACATCCTGCAAGCCAAACATAAATATTCACATTTATTGAAGTTATACATCTCTTTCATAGCAAAAACTGAGCTAGCTTCATTTCTAAATTATCCTTATCAACATTGCTGACTGTCTTTACATAGCGCTTATGTCATTTGAAAGGATCTCTTCTGAAAGTCCTTGATCCTTCGTAAAGAGAAATTAAAATCAGAAAAGAAGGAAGTTATAGAATATCACTGAATTCAATCTTTGATTTGTGTGTGACAGTTCTGTAAATACTGACATTTCAATCTAACAAAATTCCAATTAGGATACTGTCCTGTTTCAAACACAATATTTTACCTTTGCAGGTGAAGAGATCAAACTAAAAAAATGTATTTTTACTTGCTAGACCAAACCTTACACTAACATGATTCTAACAACTTAATTGAATAATGACTTTGCAAATTCTTTCCCAATGGATCTTAATAAAAGGCATATGAAAATAAACATGGAGCAGAGGATTCTTCCAGCTTCTAAGATAAGTAAGAAAACATGATCATTTGCCAAACCATCCCAAAAGCAGTACAGAAGACTACAGCTAGGTCTGAAGAAATACAGTAAGAAAAGCCTGCAGGAAGATTTTACATTTTTGTGTATTTTTTGACACTGTGAGAAATAAAAGTTGTTTTTGAAATAGGGTCAGAGGCAAAAAGAAGAATAAGGCAATAATAACATTTGAAAAAATGATGGGGAATGACGGAAAGTGGTATCCAGGGACAGTAGGTTTCCTGACATGAGGCTCATAGATAAGAACTTTTGGGATCTCCTCATCAAATTTTTCACAGAAAGGGTCACTGGGCACTGGCACAGGCTGTCCAGGGATGTGGTTGAGTCACCTTCCCTGGAGGTGTTTAAAAGACAGGTGGATGAGGAGCTGAGGGGCATGGTTTAGTGATTGATAGGAATGGTTGGACTCAATGATCCAGTGGGTCCTTTCCAATCTAGTGATTCTATGATTCTACGATCCTGCTAGTGTACAAGTCTCTGGCAGGTGTAAGTCAAGCAGAAAGCACAGGATGTCTCAAACATATCTAATGTCTACGTGGGACATGCAGGTTGAGTCCCAGATGGTGCAAAGAATCTTGAAAAACAATACACGAAAAGCTGCTTATGTTTCTTTAACAACCTGTGGAACAAAGGGCAACCGTAACGCTACAGAAGTTTGTTGTGGATCCAGCTTCTTCCAGGATTTGCGGAGTGGTATAGAAGAGACAGTGCTTACTGCTTACTGCAGATCTACAATGCATAAAAGCTAAGTGAAATACTTAAAATAAGGGTTCAAACCTATACCAAAATTGTAACAGCCTTGAAACTCAGAAGCACAATAAAAAAGCATATGGGCTTTTACAATGGATCCTTAAATGTACATAAGTCATTACTGAATGTGTGTGACACTGCTGCAGGAAAAAAAAAAAAGGAGTATTGCTTTGGATTTGCTAACAAATATTTCATACGAAACACTGGAAGTATCTTTCTTCTGCTTAGCACCTTTTCTAGAGAATTATCAGTGGTTTAGGGCAAGTTAGTCTAGACAAACTGAAGAGCCCAAATGAAAACAGAAAGATTCTGAAAGACCAAACCATGCAATTTTAATGAAGGAAAACTGAAAGTGGCCCACAAGGTGCATCCAGGAGGAAGAGCAGTGGGAATGGGAAATGAAAGAAGCATTTAACTAGCAGTAGGCAGAAGTTGGTGTAGAAAACAGTGATCCATTCTTCCCTGTGGCCATGGCAGATAAGAAGAGATTATCTTAATTTGCAGATTTATGTCCGATCTTAGGAAAAGCTTTCTTACTTCAAGAAATGAATGAACACCAGCATCTGTCACGTATGGACACACGTGATCCTTTCAGTATAGGTGATGAATTAGATTATCCCTTGAAGTCAATTTGAGCTTTACATTTCCATGATTTAATGATTTGATCTAAGAAATTTTGAGTTGTGATATGAATATTTGCTTATAAAAAATGCTTCTATAGCAAATTAGCCACAACAAGGAATTATAGGATACCAGTTAATAGATACTAATAACACAATATTCTGAATTAGGAATGTGAAGCTTACTGTTCTTCATCCCACTTTCAGCCCTGCGAACCACTCAGCCTTATCACTGGCTGGATGCATCAAAGCAGGATTTCTGTCAACAAACATTGTCAGTAGTCATTAGAAGTGTTGAAAAAAATAACACCATTACAAAGTTTATTATTCAAAGCTATGTTACCCCATTATTTGAGATACGCAGAATTTCTGATGTATTTTATCTCTTCTGTTCATCACTGCCATATGTTTTTTTTCATGCAGAATTTCTGCAGAAGTAGCTAAAATATTAAAACAAATTCAAATGTAAACCAGAGTGGAGTAGCTTCAGAAAAGGGCATTAAAGCTTTTGAAGGCCAAGATTTACATAATTTAAGGCAAGTTGATAGTAATGTAAGTGAACAGGTTTTCAAAAGTACAACTGAACTAGAAACCTGCAGAGTACCAGAATCTTGATGCAGGTGCTGTGGCAGGTTCTGCTTCCAGTCCTTAAAAGTCCATTTTCTAGTCCCTTTGTTTTTCACTGCAAACTAAGTGGACTCTCTTCTCCTTTCTTCTCTGGATTCAGTATGTTCTAACTCTTCTTCTCATGTGTGATCTCAGAAGAAAAATAATCATTAAAGAAAAACCCAAACACATCTTAAGTTCACAAACATACACACACATGCACATGCACAGACATATATACACTTTGTCGGGAATAAATACTTTTTCAGTGTTGCCTGGACTACCTTTTTCCTCCTGCCAATTTTTCTACACTTCCCAGGTGTTGGTGCTGCCTGCAACAACAGCACTTGCCAGGCACTGATGCCAGAACTACCACTGCCCTGGCTGTCCTGATGAACATTGGTACAGACAACACTCTCCTGCAGTGGATGAGAACATTTCCTCTGCAGTAAGCTAGGTTTAATTCTGAAATTAATTCCCATATGGAAAGGAGTGCATATAACAGCCATTTTACTGCCCACTGGCAGAAGCTAATTGTACCAATATACATGCAAAGCATATATACGCACTAGTAAAATCTGTTAGAAGATGTATAGTTCATTACTATTTCACAAAATATTTGGGGAATTAGAGTAATAAGTATAAAATAAATTATATATTTTCATCTTATCAGGCAAAATTAAGCCTTCTAACATATTTGTCATCTTTCAGGAGGAAAGCCTATACATTTCAGTAAAATCGTATGAGAATTAACGCAGCATCCATCTGAAGCAGCTGATTTATTCAGCTGTTAATAAAACCAACAAACTTTTATCAATGAGATCAGTTGCCTCTTTGCTTCCTTAAACCAATTTATTGTTAGGCTGTTTATGAACAAGATCCACTCTAGGAACCTTCAAAAATGTGAGAAACTCACTAAATACTTTCAAACAATTGAAGTATATCTGACTGAAAACCAAATTTAATTTTAAAAAAATGTTTAATCTTGCATTGGTGTTGGGGGAAAACAATCCTTGCCCGGGTAACTTTTTCATTCTCTAGTCAAGACTGCATAAGGAAAATATTATTTGTATTTTCTTTATTAATGGCATAATAAATTTCAAAGTAAACATATATTTAATCTATAAATTTCTCCTGCATCAGTGAGCAGCAGACTTTTAATTTCACTTCTGATAGTTTTGTGGTTGAATATTTTTATTTGTACTAAGGATTTAGCGATCTTACTGTTTAGCAGATATAATTCTTCAACAAAGATTTCTAGTTAAATAATAGTTATAAAACCTGATATTTTTCATAATCTAAAATAATTGTTCAATTAGTAACTTAATCAATGCAGTAAATGCGCACTTCTTATAATTTCCACTTCCTAGCTCTTCATCTTATTCATAGTTTACTCACCACAAAAATTTGTTTTGATCTTCTGGTTCTTACTGTGTAATCCATTTTACAGAAATACTTGTATTCTATAATGATACAATATACTCTTAAACGTGAGTAAATTTATTCTTATGCAATATGTTAAAAGCACACAAAAATAAAGTGTGCAAGAAAGAGGACCTGAATATTCTCTGAAAGCCACTTTCATACAATAATGTTTTTGCATTTTTCATATACCACTTAAATATTCCCCAAAACAATGTACAGAACAAACATAGCCAACAGAATGCTACATTAATAACATGAAACAAGATTATTAGAGACATTATTTACCCTACAGATTTTCTCTTGTTGTATCATAATCCTGAACTTTCATGGTAACATAAACTTAATTATCAGTTTTCTCTTCTACAGCTTTCTGATTGTGAGTATTCTGTTACTGCATATTTAGAAGTTCATAGGTCATAAAGGAATAGTTAGCTACAATTTGGGTTTATGTCTACTTTGATATACATATATTATAAGGGCTTTGAAATCTATTACTTTTTCTCTGGTCTTTCGCTTGATCATAAGACTTATCTGGGATGCATTATAGTTCTTCCCTGGGTGAACTTGATCTTTGATATAGGCATGTTCAAGATCTACAGTGTTATGTCACAATCTGCCCCATAAGATCAACAATGAAGAACTAATGCTTATCAGCTGGGGCACAAAACTGATTCAGTGAAGTCTTTAGATTCAAGGTAGTAGGGCCATGTGCTGCTATACAATCTTGCCATGATTCTACTGACCTGTGTTGAGTAGGCTTGAGTACCACAGGCTTCAGAGGGACATGTTTCCACACTCTGGGATGGACAATCACTGTTCTCTGGTTTTGTGACTCTGTGAAATGATCGTTGACGCTGTCTAGAAGGCAGTTTCAGTCTTTTCAAGAAGCGGTAGGAAAATACCAGTCAGTAGCAGTGGGTTTGATATGGATCAGTATTACAGGTCTACAGAGATCAAGTGGAACAATTTACAATGCTGTCATACTAAAAATGTTGGACAACACTGACTTCTGACATCCTTTCTAACCTGGGTTGTTGTAGGATTCTGTGATTCTAAAAGGACAAACTCGAACATGAGCCATCAATATTAGTTTGAACTAAAAACCTATGCTCCTTCCCAACTCAGAACCTAGTCAGCTGCCAACCAGAAGGCCAAGGAAGGTCCAAAGGAAGTAGAGAAGTAAGACTCCACATTCATCAGTCATCCCTTCTTTTTCCCCAAAACCAGACACAAGTCACAGTCCAAAAAGACAACCAGTGCCTCTATCAGCACTACAACCATTTTGATTGGTTTGGAAATAGCTCCTGAAAGATGACTATCTCAGCATGACATGGATAGCGAAGAAGACCCTGCCACAGAAGTAATGCTGCTACTTTCTCTCTTCATCTCTCAGAAAGGCCTCTTGCCATTGAACAACTGTTCACTAAAATATGCAGCTAATTCTGATGAGTCAAGTGGCTGCAAGCCAAATCCAACATGCTGAGATACATGGGAATTCTTCTGACAACCTCCATGGCTGTTAGTTCATACCCTCTTTGTCACAGACAGCCAGGAAGGCCCGAGAGGCACATTTTTTTTTCTTGCAGTAGGGATTTTGATTATTCTTGATAGATAGAAATACTCTATAAATAGCATTTGATCATTGATATATATGAGGCTTCCCCATCATTTCATACTTACCCAGAAGACTTTTTGAAAATTGCTGTTCTTGGAAATTGTCAACTCAGAACCTAATATTGAACAGAACAATTTGTTGAAGAAATTGGAAATTGCTGAGCATGTCTATTACACTAAACTTACTTTAAAAATATTACCCCTTTGGTAGTATCTATTACCTATACATGAACGGTATTACCAATCAGAGCAACCGCTTTTCTAAAACGTGTTTCAGTTCATGTTCCCTAGTTTTAAGAGTATTATTAATACCATTTGTAGGTATCAGATAGTATAATGTAATTTAGTTTGTTGTACCTGATTCAAAAAAACTAATTTAAAATTTTTCCATATCAAAACCACTTTCTTTCAAAAAAGTACTAAAAATGAAAGATGATTTTTTTAAAAAAAAATCACAATCTGCTGACCTATCTTTTCAAATCCAAAGCTGAATACTTTTCTCGGCATATATTTAAGTTTTCAGAAGATGCAAATCACATAAATGTTGATGATTTGTTTACATTCATATATATATTTAATTCAATATCTAAATGTTTAAAAATGAGGAGTTTGTTATGTCTTACGTATACTGAAACCAGCTTGGATCTTGGTAGAGTTCCCTAAATATACTCAGTCACTTAGTAACTTATGCTTCTATGCCAGTAGAACATTTCCATTTCATTTAGTATCTTCCTTTGGCATTCCAATCATATTTAAAATATTTTACTAAATAGGCTTACATTGGAATTAAAATATTACAGCTTTATGTTATTTTGTCATTAAATGCAGAATCTGCTCAACTCAATCAATCCTCCCATAAACAGGCTGAAAACTGATTTTCAGAAGCACTCATCTTCAAATAGAATTTTCAGTTAGAAGAAAAATATCTCCTTAAATGATACCAAAAATGTAGGTTATGTATGTATATTTGCCTCTATTTATGCAAAATATCACTTAGCATTAATTAAATGTTGTGTTTCCATCAATGAAAATGACAGATGTTCTGAATGGGAATTTATCTGTCCCAATGTTTATACCATAGACACATGCTTCTAAGGAATTTATCCTGGCATTTTTTCTAGTCTAAAGAAGTAGGTATCTCACCCTAAAGCTGACCAGATTAACGCTGTTCAAGAAGCATTCATTTATTTCCTTAAAATGGCATTTACAGTTACTGTCCTGTTCATCTGTGATGCAGACATATTAAGTCAGGTAAGAGGAGCTCTTTTTCCTGCTGCTTTATCACCATTACTCCTTAGCAAACACAAGGCGAGCTTCTGGCAAAGGCAGTAAATTTCTGAAGAGTTCTGTATAACTAATACAACAGGAACACTTTGCAAAGATAGAATTTAAAATTTAACCCACTTATCAAGCCATGAGAAGAAAAATCAAGGCTGTGATTTACGTTTGGACCCAGTGGATTTTAATCCCCCGCTAAAAATATTTATATTATCTCAGGACTTCAGACTATTTCTGCAAGCTTTACAATGTAGAACACAAAGAGAGAAACAAGGGTATTTCCCTAATAAGAATTAATGGGCCTAGTATTTTCAGGGGCAACAGGAAATAGAATAATCAAGGCATTGCATCACCAGTCAACAAAAATTAAATCTAACAAAAGAGTTCTTTGTTGACAAGCAGACACAGCAATTACCCTCGTGTACTATAGTTCAGTTGGACCACAAGGCAGATTAAGCAATAGTTTCACTAATTTTCTTCTTCATATGGGAGTTGTAAACAGGGAAATTGCAAGCTGCATTCTTACTGTCCTGCAACTCTCCTTGCATCAAAAGAGCTCCTAGTACTGTGCCCTTGAGCAATCCAGGGATTCTCTGCACTGCTATTGTTTTAAAAGCTAAAAGACTAAGTCGTAAAAAAATTAATTTAAAAATATTGTCTTTGGTAAGCTTCCTGTGAAACATATACTGTACATTCAAGGAAGTGTAGTGAATAAATGGGATGAAATGGTACTTTATAAGTACACTTATTTCTCATCAGAGCTTATAAAATGTAATTAAACCCATCTTATCTTAAAAAACATCATCATTGATAATGCTTCCAATTTCACTTCTGGCAGAAGTTCTCTGACTATAGGCTTTTAGAATATGACAATGACCACATCACTAGATTTTATTACCCTACTTAAAGCCCCTGTAACAAAAGATGAATACAACCGTTACAAGAATATTCAACATTAGCATTAAGAGCAAAATTATGTTCAAGAAGTCAGGAAGGATCATAAACAGATAACCTTGTAAAGCTACTGATGGGAAAATCTTGCTTGTGTGAAAAGATTGAAGTTCCTTGTATTTTCTCTGAGAGTATGGGAAAAAAGTCAGCTATCACCTGAGACCATATCTTCAGCTGGTATAAATTACTACCTTATCAATGCTGAAATACTCCAGTGAAAGACATAATCAAAAATATATAAGGTTGCAATCAGCAAAAATGCAATAGCTGTATTCATATGGGTTGTTTTAAAAATCTAGATTCAAATTGAAGTTTTTATCCCTTTTCCCACTGTTGTTTTCAGCAAGATAACTTAATGCCACAAAGATTAGGAATTAAAACTATTCTAGCATTTAGTGTTGCATGTATATTCAAGTATCTGAAATTTCAGATTTTAAATAGTTGATTAAAAAAAATCTAGATTTGTCTTACAGTTTTTAATTTTTTCTCCTAAATTATTTTCTACATGAATACAAAGTACTTCCAGAGTCAAACTGCATAAATAGAAGGAATATTTTTTTAAGAAATACACCTAATTAAGTACAATCATAAACAAAGGGGAAAAAAAAACAAATCAAACTTGAGGGGGAAAATAATTAATTAATTAATCAATTTCTACTTCACTGTAATTTTTTTTCGTTTGTTTTCCTGAATTTGGATGTTTTCCCAGTATCATACCAGTGCAATATTAGAAACCAACCCAGTTGTAATAAGTGTTTGCTAGTTAAAAAATCAGTATAGAAAACATTTGTAGATAATCCAAACTTGTTGGAGATATTAAGCAATAACGAAATAGATCAATTATAAAGAAAACCCAGATTCCTTGATAATGGGGAATATCTAAACCAATGTGAATTTCTTAGGCTTACTTTCAAGGCTGCATCTCAAATCAGATAATGCAGATTATATTCACATGCAGAAGAATTTTAATGGAATTCAGTGAAGTTGAGGACTTAAAATTAGGCGTAAATGACCAAGTAAACACGCATTTCAAGTTTACTGCTGCAGCTAAGACAGCAAATACTACTTTTAGCTATATTAAGACATATTTACAACATTGCTAAAATCTTACACTCTTTTTAGTGTTCACATTTAGGAAAGTAGCTTGAAATTTGTTTCGGTTTGGTTTTCTATTAAATTCAAAAGATTACAGTTCAAAATTTTAAATTCAAAAGTTTAAAACTCTTTCAAGACATCATTAATAATAATTTTCCACTGAAACATGGGTAAAAATACTAACAGAGGAACAGCATACTTTTGTCCCAATCTGAACCTGATTTATGACTCATACTGGCACTGTGAAGCAGAGCTAAAGAGTATTTGCATCAGGGGTATTTTTTGTTATGTTCTCAAGTATATGATATGGGTATTGTAGCTTTAGTTAAGAAACAGAGATTCAAAAATACTCTATTTCTAGAAATAGGGACTCATCAATGAAAAATGGCATGAAATGGCCTTTGCTTCCTGGGGATTCTGACAAAGGAGAACTACAAACATGAAGAAAGAGATGAGTGACTTTGTTTTATCCTTTAACAAACTCGTCTAAAAAGATTCTTTTTCCATAATTGTTTTTTTTATTTCAGCATCTGCTTCAGTTTCTCATGTGAGGATCCTTGGTTGCTTTGTGATTAAAGTAGAGAACTCCAGATTTTTCTTTCTCTTCGTAATTGCTAGTGGACGTTCTCCAAGGGATCAGAAATACAGCCAATACAACACAGGACAGTATAAAGAGGAGAGTAAGTTTGAACATGTGAGATTTACATGTCAGGATGATCTCCTTTTCCTTTCCTTTCTTTCAAATAGTATGTCATCACCGATCTCATTCAGACTCTCTCATGTGCCTGTCTCTTTTGTTTAGCTCATCAAACCCTATTTACATCTCTTCCTCACCTTAAATGAGAAAGGTCAAATAAAAATAAAGATAAAAGAATTTTTTAAAAGTAGGAAAAGGGTTAATCCTGGACAGGAGAACTATCTTCAAACAACTACAGGCAGTAGAAGGGAAGAATGGGTATTTCCTTCATTGGCACAGAAAGGAAATCACTGTTTCTGACTGTACTAGGTGTAGGTGGCAAGGTTTTGGTAGATGTGGAGGGGGTTGCAGTGATGGCCACTGTGGCAAGAGGCCAGGGTGAGCATCTCGCTGCGGCCAAGCTTAACCCATCAGCTCACACATAGTCAGGGTCATCTGCTAGTGTCAAAAGGTAAACTAAAATATCCCCAAATATCTAAAAAAACAAAAAAAGATTTAACAACGTTAATGCAGCTCTGCCCTCTGTAACAATGGGGTCAAAACATTTTCACTAGAGATGCTGCAGAATAGTGTAGAAGCATTATGGGAAAACAAAGCTTTACATGAAAGTAAGATGACTATGCTAGGCACAACCTAAAGGGAAACCACTTAAGTATAGTTTCCACTCAATCTCTGAATTGCTACTCATCAAACAGCCTACTCTTGCAAACTTCACCACTTCTCCCTTGCAGAAGAATGTTTTTTTCCTAAAAATTCATTTATGGAAATGATCTATATAATTCATATTACTATTTTATTTCTTTCAGTGATACAGAATCTTAGTACTGAAATTGGAATATGCTCAGTTCCACACTGAGATATATTTAGGTATCTAAATATGAAGAAGTTCCCACTGTTGTAAACAGAGTTATGTATAGAATTGATTACTTCAATACAGGCATCTAAAGTGATCTGAGAAGCCATGAGGTACCAATAACACATGATTGGACATGATGTAACACATATACAAGAGAGGCTCTACAGAAAATCCGTAAGCTTCACGAGTATTTATTAATTACTCATCAGTGGGATGCATTAGGCCAGTTCAAACGGCACTCAGGAAGCCAATGTTACCCCTGATGTTCCTGAATACACAGGTGAGAACCTGGACCCACTGTTCCAGTTTCCGTCTGGGCCTGGGTCACATTCACGAGCCCTATGTACCTGCCTTAGATATACCAGGACATCTCAAACAGCATTAGATACCTATGTTGGGATAACTTGAGTCCAATTCCTTATTTTCAAAGTTCACTTGCAGTTACCTATACTTAGGTAACAATAACTGGAAGCCTCAGGCTTCCACCATGTCTTAACACATCATTCACAACAATGACAACCTCCTTCAACTAATCCCTTACTATTCAGTACATTTGCACTTAATACTGTGAATGGAATATGGAGGACCAACAAGTCGTATGCAACAAATTCAAGTACTTCTCATATAAAACAAGTAATTCCATTGCTACTTAGGTGTACTAGTGTACAAGTGCCACTACTTAGTTCAGGTCGGCATTGTTAGAATGTTTTGTGGCGTGCCTGCAAGGATTTTTCATAATTTGAAGACAGCATTACTTTAAGTCATCACTTTCTGGTGTTCTAAAATGCACTACTATATTATGTGAGAATTTAAAGTAATAAAACTCAAGAGCTGAAAGTGCCCTTGGCAATCCTAATTCTATTTTAGGCTTTTGGACAGCTAATGTACACTTACTAAGAATTGCAAACAAACATTAACTGTAAAGATAGCAAAACCAAAATTTTCCCAAAAGGTAGAAGCATGTAAAGACCAGGACAATCCCTCTTGCTGCTCCTATGCTTTCTTTTTCCCATTGCTGTCTATGCATAATCCTAAATAACATGTCAGTTGACAACTATACAGCTGACCAACTCAAAAACCAGAACTTGTCCATACAAGGAGAAACAGGATCTTGAAACCTGTCCATTACCATAGCGTCTTTAGACTCTCACAAGGTGGTTTTTGAAATTAGCCAACCATTTGGAAACATCCACACTTTTATGTAAATTCTGTCATTCTCTTGCCGGTCACCTGCTGGTTTAGGTACAAATTTTTTTGGTCATTATTTACAGCTGTCTGTGGCAAAACAGTTTAAACCTTGATAATTATGCAGAGAGCCAAATGGTGCACAGAAAACAAACTATGCAACAAGCAAAGAGGGAAAAGAGGTTTCAGAAAGGAGACTGTGGTAAGTGAAACTGCAGACATGAAGTGGAATAAATGTGTGAGAAAGAAAAGAATCACAGAATAACCAGGTTGGAAAAGACCCACCAGATCATCGAGTCCAACCATTCCCATCAATCACTAAACCATGTGCCCCAGCAACCTCATCCACTTGTCCCTTAAACACCTCCAGGGAAGGTGACTCGACCCCCTCCCTGGGCAGCCTGTTTCAGTGCCCAATGACTCTTTCTGTGAAATATTTTTTCCTAATGTCCAGCCTGAACCTCCCCTGGCAGAGCTTGAGGCCATTCCCTTTCGTCCTGTCCCTGTCACCTGGGAGAAGAGTCCAGCTCACTCCTCTCCAGGAGGCACAGCAGGAAAACACTCACACAAGGGAAACTGGTGCAGAGGAAAAACAAACTGTGTGGGAATTTTAGGATGGCAGAAATTACAAATTTTGGCAGAGAGGATGTCCTTCACCAGTGAAATAAAATAGATACCAGTTAAACTTGTAGCATCTGGGTACCTGAAAAACTGGCATCTCTGAGAACTGTCCAAGAACCAGAAAACTCAACACATCTGAGATTTTTGAAGACTGATGACAACAGCATGTGAAAATGTTATTGGAAGTACTGTGTGAATGAACAACAAATTATTACAACAAAAGCCGACAGAAATTTTACAAAGGTAAAAAATTTGTTGATCATATATTTGTCTATGAATTACATTTGCAACTCTACTTGCAATACTATAGAAACATTTACAGTGACATACACTACAGTACCGAAGGCAGCAGGGATGAGAGATGGAAAGACTAATCCTTCCTAAAGAAAGACGTAAGTCCTTTTCATTATAGACAAATGTATTTACTATATCTCTTCTCAGTACTTTTCAAGGTGTACCACACTGGTACAAATTTATTGATTTTAGCTGGCATATGCACTTTGTAATGGAAGCAATGACCCTAATTAATACCTATTTGTAGAATTAGTTGCATTTTGTAAGCCAGCTACTTCATGTTACTACTGTCAAAGATATTTTCTTCATGGGTCACCGTATTTAATTTCAATGTTACTGTTTAATTAAGAACTATGGCAATCTGACTAATATTTTCACTTAGTTACTACTTTTTAAAATTTCAACAGGTTATTACAAACATAAGATGTTATTTATTTCTGTTGTATTTTTTCATAGATTTAATTTAAACCCTAAAGTACAAGGTTGGTTTTTTTTAAATAAAGTGGAAGACATGAAGTCTACCATGTCAAAAAAAGATGAGTCAAAAAACATTCGGAAAGGCAGAAAGAATTTAAGATGTCAGGACTCAAGTTCCAGCCTGCAAAGAACTTCCCTGACCTTAACCCCGTGCACCAGCTCCACCTGCTCCAAAGACAGACAAGCTTATACGCATTCTTGCAAAGAACTGGACCAAAGCACACAGTTAAAAATTAATGTCAGTCATAGAATATAAAGCCACAAAGATCTTTGTGATCCTTTAATCTTACCTGCTCCATAACAAAGGACAGAGGGTTACCTTCAGTTCATTCTAGTTTGAGCTATGCGCTTCCAAACACTTTTTCAAGGCTTGGAAATCCTATTCTTCCCTAAGTGTTATTTTTGATAATATATTTATGAAGATAGGAGTAAATACAGCCTAAGTACACAGTAGCCACTTGTAAAAAAAAAAAGTTTTAAAACTAAAATACTATCACTTGTACCAGTCCAAAAAAAATAATGGTGGTTCATTGTGCCTCACTTTGGTATTTGTATTGTAGTACTTTTATATATTGGGAGCTATTTTGGTGTTTTTAAACACTTACAACCTTTTCAACTCTCATATTTAATTTTTTAGACAGACGCAGAAGATTACTAATGACCTTGACTTACTCTGGTACTACTGGTTTGAATATACTGTTATTCAAAGGACATATAGAGATCTCTCAGTCATAAAAGCAGCTCTTTCTTTGTCAAAAGAGCCAATTGTGCTGATATACAATGTAAGAGTGATAGGATATTGTCAGCCCTGATGAGCACACTGCACTTACACTGCGGATAGTCATTGTGCATTTAACAGGAAGTCTTCTCCAAAGAACTGTTACTCTTCATCCTGGTCCTGTGGGGAAGACAGCGCAGAATAGCAGGATAAGAAGTTCCTGTCCTCTCACCCTACCAGAAGTAATTTTTGTCTAGATATTACACAAAGAATGAATTACACCAAGCATACTTACAAATTAAAGAATGCATATCATTATTCCCTGTGGAAAGCAACAGGAGGGCAAAAATCAATTATTAGAAATTGCTTGTATGCATACTGAGACAGATATTCTGCTAATCATAATGGCCTAGAAATTTGTAATGTACCCTAGGCTGAGAGTTACTCAGTTGAACAAAGGTGACTAAGCTGCCTGCACAGGAGCTTTGTGCCATCTGAGGTTTTACAGCACATTCAAACCACTCCAATGGAACCAGCAGATAGGCTGCATGTAACCTTCTGCAGTAGCATCTGTAAACCAGCTGGGCATCTCAAATGGGACCATTACAGCCAACTGATTCACACTCAGTGTGTTAACTTTCATGCAAGCTGAACAGTGCTCCTGGTCATGTCAACCAGCTTGCCTAAAATTACATTGACTATACGGGGAGCTTAGACCCCTGGTTCACACTTAGAGTATGTACTTGTGCTGAGGTGTTTGTTTATTCTGAAACTGAATCCAATCTTTAATGAATTTTCAGTTATGTGCTGGGAGAAAATTGAATAGAGTAGAAAACTGAACCGCTCCTGGCAAATTAAAATGCTCCTATGCACAAGTATGAGCAGAATCTGATTCGTAGGGAGTACCATTTGTAAAAGGGTACTACAGAGGCTTGGTGCACACACTAAAATATAGGGAATTTGTAGATGGCAGTAGTCCTTAAAACAAACTGAGATCACAGAATCACAGAATAACCAGGTTGGAAGAGACCCACTGGATCGTCGAGTCCAACCATTCCCACTAATCCCTAAATCATGCTCCTAAGTACCTCATCCACCCTCACCTTAAACACCTCCAGGGACGGCGACTCAACCACCTCCCTTGGCAGACTGTTCCAATGCCTAACCACCCTCTCCGTCAAGAATTTTTTCCTATCTCAAGCCTAAATCTCCCCTGGCGGAGCTTGAGGCCATTCCCTCTCGTCCTGTCCCCTGTCACTTGGGAGAAGAGGCCAGCACCCTCCTCTCCACAA
Organism: Clamator glandarius; assembly: GCA_033459285.1. Lineage (NCBI taxonomy): Eukaryota > Metazoa > Chordata > Aves > Cuculiformes > Cuculidae > Clamator > Clamator glandarius. The sequence continues at coordinate 77,203 of JAUNZM010000189.1, read as the reverse complement.
CCTCCCTTCAGGTAGTTGTAGAGAGTAATAAGGTCTCCCCTCAGCCTCCTCTTCTTATACTCACTACACATAGGCTAGATGCTAGCAAGTGCTTTCCAGGTCCACTGTCAGTCAGGTTCTACAGGGAACAATACATAGTATAGGAACACAGTGTCTTCACACACTTTGAGAGCATTAGTGGGCTTCACTATTTTCAGTACGTGGGAGTAATCAGAATTCCAGCCTTATGTGACCAGCCATCAGGACATCACCTTGGCCCTGCATTTTGGTGCATCATTTTGCCAAGTGTGATGGCTTGAAATCCACTGCACAAAATCCAACGTCCATTTCAACATGTGAGTTTCTTTGCAGTTGGGAAAAAAGGAAAACCTGCAACAACTTTAAGGAAATCAAGAAAATTGGTGTTTAATTTATTTTTATACAACCAATCCAATTTTAGAGGTTAAATTTCTTTCATAGAGTTCACAGTGACTGAAAACATGAAAATAAAGTTCTTAATTTCCCTCCACTTGCTTGAAGTAACAGTTATGTTCTCAGTCTTACCTCAAAGCAACAGAGATGTTGGTAGATTACTGTCTACCTACGAGCTTTAACTGTAATCACTAACTTTTTTATTGTATTACACAATATGAGAAACTGAACTTGCAGGCAGAGGGGGGTTTTTGTTGTTCTTGTTGGAGGTTGAAGGGATGCGATTCTTCTTTGTTTTTAAACTGTAAGACACAAATCATGAAACAGTGAAAGCTAATGGGACAAAAAAAAATCAGAATTGTGTTTATTTATCTTGGTAACAATCCAGATAATAAAATCCTCCCCCTTCCCCAATGTCATTTCCTCTTAATCATGTTATAAAATCTGGTTTGTGTTGTTCAGGTCAAATTGACTCTGAGGTAAAAATAAGTAGAAAGGTCAGAAAGGGATGGACCAGTGCAATGAGTTGAAGCTTTCAGAGTAATTGCTTCTTAAAAAATGCAGTCTAAATTCCTGGAAAATCAGTACAACCTCCAAGAAAAGTTCACTTTCATATAATTGAAAAAAAAAGTCACAAAAAGTATAAACATAGGGCATCAGTCTTGACACTCAATTTCCCACATTTTACTTATTAACCTTTCACATACAACATTATTCAAAGCAATAACACCAACATAACATCAGGTTTGAAATCTTTTCAAAAAATATTTTTTCAGAGTTGTAACTTATGCTTTAAAAAAAATATGTGTACACATTGACCATAGAGGATTAGGAGTTGTTCCAGTTTTTTGCTTAAATTGCACACATTAAAAAATACTGTTTAATTTCATGTTTTAAGTACCTAGTCAGTTTGAGTAATTGCAGTAAATCAAATGTAAAAGAAAAAAGTTTAATATTACAGTAATACAGTAATTTAATTTCTATAAATAGTACTATTTATTTTAAAAAAACCAAACCTAGCCTAGCACATAATTAGAGTACATCTTTAGCAAATATGCTGTGCCTATATACTCACAGTAATTTTTGAAAACTAAATTGATGATCACGTGATATAAAATAACCAATTTAAATTTTTAAATCTTATCTTGGCTTCTTCTCCTTATAATATAGAAAAAGAATTTATTTATTACTGTAAAAGTACACATATGGAAAAAAAAGCGTTTAAGGAATCCCTGGGGTTGGTTGCCAACAGATCTTTTACTCTTTCTTTAACAGATAAAAGTGCCCACTATTTTCCACTATGCCTTTAATAGCATAGATTCTGTTCTTCTTCAAAGGATAAAAATAAAAAGGCAAAGTATTGCAGCTTTTGAGGGTCAAATCACACAAGGAACACTTTACGCCAGTCAAGAAGCCTGCTCTGGAGACAATGCTATAACAGAGGCAGTAGAGTCTTCCCCTTTTTCATTGTTCAAGTAGATGAATATCTTTACATAATGTGAATTCTTCTGAATGTCCAAGTTAAAAGATCTTGATTAAGAAAATAATCTTGTCTGCAAACCTCCACCTTCCACTCGTACCCATTATTTATTATTCTGTTACATAAATATGGCAAATTTGCAAGTATGAAATATACTTCAAACAGATCATGAAATATCATCAGTGGTGTAAGCCTACACAATGTTGCCAGAATTCTTACATTATTTAGCACTGTCCTTAGATATCCATTTAAACATAACTATTCAAGACTCACCTTTCATCTGAAAAAAGGACCACTCATAATAAGGAACCCCCCCCCAAAAAATGTTAAGAACCATGTATAAAAAAGATCCACTACAAACAGTGTATTTTCAGAGCAATTCCATGATTAGGGGATTCTAGTTTATAACTTCTGACTATGGTGTTAGATCCCAAAACCTACAATCTAAGAAAACAGAAAAGTGAAAAGAAGAATAAATCAGAAAAAAAAGAAAGCATGAAAGGATTAGTGTTACAATGAAGGGTTTAACAAATCTTGTAATGGATTTCAAGAAGATTAATTTAAAGTGCAAAGAATGCTGTACCGTGTAAAGGAAGAGATATTTATTGTTCCTGATAATGTTCTGAAGACACAAATATATGAGAAAAGAATAATACTTTTGCATAAAGATAAGTGCAGCTAACAATGCATATGAGAACTGGAAATCTAAGAACATTATTATCCTTCAGATTGGCCAGGATTAATCCCAGCTCAGATATGACAGAAGACCTAAAAGAGGGATTACCACAACAGTGAGAAACACTGAATTTATGATCTGAGGTCTGGCAGGATTTGCTTCAACAAACAGGAACCTTTCTGCTGTGGATTGGAAAAGAAGGGGTCTCAGCAAGCTTCCCCATGCAATCCCTAGGCAGGCACCAGGAGGGCAGAAGAGCTCTGCAGTGTCCTTCATCAATCCTTTCTTCAGCTGCAGTGGAAGCCATTGCCTTTCTACCTATTGGATCAAGAAAACCGGCTACATTGCAGCTCACTAAGATCTGAAACCACACCTGGCTAGTACATTGCAGTATGAAGATAGAAAGGAACATTCATCGGACTCTTATCTTTACTGACTCGTATGTGCATTTTACATTTCAATTAATGGTAATTATATTACAAGAAGTAACTGCAGAAAAATTGGAAAAAAATTCAAAATATTTATTTTCATTAAGACAATTAAGCTATTTATATTCTACTCTGACTTTCCTCTCTGTTATTGCTGATGCAAAGCTTAGCATGACAACAGCACTATATACATATTGGTCTGTCTGCTCAGAGCAGTGAAAGAAAATCTCCACATTTTCATATGAGCCAGAACAAAGATCCTTCAAAGTATCCTGTCTCTGAAACAGTATAATGAACATAACTACTATTACAAATCTATTAAATGCAGAACAACTCTACAGTAAGATTCCAAGAACACTTGCTTGCAGTTCCCAGCAATGTGTGGTATCAGGACTTTGCAAACTAGATTTGCATCTTAGGGTCTGACATCCTTGTGGGAATCTTCTTCTGTGAATTCAGTCACTTTTTGACCCTCTGTGTATTTTTGGACTCCAGAACTTCCTATGGAAATCAGATCCATGAATTCATTGTGCAACGCATGAAAAATATTTCCTTTTCCTCATTTTATGCCTGCTACCTGATAATTTAATTAGGCATGGTGCAAGTTACAGTGAATAATCATTTTTCTACTCAACCCCACCATGATTTTATATGCTTTTACCCTACCCACCTTTAGTCACTTCTTTTTTCTTTCTGAATACTTAGTCCAGTTACATTTCCTTGTCCAGACCTCTCTCCATACCTATGATCAAGCTTGCCATCCCTCTCCAGTGTTTTATAGAATTATCAAGCTTGAAAATACATTTTCACAGCTTTAATAGCTGGCTTAGAGACAGTCCCTACATATGAACAGGTAAGACTGGTTTTCCCAGCAAGTCTATCTTTAGATTTATCATTACTGAGTTTCATCTGCTGTTTTATCACCTACTTACACAGTATCTTAAAATACGAGTTCACTTCTGTGTACACTACTCTGAATAGTTCGGTATCACTACAAAATTTTGTTACCTCCTTATACTGGGATAGATAGCTGTGACATTCCAGTGTCCTGTTACTGCAAATACTGACCATTTATACTCTTAATTTCGTTATTTTTCTTTCATTCCTATCCTTAAATATAGAACTATGGGAAAATGTTCCCTCCCTTCCATGGAAGCTTAACTTCCTATTAACGGATAAGGAATTTTGCTGAAAGATTTCTGAAAATCCAATCAGACTAAATTAACTAGGTAAGCCTTGGTCCACATACTTCTCTACTTCATTCAGAAGACTTTTAACACACAGTGACATAAAATCCCTCAACGGAAGTCATGCTGAATGATACCCACTATTGTATATTTCCCTCATATGTCCCTTAGTTCCATATTACACTTACCAGTAATTGCTTGCTCATCTACTGGTAGCAAAGCACAAATGAAGTACCACATGTATTTTCTACAATATCAGTGTTCTGAACTTTCCTTCATATATTTCTTTCTGTATATTTCTGTATCAGTACAGTATTCATCTTCAGCTTTGTTAGTTTTTAAACTCTGTCAAATAGATCTCTCCTGGGAACAATCTCTGTCACCTGGGAAGACACTTTAGATGATCCAAAACACCAACACTTTAGCCTTTTAAGCAAACAAATTAACGTTTGTATTTGCATGGTTATATTTACATTTTTCACTCAAAAAAAAAAGTAAAATTAACCAAATTCATGAGTGCTTTCACATTTCTATGAAGCAGCAACATTGCATATGTATTGTTAAGGACATGATCTAAATTAAAACGATAACAATTAAAAAGATCAGTAGTAGATAAAGTATACTGGTTCTTTTTTCTATGAATAAAAGGAATTAGGACTTTGAAAAGAAATCTAAAAGATAGTTCAAACCGAGGTAGATGCATAGCTTTTTAATTGCACATGGCAAAGCTCAATTACAACAGAAAAATTCTAAACTTGCATAAAAGTTTAATAAATAATTTCTGATGCAGAAACTGGAAAGCAGTGTATGATCACATCCTATGAATACCAACTGTACATGTATTAATATGATTTGCCCTACCACAATACTATGAAAGACAAGCTGATGACCCATAACTGGGAACAGAGCATTTGTACACAGTGTACACAGCTGTACCTAAAATCAGAATAGGACTGCTCACATTAGCTTTAATCCAGGTGACCCCATAGCAACAGCAACGAAGAACTGGAAACCATAAGATCAACCCTGACAGAAAAGCTCAGCAGGCAGAGACCCCACCAGCCTCATACAGTACACACTGAAGCTCATGACATCACATTTTAGTAAGATTTCATATCATGCTAGTAAAACTAAAGTGCACCTGACTCTCTCCATTGTTTATTTGAGTGACCAGCAAAAGGTATCACCTAAAATAGTCTGGCTGGTACCTGCAGACTGCTGGGAAGACAAATTCATTTACTCAGATATCAAACTTAAAAGCTAAAACTGACAATACCTCTTCCAAGGGGATTTAAGCAAAACCTTGGCTTATATTTTTTACAGCCATTGGGACATCTCCAGCACTTCAGCACTTCTTCTGACCCAGTTCCTACTGATACTGTTCACCTAATGGGTGCTTCTTGACAGAAATCATTGAACTATAATAAGCACTGTAAACTCAATCAAAAAAGTTGAATGCCCCTGGCATATTTACTTCAGACATGGACATGGCTACAGTTACAGAGTCACAATCAGTTCCCATGGCTCATTTGATAAGCAATAGTCACAAAGCTCTGGTATCTTGTTCTCCTGCTACCATTTGAGCATAAAGCATTCAAGAATCATAGTTAAAGTTTCTTTACACTATGTGCTTCTATTCAATTATTTGCAAACCTGTGGAAATTTAGAATTGTATAGGTAAGAGAAGGTTTTAATCTTGAAATTATAGCATTTCCCAGTTTAAAGGGAAATAACAGAACATAATTATCTCTTGCGACTACGAGATAAATATGGCTTTTTTTGGTTGTTATGAAAGAAGTAAGATGACTCTTGTAATGGTAAAACTGATAACAAATATACTGACACAAAAAAACAACTAAAAGTAAGAATTCTACTGATTTTTTTAAAGCAACCCTATCACAAGCTCTCTAAGGCTTATTGATGTTTAAGATGTAGTTGTTTGTATGTGTACAACCTTTAGATAAACTGGGTATCATATCACCCAGAAGAATGATATTCTATATCCAACTCCTACTTTCACTTTTTATTTGTAATAATAAATCCTAGGACACAAAAGTAGGCACTGATTTAAACTTTGCCCTCTTGTTATTCCTGTTGGTGTGTATTGTAAAGTATGTGAACTGTTTGCATCACAAATATTAGGAAGAATTTTTATGGCTGAGGTTATTCAACAGGAAATTCTTTCTACATCTAATGAATGTTTCAAATATTAAGATAAAAATTCTACCACAGATTTGAAAATATTCCACCCTTCAATAGCAACCCTTTATAATGCCATATCAGGTATAAAGAAAGGTGCTTTATGTATAAAAACTGTGAAGTCATCTCATGTTATAGCTGGTTATCAATGTAGTATCAGCATTTAAGTATAGAATGCTGATCTTAATTGAGAAGTTACTTCATTATCTGGCAATGTTTAAGCAGGCTGACAGGTTCATAAAGACAACAATGAGCTCTCCCAAGAGTGAAAAACAATAGTTTGACAGTAACTTATTTGACAGTTACCAATGTTCAAACTTTACTTTAAACACTCCAAAAATTATTTAATAAAAAAAAAGACTATATTTGAGGGATTTAATTCTACCTAAAGCATTAGGAAAAATTAAGTTTCTACTTCATTGATGTTTCTAAAACATGGGATATCACTAACACTAAAGCTGGTGAAAAAATTGAAGTATCTGAAAACCACTGCAAAGTTCTAGATGTTGATTCTTCTTAATAGATTTGATTTTTCCAAAGTGCGTACCAAGGACGATTCAAGCTATGCTTTCCACTTTACTAATACAACTTCTCTCTGGTATTTCTTACCAGCTTTCAATGTAAGAAATCTGCTATCTCAGTTTTGTTCAGATATCAATATTCAATTCTCCCATGTAGCTCTTTGTAGGCTGTCATTTAAGGTTAAATCCACCACTTTCTCTCAAGAGTAATTTTGGAGAGAAACAGTTTAGACAGAAGAAATAATTTTATTAAAGTAGAAGTGCACTAATTCAAAATCTGACAATAATCATGTTTTTAGTGGGCTTACACTTAATTCCAGTATAGCTAGTATCACATGGCATTGTGAAAATGGAAGAGATGCAAGAATAAAGGCAATGATTCTCTGGGTCTTGCACAGCTTTTTCCTCAATAGCATACTTTACATATCTATTGGGTTTTTGCACAAGGAACTCTCTTTGTTACCAGGAGAAGCAAGAAAAAGTCAAGAGTTAAAAGACTAGCATAATCAATTTACCCAGTTCAGACATCTAAAAGATGTCTAGCCTAAGCTAGACATTGAGGATGCTCACTTTTTAGGTGACTCAGAATAGTTATTGTGAAATCCATCCCAGAAGATTAGGAGATGCCAAGAAGATGATGAAGCAAAAAAAATAAAGGGAGAAATGTACTACCCTTGGAACCTATGGAAACCCAGAAAAGAAACAGAAAAGAGCCTGTACTATTTCAGAAAGCACCCTATCGAGAATATTTCTGCCAGATACCCATGTGAAATGAAGTGAAAATGGAACAGCGCACAGGTGAATAGAGTAAGGATAAAAAACATAGTGGGAAAAACGTGATTTTTATTTTTAAAATACTATTGAGGATATTTACAAAGAGACTGCAAGATGTTCTGAGTACGATAGGTTTTGGACATGATTATTCAGGAGGCCTAATCCAGTATTACAGTGTTTTAGCAAATTATTGACATATTCATTCCCTCTATTTCTCTAAATCATAACCAACAAAGAAGAAAAAAAGCTCAGTGAAGGACTGTATTTTTTTGTTTAAAAGTGGGTTTGCATGAGAAATATGGTGTCTTCTCACTAAAGAATTACCAATTTATTAAACTTTTTCATATGAACTATCACTTTGATGGAGACATATCTATGTAAAAATTAATTGTACTGTACAGTACTAATTTTTTGACAAGGCTGTTAAACTTTATGCTCAGTTTTTGTCTTCCCTTGAAAAACACAAGAATCTGAAGACAAACTCGTAAAGCTCAACAGTAGCTGAAAATACACTGGTTTCTAAATAACTCAGAGGATCATGAATAACTAAATAAAAATTCTGCAATCTGAGGAAAGGACATAAAAAGCATTTCCATGTGTATTAAACAGCATCCACTCTGTATTATGCTGAATACATTAAAAAATTATATCCCAGATCCATGCTAGAGAGCATGTGACTATCAAACACAAAAAATGCAGTGTTGGAGCCACCTGTCTGTCCACCTGTCTGCCTGTCTCTCTCATTCCCTCTCACTCCAGCAGTACTTAGAAAGCAGGGAAGATTCTTCTGGTGCCAATTTACACGTATAACCACATGTTAAGAACAAGTTCAAAGGAGCTGGAAGGTGGACTACTTATCCACAGTTACCTTGTAATAGTCCTTTTATGCCTAGTACATAGTGTTATTAGAGGGATATGGCATGCAGTAATTTTAGAATGTCTTTAAAATGTAAGATAAAAAAGGTTTCTTTCTTCCTCTACTACTCTGACACTATTTTAAGTGTATAAACAGAATTATCAAGTAACAGCAGTCTGCATACAGGAAGAACCATTTTTGTTTCATTTGTCCCTGTTAAAGCTTGCTAAAGCTATAAAAAAAAATCCAAACCTGTTACAGCAACCAACTACCATGATAAACCCTTGTAAAATTCAAAACCTCTAAACCTTCAATAATTCTAATATGAATGGCTAATTATATTGTGAAGCTATTATAATGTGTATCCGATTAAAATCATTATGATCATGGCAGTATCATTTATCTTCTGCATTCTTTCTTATATTCCTAGAGACACTGCTAAAAGCAAAACCTTGAAACTGTTTACAGGAGATGGGAAGTTTCAGCACTCATTGCTCAGAATTTTCTGTGTCATTTCCTTCTTTTGGGAATTTCTAATTTTGCCAATAATTTTTCAACAAAAAAAAAAAATTCACTTGTTATCTGGTAGAGGTTTCTTGGGGATTTTAAGCATGTAAAATTCTTCAGATATTTCCTTCCATATTAAAATTAGACAGGGAATGGCAGGAAAATATTTGTTTTGCCAACGCTTTACAAATTCCTTCTCCAGTCTCATCAGATAACTGTCACTTAACAGTCTAAAGCAGCAAACTGAAATACGTAAACAAAGCTGCTTTCTGTGATGCCTTGAAAAAAAGTAGTGACTGAACAAAACACTAATTCTTCTGGAAGACTTCTCCCCATACATGCTCTGTGGAAATGAATTTGGCAACTAGATGCTCCAAGAAATCCTCCACTGCCTGAATGAGCCCTGGTTCAAGGCTACCATGGTTAAGCAGGACATCCCCTGGGGTATTCCCTCTTGCTACTCAGCATCTCAAAAAAATAAGTGATCCATAACACAATGAGAAAAAAAACAAAGTGTTGGTCCTGTGGCCCAGCTTTCAGCTTGGAATAAAACTTTTATCTATAGGAATGCTGACATGGACGCGGTAAACTGAAGAAACATGTACAGGAGAAGAAAGGTATGTTAGGCCAACATGGTTAGTTTATTAATGGAAAACACACCTAAGATAAAGATGGAAAAGGGAGCATGAAGAGAACTGGGAGATGAGAAGCAACACTAAACATGCAAGATAAGGACGGAAAGCTTTGCATCAGGTAGGTAAGGGAAAGAAAGCTGGTTGCTGATGCATGGGAACTTCCTGAGTAGTTCTGTTCTTTCAGTATATCCATCTTTGTCCATACCCAGCACATCCACCTTCATCCATACCCATACCAGGCCTCTTCTCAGGCCTGGAAGAAAGATGGCTTAAAATGGTCTTAATTTTCCATCTCCTTCTCCAGGCATGGAAAGCCAGGGATAGAGATGACAATGAACTTAAAATAGTCACAAGTTTTCAAAAAGAAAAAAAGAAAAGGGCAGTGGGGAAAGTGAGACACCAACAAAACTGCAAAGCTTTTTCTGGCCTCGTAGGTTTCTGTTGCATTGGTACTGGCTGCTTCTTTTTCCTTTGTGAAGTACCCAGCATCTCCTGAAGAGAGGAGATGACTGCTGCTTGGCCTCTGCGGCAGGTCAGGCTGGTTACTTAGACTGAAAGAAAAAAGCATCAGAGGAGGCTGAAATAAATAGAATGATCCTGTAATAATGGCTGGTATTCTCCCTACAGACAGAAATCTTCCAGTGCCTTATTACATGTGATCCCACAAAAACCAGTGAGAGGCAAGCATAACAGAACCAGCAGTGACAGCCCGTCTTTACAATAAAAGACGGTCTTTCAAGAGAAATCTTTGAAGATTTAAAGCAGTCAATGCGGTGTTGTCTTAAAGGGGATTTTTTTAAATGTAAAAAAACCTTTTACATTAGGTTTCAGGATGATGATGTAATTCAATTGTTTTGAATAACAGTGCTGAAACAGTTAATATACTGTATTACAATATATTATCTTAAGAAAATAGGTGAGGGAAAGAGTTGTCCTTCACTTATCAACATTAATTAATTTAAATATTTTTAATTTGATCTCCACACTACATCTGGCATTCGAGAGGAAAACAACGTTTGCTAAAAATATCTACGAGAAATACATTTAAAGAAAAATCAGAAAGATGTGTTACTGAGAAAGAAAAATGTCAGGTCCACCTGATGGAAAAGATGTTGGATAAGGAGATTGTGAGCTCCCTAGAAGATGGAGAGAAACATTAGGAGGAATATAATAAAGAATGAAATGCTATGTTTAACACCATATGAAATAATTTCAATTACAGACAAATATGAGCAAACATGACACTAACAGTGTATTGACTCGGAGAGATCTCAAGGATGGGGAATTCTGTTTTGGGGTTTTTTTAATCATTCTTCTTATTATAACTATTAATACCTTATTACTAAGTTCAGTACTTAGTTTTAAGATAAACTACTGTAAACTAAAGAAAATTAATTTCTGGTCTTGCTGCTCCTGGGATTTGGAAGACATGAATGAAACCATCAGCACATTGGGACTAGTACTGCATGAATGAATGCAGAACAAAAAAAATAGATAATAATTTATATCCTTGCTTTAATTTTTTTTTCTGTGTTTAGCCTACAGAATAAAGCTAAATTGCAACTCTTTCAACTGTGATTAATGTCAAAGATCCAGTAGTTTGAAGCAAGGTACCACAAGATGGGTTGTATTAAGATAATCTCTTAAGACAGTAACACACATCTGTGGTTTTATTGGGTGTGCCAGCCCATTATGAACTGCAAACCAAATGAACGCAGTCCTATAAAGTAGGAGCGATACACCTAAGAAGCCACTTAAGTATGTACTTGGTATGTGAACAAACTTGTCTCTTAGTGGATGCTAAAATGTTTCCACGGCTTTGTTTCCTTGGCACTGGAAGCCTCCTGCCCTCAGTTGTCCTTCTAGGAGTATTTCCTTCCTCCTCAACTGCATTTTAAATCAGACGACAATCAACACTGCTCTCCTGATCCACATCTCCACACAATGGACCCCTGATTGTACCCAGTGAAACCTGTGGGCAGCACAAACTCCATAAATATGTGTTTGGGTGTATGTATCTTCCTCCTGTGACAGTGGCAAATAATTTCTGGCTACAAGCCAACATGGCATTGCAGCCTTAATTTACTACATTGAAACTCCTTAATCAACCATGAATTTCCTTTATGTTATTAGAACTGCTAACAAATTCAAAACATGTTGCTATAATCTTGCTATTTCTGTACCACTTTCAGACATTTTGCTTTTCTGTATTTCTCCTACTGCACAGTATATGTCTACGCTATAAGACATGAAAAAAGCTTTCATATCACACAGCTCATTAGAGGCTTAAATGAATCAGTTTTAGGTGTATGATTTTGACCTCATTACTGTCCTCAATCAATGAAATAAAAATAACACTTGTCATAGCATCATATCTTGGATACATTACTCTGGGAATCTGCAATCGGAGTCTGCTCCTTAGATGATAAAACTACCACTGAATATATTTGTTAGTACTAAGCCTGATTAAATAACAATAGGTAAAAAAAGGATTTTTAGAACTCAGTAAGCCAAACTAAGTATCTCAGAGTAAAGTGGAGGGAAAGAAGTATCATACCTGCATCTTGTCATAACCTTGGTCCATCTGCAAAATGCTGTAGAAAAAAAAAAGCTCACCTGGCATAGCTCCTCTGCCATTACCTACAGGCATCTAAATATGCTTGTGTTACATGCTGCAAATGTTGCCATAAAAATCAGCATGTCTCTGAAGTACAGCCCTGAACATGAAAGACATGCTTTAAGATCAGTAATGACTTTTTAAACACTCCTTATCTTCATAACGGGAATATCTCTTTTCTTCTTTTTTGTCTACTTTTATGATTGTCACACAGTTGACAATGGGATGAACTATACCCTGAAGATGCCCTTTGCTCTCCACTGACTACAGAAGGAGCTGAGGCAACTATTTAAAGGCTTAATCCTGTAAGAAATTGCTGCATTCTTGTGTATCTAATATAAACAAGATTATCTATGGCTGTATTCAATTTATGAGAGTCTTCAGTTAGACATACTAGGTCACTCCCAAAATTTTATATTTCCAAATGTATTACTACATAAACCATCATTATTTGGATTTCTAAAAACATATAGGTCCTTCCTATTGACTAAGCCTTTAGTTTGAATAGTGAAGGTAATAAGCCAGTATATGTACAACTTGCCTGTTACATGTACTGCACATATGATATATGCAATCTCTGAGAAACATGAGTGAAGAGTACTTACTCCAAAGGTTCTTAATTCATCAATAGTCCAGAGGTGGCATGTTTTCCCTTGTCATGTGTTACATATTTTAGCATACAAAACAAATTACAAACATTAAGTTAAATTTCTGACAAGTCTGCCAAGCCAAAATTCTACAAATTTTGCACTGTTCAGGTTAAGCTATTTTTATTTATTGATTCAGTTGTACTTGGTTAATAAACTCTGAATGCTACTCCAGTGTCATTTGTATCATTGACATAGTGGTATTTTTTTTTCCAGACAATTTAATATTTTCTCAGATGTGTGAAGTCTTGCTGTGACTCCACAAGCCATGTGGTGCAGTCAACACACTAGAGGGAAGACATGATATCCAGGGGCACCTGGACAAGCTTGAGAAATGGGCCCATGTGCAAACCTCATGAAGTTCAACTAGGCCAAGTGCAAGGTCCTTCACCTGGGTCGGGGATAACCCCCAGGATCAATATAGGCCTGGGGATGATGGAATTGAGAGCAGGCCTAGTGAAAATAGCTTTGAGGTGCTGGTGGATAAAAAGCTCAACGTGAGCTGACAGTGTGCACCAACTGTATCTTGGGCTGCACCAAAAGAAGTGTGACCAGCAGGTTGAGGAAGGTGATTTGCCTTTAGTCTGTCCTGGTGAGACCACACCTGGAGTGCTGCAACCAGCTCTGGAGCCCTCAGCACAAGAAAGACATGGAATTGTTGAGGGCTACAAAAATGATCAGAAGGATGGAACACCTCTCCTGTGAAGACAGGCTGAGAGAGCTGAGGCTGTTCGGCCTGGAGAAGAGATGGCTCTGGGGAGACCTCACAGCAAATTTCCAGTACCTAAAGGGGGCCTACAAGAAAGATGGGGAGGGACTTTTAACAGGGCATGCAGTGATAAGACAAGGGGTAGTAGCTTTAAACTGAAAGGAGGTAGATTTAATTTATATATAAGGAAGAAATTCTTTCCTAGGAGGGTCATGAGGCACTGGACAAGGTTGCCCAGAGAAGTTGCGGATATCCCATCCCTGTAAGTGTTCAAGTCCAGGGTGGATGGGGCTTTGAGCAACCGGGGTAACAGAAGATGTCCCTGTCCATGGAAGTGGGGATTGCAACTATATTATCTTTGATGTCCCTTTCAACCCAAACCATCCTATAATTCTATGATTCAGAAGTGTTTCGTATATAACATTCTTTCCTGATTATTCTTAAAAGTTCCTGCTTTCTGAGTCATGCATCTCTACAGGATGCTGAGTTTTGGTCATTGTTTTACGATTTAGCCAAATATTCTTTCTTTCATTTTGTCATATATCCGTTAAGGCTTCTTTTTGCTGCAATATACAACTGGAAGGTAGTACCTCTGATTTCTTTCATAATGTACTTCCACTTAGTTTCATAATGTTCCCTATACATCTATAGAGGAATGAAGCTCTGAACAGAGAGGCAGAGTGTAGGCAGAAGAGACTTAAAAGGATCTTCAACAGCAAGTAGGGAAAAAAAAATTACCTTTCTGTGGTCCTCTTCTCTGTTTCTTCATCTATTTTTGCTCCTAACAAGACACATGGAACAAGATGCCAGCCTTCATCCATAAGAGACATCACAGGAATGTTTGGGCAGAGAAGGCTTTCCGTAGCTGAATGACTCCTATCTACACTTGCTCAGATGAGAGGCTTTTTTTTCTAAGAGAAGATGAGTATTTGGCATTTCCAGATGTGTGCTTATGCATACTGCCTTCCTTAGAAGTAAATGGCTCATAGTATCCTCAACTATGTTACAGCCCTATAACATACAAACCGGGAGGGGATTGTTTTTGCAGAACATAAAGTTGTCTTTATCAGGCTATTTTTAGCGTAGTTTCCTATGGAAACAAGGAGGCACAATAATATCATACAGTCTGCCTGCCCTCTCCTTGTAATTTTTAACTAAGTAGTCCAATTTCCACAAAATTTGACTGAGAAGATAGAAATATAAAAGATAGTTACACTCTTATAAATTTTAAAAATGGTAGGTTTTGGATAGAAGAGAGACCAGAATCCTAGCATTAACATGAAGAATGCTAACAGTCTCATCAGCTCATTTCTGCTGTCAAGTGTGTCAGTCTGCATAGTATTACCAGAATATATGCATATTCAGGGATAAAAGAAGATCTCTATGATTCAATTATTAACCAACAGACATAAATCCATAGGAAATAGTCTCTCTTCAGTTCTGGTTCTACTAGCACGTCTCTCCTTTAACTAGATAGCAAAGATGCCAGGCTGATAAGGGAAAGAATAAAATAAAAAAGAGGAATAGTTTAAATAAAAATAAAAATCGCATGGAGCATCGCAAAAGAAAAGAGTAAATTGGTGGAGCAAGCAGGTTATTAGCCACTACAGTTCCAAGGTTATGTGCTAATGTACTTTTAAATGTCTTTCAGATTTTATCAGGTTCACAAGCCACACACACACACACAAATTTAAAGGAGTTTGTGACCAAATAACATGTTTAATGATACATTTTTATTTCAGGAAGATACATGAGATTAAGTTGAAAATAATTTTCTTTTCATTTTCTATATTCCACAGCCAAACAGCAATACAGGGGTTAATAAACAGAGACTGCCATATCAAACCCGTTTTTACAGCTCTTTAGTGATTAGTTTGAGATGGTCTATCATAATTATCTATTTCATCATTTCTCCTTGCCTGGTTCAAAAATACTTGAAAAAAATACCATGCTGAAATGCATGCTCTGACTAAGGGAAGTGATATGAGAACTTGCTTGTTACTCAAAGAAGTAGCATAATTCTTCATTCTATGTCCAATATTCTGACAGTGTCTACTATAAATAAGACTGTTCTGTTCCAAGATTTCTCAAGACAGAAGATACAAATTTTAAGTTCTCAGCCAAAATATTTCAGAATCTAAAAAGTATTTCTCAGCTAGTAGTTCCAGAAATATAACCGATGTTTCATCCCTACCTATTAATTCTCAAAGAAAAGTAAGAAGATGAACTTTGCTTTCATCTTTTTTCTTTTTTTTCTATTTTTTCTTTTTCTTGTCCACAATGTCAGATAGCCTTTCCCTTGCATCCCCTCTGCTCAGGCTGGGAATCAGGTGCACGCCGCCAGCAGGACTTGTTAATGCAAGGAGTTGCTGCTGTCCAGTTAAACTTGCTGCTAGACCATAGACAGACAGATGCTAAGGTAGCCATCAGCAGCGTAGTTCTGGTATTAACTCACTCATTTGTAGGCACACTGTAAGGTTTATCATGTTATCCAAATGGAAAAAGCTAAAAGAAGTAAAGAAGAAAACCAGGCACTTAAAAGTAGCCCAGCAAAATCAGAGAAGCCTGATCCTAGAGACCTGAATTCAGATCAAAGTTTACTCAAAGAAATTACGTTTGCTATTTTAGAAGTTCCTAGGTGCCTAAAATTTTCCTCTAGCACATACATAGATATTCTCCATGTTTGAAAACACTGAGATGTCAGCATTTAGCTGAATCCAAACATAAATATCAGGTTGATAACCTCCTGCCTACCTTCCTCAAAGAACTGAATTCATTAGATGTTCTTATGACTCACCAGACCAAGACCAAGTACCTCTGAAGTACAGTGTTAACAAACACTTTCAACATCTAACATTAAGTGCTAGCTTTCCAGGTTTTCAATACCTGAACATAGCTTAATATATTTTCAATTCGTAATCTGCAGGAGTTAATCAACAAGAGCCTACCTCAGGGTAATACATAAAAAATAACCAAGAGTGCACCTGTCATCACCTATAGACTTAAGTTTGCTACAATTACACATTTCAGCCAGAATAGTGTAATAGAAAAAAAAAGACTTCAAACTCTTGATTCAGTAAGTCAAGGATATACTCAGGATGTTTTCAAGAGATGATGGTTCAGCCCCTTTCTCTGTCTACTGCAATTAAAGCCCCTGTCTTTCACTGCCTTGCAGGTTATGCAAAGCATCAGACTATGTGACTTGATTAAGAAATCAGGTATTTGCAGCACAGCTCCTTACACTGTACAGTACTATGACAGAAGTGGGTACTCAACACAGGCTGATGGAGGATCCAATTAACCTCAGAGAACAGTGCTGCAGCTAGCCTGGAAGTAGCCAGCAATTAGCAAAGCAGACCCATATATACACTATGTGCTCTCCTTCTCTAGATCTCAGCAGAAACATACAAGGCAAAAATCTTTCCTAAGAAGAAGAAACCTATTCTTTCAGTAATGTACTTGGGAACACTCATTTCCATCAGGCAGCACTAGTGAAAATTCATCTGATGTTTCCAGTTCCCTGATGTAATCTTGCCTAATGAATGTGACGCTTCTTTGAGGTTGGAGAGCTGAAGCTTTATCCTCAACATCCAGCTTCCCTAGAAAGAGTCTTCACAAGTGGGCTGTACATTCTTCTCTCTGGGAAAGAGCCTCCTCCAGCTTTTTCCTTAGTCAAGATGAGAAAGAAAAAGCAAAGGGCAAGATTCTGTAGTTTCAAGGGCAGAGAAGACAGGTGAAAGAGAAGTATGCTCCACTTCCTTCTGTGCCAACTGTTATTGAAATTTATTCAGCAGTCAGTTAACGTATGGAACTAGCCCAATCCGGAGGCAGGTTTGAAACCCTCAGCTCTCTGTTTGTCCGGCAGCACTTATGCTATCTCACACTCAGTTCTTACCCTTGGTGTCTATACTATTCTCATGCATGAGATAAAGCACTGCGATGTCTAACATTACGTCCAGTCTTTGCATTTAAAGATTAGCAGTTGCTATGCTCAGCATTCAGTAGATTACTTTTATTAGTGAGGGTTTTTTTTTTTTTTAATTCTTCTTGTGACTGCAAAGGCAACTTTATTTCCAACCTCCTTAAAAAGGCCATCCAAAGAAGCAGACGGCAAAACAACATTATAAAAGAGACAAAATTAGCAGTCATGAAAAGTACAGAAGGCTTGGAATGAAATATATACTTGCAGGGGTGGTAAGGATATAAAAGCAGTGACATTGGCAATGGCATCTGAAAGAGAAATCTGCAGACAGCATGTTTACAGACACTGAGGTCTGTAAGATACCATAGTTAACTCACTGCCCACTCCATTTGACCTTACTTAGAAAGGAACAATAGGTGAGAGATGGGTGATGATGGGCAGTCCACAGCCAGTTCACTTTTCCTGTGATTAAGCAACAGGTTTACTAATTTTCAGGGAACCTCCTCTGCATTTTGTGAGCACCATTTGAGCAGTGGAGCCCATGTATCTAATTCTAAGAGTTAGATTGTCCTCAGTTCTAGAAAGAACGAGCAATATAGGTCAACTAGCAGAAACAGCAGAAACAATATTAACTATAAAGCTCATATTTTTATAAAATATTTAAATACTTATTAATATATTATTTTAAGCCCAATATATAATGCAGGAGATAAAAGACTTCAAGCATTGAGGGAGAATTAAAATTGCTCTCCTTCAAGTGAGAAGAAATTTAGATATAAGCAGGAAGCATAGTCTAGCACTGAAAAGAATGAGCCGACTCTCAACAAAAGTGATGTCACCTCTATGAAATCTATGCAACAGTTACCAGTTGCTCCTTTCACCATGTATCTTGATAGAAACTAGTGTCACTGATCAGGGTGCACGTTTCTTCAGATTAGGCGAAACAGCTACACATTCATGTAGCTTTTATGGCACACACAGAAAATGAGAGACAACAATTGGATCCAGCAGTCAGGAAAACAGAATTTAAGCACTGACTCAGAGTTACTGCACTTTTACGTCTCTCTCAATAGCATTTTAATCAATTGCTCTTGAACTTGTGCTATGCATCTGCTGTATTTCCCAAGCTATTATATACAATGCATTTCAATCTGTTATAATATATAAATGGACCTCACATTGTCCTCTCTGTTATTATTAAATACAACCACAATGAACCATTCCACTATATACTCCGCTGTCGCTATTGCAATGACCATACATCTGGTTTGAAAAAGGATACTAAGAAAGTTTAAAACAGAAAAAAAAAGGAAAGAAAAAAAAGTATTTCATAAATACAGCCCAGGGCTCCCCAAGAGATGAGGCTGAGGAAGCAGGAAAGACAGTTCGCAATATTTTGAGTAGGCACAGTGAGCTTTGTGTGATGACACTAATAATAAATCCCAATTTAGAAAATACCACAATTTCAACTTTAGCCTGGGGCTCTTTGGAATGTCTCCATGCCCCTGAATGTCTAATTTAGCCATGGTTTTATCCTACACCGGTACCTATCTAGTACCATTTAATTAAAGGAACTACAGTGGAAATACAATCTCATGAAGGAATAACACATTTTATTGTTAGACAGAGCCAGACAACTGAACTAAATAAAGGAAAAAAATTAGTTGATTCCACGCGGATTCAATTGCTAGTTTTTAATTTCACAACAGCCCTTGGATGCTACAGCAACTCCCATTTCTGCAGTTTTGGCAGAATGCAGAAATGCCCCCATGACAGAGTAAGGGCATATCCATAGTGGTCTCAGGGGCTTTTCCTGGGGACAAGAGAGACCAATTCACATTCTCATATAGTATATGGAGAGCTCACATGTTTAAGGTAGATTTTTCAAAACAGCACAGAATTGTCCTTGGTTGTTCCCACAGGTTTTATGGAGGTCCCAATAAAAGCTTCTGAAAGCTCCATACTCAAAGTACAGCTTTTAGGTAATCAGAGATGGTATATCAACCATTTCTTTCTAAGCCTCTCTGTAGCTGAAAACATTTTCAGGAAACCACTTTAATATAGAGCCATCACTTTCTTTGGGAACTGCACATGTATATGAAGGGACAGAGTTTGTTCCCATTTAGAAGAGGGAGTGCAGTCTACTCACAGCAAGCAATAGCAGAAAATACTACTGAAATTACATATATTCTCTAGTGGTTTTGAAAGGGATCTAAATGTACCTCTATGGTATGTTCTATCCATTGTATTGTAAAAACTACAATTAGATCATCACTCCCATTTTGTGAGAAGTCTATGGGTTTTGTTGATAGAAAAGGAAGGTTGTTTGGTTTTGTCTGTTTTCATATTGCTTGTCTGATGTCATTCCCATTTAGAGACCCACTGGCTGAAATCAAAACCTTGACAGCAGACAAGCAATTCTTCGGAAACCAGTGTGGTAAGCCGAACTGTACCAACATCCACCTAACGGAAATAAATGTGCAGGAGATGCATGGTGGGTTTCCTAATGGCATATTATGATATGAATAAAATTAGTACGATCAGTGATCAGGGACTCCCTCATCTATTCTTCTGATTGTGGATTTGCTATTTCTGAAGAGTTGCCAGACTAAAAAAGGATTAATTTTTATGACCTCATATACTGAATCACTCCCAAGCAATACAAAGCAACAAAACAGTGGCTGAAGGTGAGAGTTCCCAATTGCTAAAATGATTTATTGATATTCAGAAATAACATATGGAAAACTGCTGTTACAACCCCTGTATCACTGATAGTTTATCAAAATTGAAAACCGTTTCTACATTTATGTACGTTGTACAAATCTTTACACCCTTTTGTGCTTTAGACTTTTTTTGGTGTTATATTAGTTTCATTTTTCTAGTCTGAGATTTTGCACCTGTTTAACTTTTTACTGTCTAAAATACTATAAAAGCTAAAGCTATATATTCTCAGTGCCCTAAAAATATTACAAAGCTTGAAACACCTGTTGACTCATTATATTTCTAATACAAAAATCACAAAATTCACTTTTCTGTAAATGAGAAGAATATTATAGTCTGCTGATCCTAGACAAATCCTTATATGTCTTCTTAGGAATAATTCTCATAGAAATTAAGTACACACATCTCCATCAGGCACTTCTCTCTGTTCATCTCTTTGAAGTATGCAGTCACTGAAGCATTATTCCAAGAACCCTGGGGCGGAAGTAAACTAATCCCTTCACCTCTTCCTCGGTACTAGGAGTAGTCATTGTCAGGAGAGCTCAGCAAAGAATAAAAAAGAAGGAGCCTTTCTGACACAAAGATTAAAAAGACAAGAGCATTCTATCTGAGGGATGACAGAGGAGGAAAGTGCTAGCTTTTACTTGAAGTCATTTTCTTCATGCATAAACAAACTAAAGGGGGTCTGAAAATAAGGTTCAATTAATAGAAGGAGAGGCTGTTTTGAAAGAAAAGCAAGATGAAACCTTCCATATGGGCTAGAGCAGCCAAGGAGGATCACTATTAGTAAGCATGTTGTATTGTTATCTTTTTAGGTCCCATTAATGCAAATTTGTATTTTAAAGACATTCCATTTATTTCTTAAATGGAGAACACTGCCTGTATGACACAACAGACAGAAAGATGTTCCTGATGGAAGTACATGGCAAATCTTGAAACACAGGTATAGAAACACTTAAAAGTGCCCCTCCCCAGAACAGACTATTTCTAGGGCATCCAAGGAATAACAAATATTATTTCTTCAGAATGAGATATTTTAAGAATCAGCACAGTAAATAGGAAAGGAAAAAGCATTTGCCAGTTGTTCCCTGGAAATACAAGGAAAAGCTATCCAGCTTTACATAGCAGTAAACAGCATATTTGAAAACTAAGCTAGTGCATGACAGAAGGATTGAAACAACATAAACTAATAAAATACTGAGATGTGCACAGTTTGGGGTTTTTTGCCACCCAAGAATTAAATCCTCTTCATCCTTTTAGCAAGCAACATAATAAATGTTGTAACTAGATTTAACTTTTCTGACCACAGCTTCATTCCTGGACCTCAAATAGTTCGCTCTATCTCACACCTTTCTGTAGTCACAATCTGTAACATCCATGCTGCTCCAGTGACAGCACAACGCATCAGCTGTATTCATTCACCTGCACAGTACCTATCACACATATGCGTTACGTTGCTCACAAAAACACTGCAGCTTGAAACTATTTTTCTCAAAGAACACATACTTGAAAACTGGTAATTTCCTTACTGACGAAACCTCAGACTTCTCAGTCAACTTGCTTTCAGTAATGGTTACTGCAATGGTGAATACAAGACCCTCAAAGCAGTCCAGGAAACAGTCACCATTGATCTGAGAGCAAAACATTTGTGGGGTTTGAGGATCAACAAGCAACCATGAAAGTCTGTTGAAGGAGCTTCGAGGGACCTGTATCAGAGAAAGACATGGACTGGCTCTAGAAAGTTTAGTTACGGGAAAAGGGGCCTGGGAAATACTGAGGAATTTCTTAGACATTTTCCTACCTCAAAAAAAATAATAAATAAAGTGTTCATAGCCATTCATTTTGTTACTCTGATGAGGGGAACCCTCCTAATGCATTTCATGTATGGCCAGAGGCATCCCAGGTGCAAACATCATCCTTTGATTAAATATATATCTATGGTATATGTACATACTTAGATATACCAGTATACATAGCTACATATATATAGATATCTATTAATATGAAATATCTATCTATTAATATGAAAACACTTAGATACTTATGTCCACGTCTCAGACACTGGTTTGGGGTATCTTAACCATAGAGTTATGTGGTCCTACTGGCTAGGACTAGGGCTACGATATTCTGCTTCAGGACAATTGTTTACATAAGGGCTCTCTTGTGGCCCCAAGACCCTGCAAGTGGGGTCTGAGTGTGTAGTTTACACCCACTAGGGATACCTGGTCCCACTCCAAGGCGCCTTGTATGATTACCATGTAGAGCAAATGAGAGTAACCTTCCGTAGTGCCTGGAGAGTGATTTTAGACTACAAACAAGCACAATGAGCTGTTGTCAGAAGCTTATATTAAAGAATCATAGAATCACAGAATAACCAGGTTGGAAGAGACCCACAGGATCATCGAGTCCAACCATTCCTATCAAACACTAAACCATGTCCCTTGGCACCTCATCCACTCGTCCCTCAAACCCCTCCAGGGAAGGTGACTCAACCCCCTCCCTGGGCAGCTTCTGCCACTGCCCAATGACTCTTTCTGCAAAAAATTGTTTCCTAATGTCCAACCTAAACCTCCCCTGGCGGAGCTTGAGGCCATTCCCTCTCATCCTGTGTCACTTGGGAGGAGAGCCCAGCTCCCTCCTCTCCACAACCTCCTTTCAGGTAGTTGGAGAGAGCAATGAGGTCTCCCCTCAGCCTCCTCTTCTCCAGGCTGAAGAACCCCGAAACTTCAAACTTCATCCTGCTGAGATACAGGCTGCTCGGGCTAGTGGTGAAGTGCTACTTTATGTCATCTGACTCTGCTTCGTTAGCTGAGAGGACGCTATGCCAGGTGAGGGTCTGAAGTTGCTGAGGTCTAAGCTAAGCAAAGTTAGAAACTTGCTGGCAGAATGTGGATCAAGGTTATATTTACTGGCAAGCAGAGAAAAAAACTGAGCAACCGATTTCCTCTCAGGGAGGCAGTGCACATGTGACTGTTAAAGGGAGGGAAGCACTATCACAATGTTGAGTGAGGAGGATACATGAGGGCCACTAAATCACTTAGTACTGTTCTCTAACTATTTGTGATTTAACATTTATATTGGGGAAAAAAAAATAGAGGAGTACATAGTGAGCTGAAGTGTCAGTGCTTAATTAGCATCTTGCTCCAAGACTATTTTAAACTGCCTTAACTAGACTCTTTCAAGATAAATCTTTCCTAATACTTAATAGCCTACTACCTTTAGGCTGTTGTACCAGGATACAGGCAAGGCAAAGCTATCACTTCCCAGTTATGTCTGGTAAGCCCAGTAGTTTTTCAACTGGTTTGCACTGAAATACTCCTGAGGAAGGCTCATATAAAGCGCAGATCAGTTGTTCTACTACCTACATCGATATGTTTTTACTATTTTCTTGCAATGCATATAGGTATTTAAAAACCCCTGGTAGGTGATGACCATGTGAAAAGATTTTGTCTGTCTCATCTGTCTGAATTATTTTGGGAAACAGTCCTTAAAAATACTCGTGTTTATGGCACATAATAATTATTTCCTTGATTCAAATAATATTGTGATTAAAAGGCTATGAGGTAGAAGGTGGAATTTTGCATCTTTCATGTCTTCATCTTTTGAGGCTCCTAATTTTTTATTGGCACTTCAATTGTGGTCACAGAAAAACACACTGAAAGCAGGCTATCATTAATGTTGTCTAACTTAACCCACAGATTAACGTATTGCACTATGTTGTGAGGATAGAACGGGGAAAGTCCAGGGAAAAGAATCCTATATATGCAAACTATACCATGAAAACTTCAACAACCCAAGAACACTATAAGTGGATATTGCAATAAAATGCAGGCCGGTTATTAGGGGAAATTGGAACAGAGAAAGCAGATCTAAGTATGTTTGAAAGTTTCATATGTCTTATAGTGCCAACATTTTAGCTGCATAAAAAAAAAGTCAGAATATTCCAGGGCTATTTAATGGGCCTCATATATATCTAAGGGGGTTTTGTAAATAAATGAGTTAAAGAATAGAAATCTCCATCCTTGTTACCTTACGTCGCAGTAAGCTGTTGAAGTTTCCCCTTTCTTACAAAGATCACAAGTCTCTTAAGACTGACACAGATTTGTCCTTGCAACAAGAGGCCAAAATCAAACAAGTGACAACCTATATTGTTCCCCGAAGTTTCAATCCACATCAACAGACTTTGACAACGAAGTTAATTCAATGTTACATTCCTAAGTAACAGACTGTTTCAAATAAATGAATTGAGGATAAAGGGAAAAGGATTCTAGTACTGTCAGGAAGACAAATTCACCATAATGACATAAATGTCCATATTTCTGCACAGCTTTTCCAGAATATTCTGATCCAAGGACTTTTATTGTTGAAAAAAGGAAACCTCCAGGTTAGCATGGTTACACTTTTCTACCTTCCATTCCACTAAGGTCCATAAATTAATTCCTGTGCAATTCTTCATGGTTATGAGCTTGGAAAGCCCTATCTTGCTTGGAAAACAAGACCATACTGTAAATATGGAAATTCAAAATAAAACATATATTAAATATAATTTCTTTTTTCTCTACTTTGTATGACCAATAGCAGAAATAGTGAACTTAGGTACAGACAGCCATGCATTCATTCCCGTAGATCTCAAAATAGAAGTCATGACTTCTCTGCCTCAGATTGATAGTGTCATTATAGAAGCTTTGATCCTTACCTGAAAGGAAGAATGCTATTCGGATTTATTTTGAAAATTAATGTGATGTGAGTTATAACAAGTATTCATCTGAATTAATAATGTAGATGCCATATCTTATTGGTAAGTACTTCTAGATTCAAAAAATAGATGTTTGCTTGAGGATTGTGGTTATACTTCTCCAGGTAAACTGATCTCCTTACAGTGGTATCTCAGGAAAGCTCTGTCTCTCTGATCTTCATAGGTCTACAAGAATAATGTTCCAAGGCCTTAATCTTTCTGGTCTGAAACAAAAGAAATAACCTCAAGAAAGAACTTAATATTGCATTTCTAGGAAAGAGGCTTTTCTTCAAATATGTTGGTATCAGAGTACAGCAACT
This sequence comes from Clamator glandarius, assembly GCA_033459285.1. Lineage (NCBI taxonomy): Eukaryota > Metazoa > Chordata > Aves > Cuculiformes > Cuculidae > Clamator > Clamator glandarius. Next base: position 51,858 of record JAUNZM010000189.1, on the reverse strand, counting down.
TCACTTACTGCTTTCTGGCTAACTCAGGTAACCACAACACATCCTTCTTACTGATCTTCTAACTATGTGTCTGTTTATTTATCATGGTGATTAGTGCACATTTATGGGTTTTCCATTAAAAAAATGCATTGCTTATGCCTTTTTAGGACTTTTGATTAGATCATAGAATAGTTAGGGTTGGAAGGGACCCTAAAGATCATCTAGTTCCAACCCCCCAGCCATGGGCAGGGACATTCCATTAGATGTTACCAAAGGCCCCATCCAACCTGGCCTTAACCACCTCCAGGGATGGGGCATCCACAGCTTCCCTGGGCAACCGGTTCCAGTGTCTCACCACTCTCATGGTGAAGAAATTCTTCCCAATGTCTAGTCTAAATCTGCCCCTCTCCAGTTTATATCCGTTCCCCCTTGTCCTATCACCACAAGCCTTTATGACTAGTCCCTCTCCAGCTTTCTTGTAGGCTCTTTTCAGGTATTGGAAGGTCGCTGTAAGATCTCCTCGGAGCCTTCTCTTCTCCAGGCTGAACAAGCCCAACTCTCTCAGCCTGTCCTCATAGGGAAGGTGCTCCAGCCCTTGGATCATCCTTGTAGCCCTCCTCTGGACCCATTCCAACAGCTCCATATCGTTCTTACGTTGAGGATTAGGATAAGTTCAGTTTTCCTCTTTGAAGTAAGATAACTGAATGAAGAATTTCTTAGCAGTGTGAGACCTCTGGTAATTCTCCATTAGTTCACAATAGAGAGTTTTCATAACTCTTCAGGCACCTCTGGTTCTGTCTTTCCTATAACTTGCATTGTACTCCAAACTTGTCCAGAGCACAGGAAAGCATATAACACATTCAATTTTATCAGGTTAATCAAGCTCTACACCAGGGCAAGGCTGCATTTTTGTCAGAGGTGGTTTTTTATCTCCACAAGTATTTAAGAAACATCGAAAGAGGAATCTCAACCTCTGCATCAGACATATCAACAGAAGTTTGTCTAATGAATCAAATGAATAGAAAATTCTTGAATGCAATATAACAAGAAAGATTACATCTCACAAATTATCAGTTCTCTGAAGGAATAAATACTGTGTGTGAGAGGCAACTGATTTACAAAAAGTAGTTGGATTTCCAGAAAATTTCCTTCTGGTAACATCCTTCAAAGGGCTTTAAATTCAACTGTCTTGGGAAGAGCGGGACTAGTTTCTTATGACTTAATAACTGGTTAGGAGACAGGAAGCATGTTAGAAGTAAATGGTGAGTATTCACAACAGAGAAGGAAGAGTTCCCAACAACCTCTCTCAGATTCTCATCCCACTGAAATTACTTTTTTAGCATTTGAGAGAAGAGAATGCTGAGTGAAAAGAAAGCCTGATAATAAAAAGTTAACCAAAACAGGAAGTATTAAAACTACCTTTGAGGAGCTGTACAAGAATCTCACACTACTGAATGGCCTCAAGCTCCGCCAGGGGAGATTTAGGATGGCCTCAAGCTCCGCCAGGGGAGATTTAGGCTTGAGATTAGGAGAAAGTTCTTCACGGAGAGGGTGGTTAGGCATTGGAATGGTCTGCCAAGGGAGGTGGTTGAGTCACCGTCCCTGGAGGTGTTTAAGGTTAGGGTAGATGAGGTGCTTAGGAGCATGATTTAGGGATTGGTGGGAATGGTTGGACTCAACGATCCAGTGGGTCTCTTCCAACCTGGTTATTCTGTGATTCTGTGAATCACACAGAATCACAGAATTACTGAATGATAGGGGGTTGGAAGAGACCTTTGGAGATCATCTAGTTCAATCCCCCTGAAAAAGGACAGATGAAATTCCGAGTAGCTATTTGCAATGTACTGCATATGTGAGGCAAGAAAGGTCAGCCCTAACTGCAGATAAACAATCATAGGCTTCTATAACTTTCATTAGTATTAACAGTCAAATTAAACCCTTTGATTATTGTTCTTCATGCCCAGTGGTAGTTAAAGCCAAAATGCACTTATAGAAATTAAGTTACAAGACAAAATAGAAAATTATTTACTATATAACCTTACGATGCACAATGTACACACAACAATTTCAACAGGAAGGTATACTTAGCAAAGTATAAAGAAGGAAGACCACAGTGAATCAGTATTAGGAAAAGCCTCTGTAATTAATCTGTAAAAAAATTAAATAGATTAAGAAACTCTAACTTGAAAAAAAAAACCCATCCAGATATTTAATTTTATTTTAGGAATGCTGACTACTGTACACATGTCTTGAAGTAGGCCATATACTTCTTTCTGATTTAGTCCTGCCTTTTCAGGACGATGATGCAAACTGCTTATATTTAGTTATATGTGTTCTTAGGGAGAGAGGATGTAAGTTAAACAGGAGAGAAACAGATTAGGGTAGGGGTTTTTTTTGTTTTCTATTTGTTTGTTTGGAGGGGTTGTGGCTAGTATGCTCCTTGAAATCTACTGGGGTACCAGCTACTACAATTATGTGAGAAGACAGGAGAGGGAGAAGAGAGAAGATGAAATTTTTTCAGCACACAGGGAAGGCACAAATGGAATTAGATGTGGGCAGCGCACACATTTTAGAATTAGAATTTAAAATTAAGCCTTGAAATTAAGCCTTCAACACGAAAGATCTTCTACTGGGAAATCCATCTGAGCTGTCAGTTGCTGTGGAGACAGGTAAAATTATGGAGAAGGAGGAGCATTTGTTACCAATGAGTGAAATCTCTTACAGACACCGTTCTGCTGTGTGGTACAAGGTCACAGAGCTGCAGATAGAAGCTGCATTATGTGCTTCAAAGTTCAGCATAATGAAAAACTTTCCCAAGACCTATGAAAACAAAATCTTCATGAGGCTGAAATACTGTAACAATAGGGAAAAAAATCATCAAGGCAGATATGTGAAACAGGAAAACTAGTAATTTGATAACACAGGAGAGGTTTGTACCATGTGAAACACACTGGATGAGGGGTACCACAATATAGTATGTCTCCTAAACCTTACCATTTACTGATCTCATGTAATTCAGTCATGGCTGTAACCTCATTAACCAAGGGAAGAGAAGATAAGCCAGTTCATCTCTCTCTCTGATGGACTTTTCAAGGAGGTCCCGAGCTTTGCAATACAATATCCAAAATTAAATCTCAAAAGGAAACAGAAATAACAATAAACTACTCAATAGTAAACTGCAAGTTTAGTCTTCCAAAAGTAAATTATTCTAAGAGAAACATTATAAGTGCTTTAGCTTTCAACTTTGAAGAATTATTCTCATTTTTGTGGAGTGCTTAAAATAAGTCTGCATCCCATATGAGTCTGGTGCTACAATACACTTAGAGCAGTTAGCAGCTGCCACCTGATCTGAAAACTGTGGGTTTCCCCTCTCTGGAAGAGCTCAGGCATAAACCAAGCATTCATTCTTCAACTGTCACTTCCCCAGCCCTTCTGCTGACAAATCCGCTTCACTTGCAAAATATGCATTTTTTATTAGCTGTCTATTGGACCCCCAGTGAGAGTCAGTCTTGGAGCAGAATAGGCTTCACAAAGAAAAGGAGCTGTGAGTCGAATCCCAAATAATCCTCTTCCTGCAGGCATGGACGTGAATCCCACTCAGATGCTTAAAAGAATCAAATTGTACACTACGCGTTTATTCTCCTCCCTGGCCCTCCCCCAAAATAGCCTTCTAAAGTTCCCCCTTACAGTGCTAAGGCAAGAGTGCCATAGTGTGTCCAGTGGTGCTCTTTTGGGCATAATTTGAAGGAAATTTCCCAATCTTATCAACCAATCAAAGTCATAGAAGACTGAAGTGTGCAGTTGATCTCACATTTTTCCATGAATGTCATCATATTCCCTGTCAATTTTAATACAATTCTTGCTACAATAACACACTATGAATTTCAGGGAAATTTGTCACAATACAAACGATCTATAAAGGACTTCTCTTTTAATGTTTCAAGATGTGATTTGGGCAGAACAAATACCATAGGGAAAAAGATGTGAAGTGAATTTTTATACGAAAACATTACATGTCAATAAGAAAGTCTAAGTTCCAGCACCTTCACTGTACCTTTTCCTACACATCTAAGAAGTCTCGTTTAAAGATCATTATGAAAGACAGAAAATGAAACATTCATACAATAAAATTGTACCTTCTGAACCATGAGCATAAGCATCACAATGCTGCAAGGACTAAGCTAGTTTTAGAATGAGTGGGATTGGGTATTATTCAGTCTTCTTTCAGAAAGCACTTAGTGAATGGAGATGACAGTTGCAGCTAGAGAAAGCATAATCTTGACACCAAGAACATTCCCATGGAGAACTGCATTGTACCATTCTTCTTGCCACAGTTCTCTGCATCTCAGTCAAACTTTCGCAAATTATTCTCCATTTACATTTACACTTAACATTTAGATTTACGGTTTCTGGTGTCCTAAACCAGACACAGTGGAGCATGATATGCAGAAGATCTACTCAGAGAGTGTTGCTGAAACCAGTGTTAGTTATGTTCTGAAAACATAAGGTGCTAAGTACTCTTTCACCATCTGAAACTTTTAAAATGATTCTTTCTCGCCTATAAAAGGAAAACAACATCTCAGAAAATATTGTGAAAATAAAGGGGTTTAACTGAGTTTCCAGGTATGGTAGTTACAAAAGAAGAGGATATAAGAATATCTATAGTTTTGTCTTCAGAACAAAATTTGAGTAGAATGTAAGACAAACAAAATAATTCATTGTATAAGCACCACTGGCTGTGTATGGGGATTAATGCAGGATTATACTGCTAGAACTATCTTTACTCATACATACAAGTGAGCTAAATGGAAGCTCCTGCAATAATGTTAATTATCTAAATTTTTAATGCTTTATTTTACAATTCTAAAAATATGTGAGTATATTGGTGGCCTGGTTTTTGGTCCTACATATGAGCTAATGCAGTATTTTTTAAGTGTTTAAAATAGAAACTTATGCTAAAAAGGCTATGAGAATCAGTAAGTTGTCAAAAAAGTACCTCACAAAATCCTGGATCATTCCATACTTGATTTATTATGTTTGTGGCATAAGAAATGTATCCTGTTAAACTATGCTTTGAATGAATTGAGAGCTCTGTGTTTTCTCGGAGTGAAAAACAATATCTAAATTGACAGTGGAACAAGATTTACCAAAAAGCTTTTGAGAGAACAAGGTAGGAAACAGGAGTTAACGCTAGTAACAACTGAGATGGTTTACTTAATAGTCGTAGTACAAGATCCAACTATTTGTTTTGTGCTAGCCAAGTGAATGTAAGTGTGGAGAAGGGTGAGAAAAAGCAATACATTAAAAAAAGAGAGCTGATTTGTCTATCTTCTATTGGTTCATTTTTTTTGTAATATTATAATATCTCAAACAACAAACAGTCAAGACATGTATTAGCACAGATGGGGTACGATTCCCACTGCATTCTCCCACAGGGAGCATAACTCACTGAAGGGGACTATAGTTAGAAGGGATACACAGCTGCTGCCTGCACTGCCTTGCTCTATTTTACCATATGAACACGATTCACTGTATTTATATCACCGACTTTTAGACAGCTAATGTGAATGCTTCAGTGACTTAAATTTAGGCACCTCACTGCAGCAAAGTGATTCAGACTGCCTGTGCTGAGGACCCAGACTCACCCTGTAGCTAAAAGAGAGAAAGCTTTGGAAAATCTCTGCTTACATCTACATCAGCAAGCAGTGCAGTGCAATAGGAGTAAATCTTTAGGGTAAAACACTGGTGATGAGAACCTGACATCCACACTATACATGTTAAAGGCTTTGGATCTATTCTGATCTGGGACTGTGGGTTTGAGTATCTGGTAATGGTTAAAGCACATCCTCTGGTTACCTGAAAAAAAAGTCCATCCTGTGCTCTCCAAGACTGCTCTGTGATGTGAATCCAAGAACAGCAAGTAGAGACAACAGGGACCTATACTTCAAAAGCACACTCCTAATTCGTAGCAAAATGCTAATGCAGGTACATCCTCTCAATGCTTCTAGGGAATGAGGCTGAACATCTTAATTAGAAGTCTTCCCCTCTACATTGAGTACAAATAACTGCAACGGAAAAAAATACATATATTTTATGGGTTTTTTTTTCATGTACTATAAAAACAAACGCCCCCCCATAAAACAATAACCATACAGATCTTAGAAACCTATATACTTTCAAGGGAAATCACAGAATATCCATCCATACACCAGAACACCAGCCACTGGAGTGCTCATAAACCTGATTAAGTAGATGCCCAAATTAAACTGGGGTTCAGAGTGCCAAACACTTCTTTTCAGGTGATAAACATACACAGGAGAATAGCACTCCTCTGTCTCAGTAGTCTTATGGCTAGCAAGTTGAAGTTTCTTCTCAAAATACATAATGCAATTGGGGGATAGGGTTTTTTATGTTTTTACGGAGGTCATGGAGTTCTTGAAAGGAAGCTGCCTCAACTGCCCTCTAAGATTTTCATACCTAAATTATGCATAAAGCCCTTGTAAGTTCCAATGTAGGAGATCTGCATATACACAGACCCTGCACTGGACTATAGGACTTGCATACAATAAACCACTGTAATACAGCCTCCACTCCAGTTTTCATTTCTAGGTGGAATACCACCTTCCATTTTGCTTGCTTTTCTGTCTGCTAGTATCACAATCCATTTCATATGCTGGGACTCTCTGATACCACATACATAGTAAAAAAAAAGTTTTTAACAGACATCAGCAAATAAACGCTTTGCTTTAACCATCTACACAGTTATACATATGTTCACATCACAAAGACAATACAGAATTCCATCTTTAATAAATCAGTTCCAGGATTTTGCAAGTATTTGGAAACTGACAGGCATCTTAACAGATTAAGAGTGTATTAAAAAAACGCACAACCCTAACCTATCCTTAAATGGAGAGTACCTTGGAATGTGGCACTCTGTTCTTTTCCAGGTGGCTATGTTCTCTTCGTAGAAGGAACACATACTGAGACTCAAATAGTCTAAAATTGCCTTTCCTTTATGGGACCATGAACAGTTTATATTTAACAATTCCAATCTTTGAAAAAGGTACTTGACTGAGTGAGAGTGATTAATTATGAGAATCAAAGCAACTATATGGAAGATTTGCTGAAGGAACTAATCACAACTCTGAAGTTCAGAGACTAGGAAAACTGTCAGAAATACTCAAACGAGCACTTGTGCCTGATGAGACTTTTGAAAGTAAATACAATTCTACAGAATTAATGTGCAAAACACGGTAAACCAAATTAAAACTTCACATCCAAAGGGAAGGTACCACATGTCACTTCCTTCACGTCCATTTCCCTCTGTATGCAGCTATGCATTGTCATTGAGTGCCTCTTCCCTTTCCTCATCCTCTTTATTTCCGATTCACTTTCCTTTCGATCCTATAGCCAGTGGGCTTTTCTCTTTGATTCCGCCTCCTTTACTTGCATCGTACAGAAATGCTAATTCAACCATCATCTCAGTCCACTTCACAGACTTCTATCTCCTGTTTTTTTTTCCAGCTCTGTTTCTGTTCAGAGTAAAGCTTTTTTCTCCCAGTATACGCTCATGAATTGCAGTGGAAGAAATAGTTTTAAACAATGGCGATCACAGTACCTGGTTCAGTATGTGTATTTGCATTTTTTGTGCCCAGAACCTGAATCAGTAATAATAATTAATTTTCTGCAGTGAAAGTGGACTTTTCATTTTTAAATAAACAGTTTCCTGGCTCTACAGATATACAGCATGATAAAAAGCAGACCTCCAGGCTGTTCTGCCTATCTGAGTTAGTAAAATAGCCGTACCTTGACCATGGGGTTTTTTCATGACATGATTATAAAGACAAATTAGTCACAGGTAAACAAAGTGGTGCAGGAAACCAGCACTGTTTAATGTTAACCCCAGAATACAACATAAGAAGTTTGCTGATTCAATATTTTTGACATCACATGGATTCACATTATAATCTCAATATCCTACCATGTTAGATTTTGGGGGAATACAGAAATTTTTTTAAAAATTGTTTTGGTGTTTCTCTCCTAAAATTTGGATTTGTCTACTGTTATTGAAAACACAGCTAACACAAAACATGTCAACAAAGTTCACATCTGTTGGCCAAGGAGGGAAGATTAAAGTAGCAGTAAGCGTATCAATTAGCCCTGTGATGCCACACATGGTGTGCTAGCACAGTCCTGATTTAGATTGAGGTTGCATCCACTTCTGGTGCTCCACAATTTTAGGTATCAATGGCTTATTTCATGCATTATTCCAAAATCACTTCCTTTGGTTCAAAACTTCTATATTTCCTTTTGGTAATAAAAGAGAGATTTTTATATTTCTTCTAAAAAAACAATTAAGCTTCTTTCAAAGTTCACATTTAAAACAGAAAAAACCCAAAACTTTGGTTATTAATTTTACATTTGGATTTGATTATACTAATTATTTGTCAGTCTTTTTCAACAGGATGAAAAGCTATTGGCAATGCTAGACATCTATATTCCAGATTTGGTGGAGAGATTATGAAATAATGGCATTAAAAATTGCAGTACTAATGAAAAAAATAATTTTCCACTCCCCAAAGAGACATCATATTTTTCATCTTAAAAGTCAACATCATTGTAAATGGTCGACATGCAGTGTTTTGCTTGGAGCTAGCTTATTTTCATGGCAATTTTGGCAGGCTGCAGTCTAGCAAACTGTCATTTTTTATTCCTGTATTCTGAAGTGGATTTTGACTTTTCTGACTACAGCAGAATGGCAAAGACAGTGTCTTTTCAACACATCCTGCCACTTCTGTCTTGCTACTGCTTTTTTCTTGTTTTGTCCTCTGTCTATATTCTTCCCATGGTGCTGAAGATTGAGAAGCAAAAATACATCTACACTGTTATTTGCTATTAATACTTCTTCCTCCTTCAAACATGAGGAAGAAAAAGTAATAAATCCATTATTGCTAATATCTTAATTTGACCTCCTACCCCAACTCAAACCAATCCTAACATCCACTTTCACTCTGCATAGCTGTTTTCCACACATTATCTAACTACTGAATATGGCAAGAGCTGCTGTTGCTCAGCGTAAGTAAATATATTCTGTCAGGAGTGGTTAAAGGCATCTTTAAAGTTAAATTCTTGACATTCTGTGAATTTCAAAAACACACTTATGCATGCATGCATGTATGCATCCCAAGTCGACCAGCCTGGGTCTTCTGCAGGTCAGGTGGGACACCCCTACCTGGGCCACGGCACATCATTCGCTAGCAGGCTGCATAGCATGGGTGCCTGGAGTTGTCACCTGGATGCAGGGAGTCAGGCCAAGACTCCTCTTCACAGCAGAGTGAGAGGACCACTGGGAAGCCACGGTCATCTCGTCCCTGAAGCCTTCACAGACCGGCCCTTTCTGCTGTCTCATGACGGCTGCCTCTGCAGCTCTTGTGGGTATATGAGGATTTTAGCATGTAATACCTAGGACCTCTGCTGTGACAATAACATGGAGAGATAGCTAGTGGTTTTCATATCCCTTTTGAAAAACAATGGTAACTCACTGGGTTTTAGTGTTATGGTCTAAGAATAAAATATAGAGACTAATTATAGAAGGGTCATAAAATCAAGAGTTTGTAAACAACATTCTGGTACTGTCAAAATTTAAGCAAATGTACTATAAATAGCACACACACTAAAATCACAAAAGATTACTTCAGTTATTGTGTCTTTTGTCCCAAAAGGTATCGCTGGATGTTGACTGTGTTCCTCTACTTGCACATAGCTCTGCAGAAGCATATTTGGGTGCATTCCTTTTGCTTCTCACTGCTTCGTCCCTTCACAAAGACTGAAGGGACCCCTCTTCCCTCCATAGCTCCAAGTATAAGTTTCTTACATATTGGTTTAACTGTTGAGCAAATAATTAAAATCCCCCAAAATAGATAGTTAAGGAATGAAAAGCCTGGAAAAGAAAGAACTCCTGGCCCTACTAAAATCCAACAGAGTTTTGACCAACTGTGGTAAAAATCAGTAGTATATCCAATAGTCAGGAGGAATTGCAATGATGGACCATACCCTCATATGATTTCTGAAATACAGATAAAACCAGGCACGTGCCTGGCATCATAAGAAAGCACTCCAAAAAGCGACTAATAGAAAATGCACTGAAAGAGGGCTAAATCATGAATGTAAGAAGACCACACTCAGTAATACCTCTTTTGGAGCAACTGGCAGATAAAACTACAGTTTAGAGTTGCAGAAGCAGAATAATTTGAAGGGGTATGGGAGATGGGGATGGACCAAAAACCAACAAACCATTAGTAAAAGACTAGGCAACTGGAAAAAAAAAGTGACACAGAGTGAAGCTGCTGGGTATTTACTGTCAGGTTATCTTTATAAAGGCAACAAATTAAATACAAACTCCTGGCAAGGACAAAGGAAACAATATAGGTAGAGGAATTCTTGTAGCCTAGTCAGCAAAAACCACGGACATTGAGTCAGTTACTCCTGACTGCCCAAGGAAAATGATTTCTTTATGAGATTATTATATCTAATATGAAATCAAAATAAGTCAAAGAAAGAAACTCTCCCTACAACACTGTGCTCATGAAACAGGGTAATTTTCTACAGAGGTAAAGGACTCCTTATAAGATGCAGAGGGAAGAGCACTTTGAAACAGCAGAAAAATATCTGAGATGTGCTAAGAAAGATGTGGAGACATCGAAAACTTATGAGGTGTTCTAAGCTTCTACCACATTGCTAAAAAATTCTTAGTAAGAGAGGAGTTTCAGGAGGGGGATTAGACGGCAATAAGGAGAGAATTCATACTTCAAGTGAAAACAAAAAAATAATCTCAGAAAGCTTCTTAAGTCCATCCATTAATGTTTCATCAAATATCCACCTCCTCAGTTATGTTTATACCTATGTAACATGTACAAGGAATGCTTCGTTAGTTCCTACGTCTGCCTGCATGACAGTTCTGCAGAAAGCTGAATGTAGATATACCCCAGTCCTCCCAGCCCACTCAGTATCCTGCTTTCTCTGAATATCTAGTGTATTATTATTTCTAGTGCTTTTCTCATTTTGTTGTTACATAGCTCCTCTGAAAATTGCTGTGTAAGTCCTGAATGAATATAATGTCCTGAATGAATGAGACTATAATGGCGTTAATCACAAAGGAAAGCTGTTCTCATTTATTTTAACTGTTCCCTGAAATAATCTTGCCAAAATGTTTTTGGTCTTGTTAAAGTTTCTGAGTACTTACTTCAGTTCATATTTATACAATGCTTAAATTGATATTTGTGCTGTTTTTCACATGAGAAGACATTTGAAGATGAGGGAAAACTCACTAGTGAAGGTCAGCAGTGCACGTCATCATGTCAGGTACACAGAATTCATCACTAGCTAATATCTTTAAACTTTATGATATTTGGAACACTTCTTGCATTTTGATGAGCAGCCCCTGGATTTCTTGAAAAGCAGCCCAATTAAAAAATAATGAACCTATTTTTTCCTGAAACTGACTCATTATCCTGGTGGTTTCCAACAACAACTCAGAGCTCAGTTTTAATTCAAATTATTTTGTGCCTGTTGGCCAGCAATACCTTTGCAAGCTTCTAAGGTGCTTCTGAAGTCAAACAATTTCCCCAGGAGAAAATTTTAAAGCTGCTATTATTCCCACTGCCAGGTTTGTGTCTAGGCTCAGAAAGCAAATAAACTTCTAGTGTAAACGGGCATTGTATTAGAGACCTCTCTCTTTTACCTTAACCATAGTGGAATACCTTAAAAGGAGAATAGCTTCACCTTCAGCATAGAACACTAAGATTTCTGCTCCTGACTCTCAATGGAATGTGTTTTTCACTTGTTTTTATAGTATTATTTAAAAAAAAAAACCAAAACAAAACACAATGCAAAACATTAAACCCTTTAACAGTGGTCTGAGGAATCAGTCTGCACTGCTACTCACTCCCACAAATAGGAAAATAAAAACATCTTCCAAGAATGCTTTCTGTTTCATGCACATGCTTGAGGAAGTATGAACCAATTTCTGAAATGACAACCTACCCAAAACTCGTAACATTATTCATGTACACTTCCAATAGTTACACCAACTGATTTTTCACAGAAAGACCCACTCTTGCAGAAAAGAGAAAATGTGTGTAGATGCTTACGCTGACTCAATAACACTTTTTGAGGATCCTACCCAGTGGGAGTAAGCAATACATACCTTCTGAGGCCATGTGCTTGCTTGGAGCAAAACTGATATATCAAAGGGACTGGGTTACCTGGGACTATATGACCCAAAAGGTCAGCAGTCCAAAGTGACCCCTACAGTACCCCACAGTTCAAGGTATAGATACTTGTGGTTCATTCCTTTATAGCACTTAAAGGTTTGCTACCATTACTGACAAATCATAGCAAGGACACAGGAACACATAATTGATTGTATTTTGTCTAATTTGGCCCTAGCAATCAGTTTCCCATCAAAATCCTTGAAAGATTATGCCATAAACCAAAGTGTTTGTCAAACATCTTTCAGACTATTGCTCACTGCTTGCAATGTAGTATTTGATTGCTAATAATCTAAACAACATCAGCATAAGACGAAAAATGGAATTGTAAAAATATTCCTCAGGAGGGGGTAAAAAAGCAAGGGAGAGGGGAGAAGCTTCCTATGCTGATCAATTTTCAAGTTGATTAAGTTTTTTATCAATTTTCAAGTTGATTAAGTTTTTTACTAAGAAAAGCTTCGAGATCAAATACCAATGCCAGCATACTTCAAAACTACCTTATGTTTAAATAAATTTACTGTAGAAAGGGGCATCCTTGGCAAAGAAAAATATTTTTGACAACCCGCTCTCAGTCTTTTCTATTAAAAGAATTTTGCTTTGCAAGCAGTAATTATTCCTTGGGCAGAAACAGAAGGAAGAAACTAGCTGAATGCCGCCTGCCTGCACCTCAGTGAAGATCCAGAGGGGCTAGCTTTGGCCTGTTTTCCAGTAGCTACCTTACTCCAAATTATTTATGCATTTGTTGGACTGGAGCTGGAGAGACTGTTTCAGCTCTTTCAAAACAGTGTCCTCCAAAGTGCTAACTAACAAGCACAAAACCAAACATCCTCTCTGGCTTAGTGAACATGCTGTTATTTATGCACAGTGGAATTGCTTTGAAAGGAAAGATCGCATGCGTCCCTCCAAAAAGGGCCTTTGAAGATGCCCTCCCAAAAGGTAAGGAATGAGGACTCAACCCTCTCACTCATCAGTATCACTTGAGGGACTTCTCTCCTAGGTTTGATTCACTCAGTTGTTGTGACTAACTCTCCTTGTGCATTATGTCCTGGAGGCGTATGCACCTATATGAAAACTTTATCCTACAAGGTTGGAAGCTGCCTAAAAATAAGGGGCTGTATCAGCAAATACATCAATATTCTATCTCATTGTCAAAGCAGTAAGTGTTCCAGCAAACACAAGTAATGTTAAAACATCAATTATCTGTTATTTTTTCTTCTTCTGAAATATAGAGGTGTGTATGCATCTGTGTATTTCATATAAACGTAAAATATTCTGGGCAGAATATAAAAGAATGATTTAGAAAGAAAAGGAAGAAGAGTCATCTCCCATAAGCAACTAAGAAAATATACAGAATATATTCTTTAGCTTACCTCTACAAATTAATTTGTCACTGTTGAAAAGCATGCATGAGTATCTCTTGTAAAAACAGACCAACCAAGTTAGTTTTTCAAGAGAAACTTGTTTGAATATTGAGTTCCTGCTATATCTAACCCAACTTAGTAAGTACCTTTGCTCCAAACAGGTCCAAATGATTAGTACTTGCAGATCACAGATGGATGAATAAAAATGAAACAAATATTTGTGGAATAAATATTAGTAATGTTTACAAATTTACTTTTCATATGAGAGTGTCAAAAATAAACATCTATTAAACTGAAAATGTGGCTGCTAGCGGTTACTATCATCTTGCCAGGATGCTTAATGTTGAAAACTGTAAGTAATTCATCTCATATTTGCTGATTTAAACTAATTAAGACTGTACCTCTACATCGCCATATTGAATTAATACAAAGGTGTAGAAACTCTAAGTACTTTTTTGAGAAGTATAATTCTGCTACATCAGTCCTTTCCACATGACTCATCTGAACAGTCATTGCATGCAACACTGATCAGCTCCAAACACCAGGCAAGCCACAGAATGAACAAAAAGATTAGCACTTATGCATCAGCCATTAACATGATGATGATCCTAATCTGCCAGCACCATTAGTCTTTCTAGAAAGGTTTATTGTCTGTGCTGTACAATACCTGCAATAATAAGGTTGAAAGGACTATACAAAAAACCCTACAAGTATATAAATCAGTCGCAAAGTTATATATGTAATACTTTAGCCCAGCTATGGCGTACGGACCTGCACTGGATTTGTACCATGTTACAGACTAAAAGCTAGATGCATCTACTTTTAGCTATATAATTTTTTTCATCTTGAGTTTGATTTTTGCTGGTGTTTCTGCTGAAAAGGACAAGGAAATTCTACAGTTTCCCCCTCTGTCAAAAGCAGATTTAGCTTGATAGGTACATTTGATATGAAGGTAATGGCAATGACCATCTTGTCACCAGAACAATGAGGAAGATTACTCTAGAATACTCCAAGAAGCAAAAAGTCACAATGAAAGGAAAACTCGGCAAATATTAAAAGAAAAATTAGAACTCCCTTATAATACAAAAGTTATCTACAGTTTTATAATATACCTTGGGAAAAAGCTGTCCTGTTTATGGTCAAATTCCAACAGACTTTTTGAACATAAGGGGTTGTTTGAGTACATGGATGTTCATTTGAATGGATGTATATATGAATGGATATCCATATGCCCACTGTGGATGTATTTCTGTGCATTTTTCTCACTTGAAGAGCTGGCATTAATCTCTTGGGCAAATCATGAGAGAAGAGCTATTTATATCCATTCATCAGATATGGAAAAACTCCACTTGAGCAATGATCTGTATTTATGTATTTAAGCATTCACCAGTACCCCGTTTTTTGTATAAAAGGTTTCGAAGAGTTTGTGGTTTGGCCTATTTCTATACTGATCATAGGTAGATCTAGACAATGATTTACAATGTCCAGCTGGAGCTGCTTTAAAAAGCAAACTCAGACTCTAAATTACTAATTAACCAGGTACAAAGATGCTTCCACAAAGGATCCATCAATTATTGTAGTAATCTCAGCAGGCTATGAAGCTGGTGTCCTTTATAAGGACAATCAAAAAAATTAAGCATTATATTTATCTGTACTACATTAGTTGTTTAAGAAATAGAAAAAGTTTTAAACAGTATATACGTGATAACTGTGTAAATATCATGAAAGAATATTGGCATAAATATAAAATGGAAGCTCTCTGCAGTCCCTTCTTTGTAATTCTTCAGTGTTTCACACAATGAAATTGTAAGTTTACTCCTTTGCTCATTTTTGTGAAAAAAAAGGCTGCAATTAAATCTTGATCAAATTCTGCCATAAGGTGCATTCAGTGGAGATAGTGAAAAATCAGGCTTGGCAGTCTAACTAAAAAAGTTAGCAACGGACGTGTGCGCACGCCCCACAACCAATCTGATTACAGTCAATTTATACATGGCTTTTAGTATGCTGTCTCAGTAATTAAAGAAGAAAGAGGCTTTGGAGTTCTTATTCAAAGAATGGTACGGGACTTCTGAAGATTAGCTTTAAGAACAAAATAATGACTGTTTGAGCATTCAATTTCAGGAAACTGTTTCTAGGAGTCCTTTCGCTTCATCACCCATCTTACATTCCAAAGACAGGTGTTTGTATTTAATCAATGCATTTTAGATATGTTTCACGTACTCAATTAACAGTGCTCATTGCCAGCCTACAACCAGCACGTTGGAACATCTTGGAAGAGCGACAGTTAAGGAATATTGCTCCTGGCTTTTCACCAATTCACTAAATAAACCTCACCTGCATCATTCTTCTAAATACCTTCATTTTTAAATTAGGTTTTGATTCTTTGCTCAGAAACACATAAATGTCTGTTGAGCCAATAAAACTTATTTTGCAAATTTGATTAGCATGACCTCTCTTCACTGCCTTTTTTTCTTTTTTTTCTTCTTCTTTTTTTCTTTGCAGCTGGGCTGCTATCAGAAGATAGCAAAAGATTTTAGTAAGGAAGTTTTGTTGTTTTTTTTTTCCATGGGCCACCTTTGGCATCTCCTTTCACATTTTTGAAACTGCTTTAAATACATACACGTAATGCAAAGTTTAAACCAGATAAGAACACAGTAAATTGCAATGTCTCTAACTGGTTAAAGAGAATATTGTCTGAGTCTTAAACTGTTCAAGAAGTATTCTACATATTTCTCCACAACACAGATAATGCTGACAGACAAAATGATATATAGCAGTTTTTATTCAAGGAATCTGAATTGCTTATATGCAGTACTGTCTTATAAGCTAAAACTGTAAAGCTAAAAGCTAGTATCAGATAAATAGATATGTATATTACATGTTTGTATTGTGAATCAATGTTAAGTAACTAAATAAGATACAGTCAGTTTGCACATACAGCTCCTTTCTTTCTGAGATATTGTGTCAATTTAAGAAAAAAGATAGTAAACACTTCATGTTTAACCACTGGACATTGGGTGCTCAGCATCCCTTATCTTTGATTTGTCACTGCATTGTTTAAGCTTCTTAAGGACTAGCACGTATTTAAGAATAAGGGTACTCACAAACTAAAAGACATTTAAAAATTGTTCAAAAGCTTGTGAAGTCTGCTGAATGATAACTGGATACTTACAACATGTAGAAAAGCGTCCTGCCATTGCTTTTAACAATTTGTATTTCAGCACTACTATGAGCACAGTTTTGTTTTACATGTCAAAGCTACATATAGCTGGGAATGGGTACTCTCAAGTGTAGAAAAGATTTAAAACATGAAAACAATGATAAATAGCAGTATATAAACCTGCGGTCTAATAAACCAATCCATCTGCCTCATAAACCCCCATTTCCACATACCGTAAAATCAGCAGACACCCACTAAACTGACCACATTAACTATCACACGCTGACATGATAAAAAGTAGAGTTTCCCTAAGGTAGTGAAGCACTCCCAGTATTATCCCTCATCCCAAATAGATGTTTAGCTTCTTCAGTTTTGGACAACAGATGATTTTGCTGGAATGACTTGTTAAATTCTGGTGATGCTGTAAGACAGTCAAGTGCAAAAGTGGGGATAATAGCCAAGAATGCTCAGCTGCTGGTAGTTTCTTCTCAATTACACCATAAGGGTGCTATATAAATGCTACATTACATTTTGCTCCCATGCGAGAAAAGATGGACAGTCTTCCTCTTGCAATTTCATGATAATTCTAAGACACCTAAGCCCCACTTTCTCATTACGACTGCAGGCACACATTCCCACACATTCTCGTGAGTAACTTCAAGATCTTTTTCATTGGATTAGCTATCAGATCAACTTCCTGGTCCAAGTCAGTGTGTCAGACAGCTAGACTTGATGTAAGCAAAGTAGTCAAGAGGCAGGAACAGGGTACATAAAACTTTGCTGACAGCCATCTCCCATGTAACGAGGTGAGACATAAATTGAAAAAAAGCTTTGAAAGTCTGAACTAAATTCTTCTACTTTTTTTTTTTTTAGGTTTAAAGGAGGTATAAGTCAGAAACTCATAGGCTGCTCCCTCAGGTTATGTAGCACAGTTACATAAAGTTATGATGAGAAACAGAACCATGATAAAGCTGTGTTGTTCTCTCTGCAATGGCAGAGTTACTTATTAGATATTGAGGCTGAATTATTGAGAACTGTACACTTAGCAGAGCAACAAGCTCTGAAGGAACTGTTCAGCAATGGAAATGCCAATACATTTTGATTATAACTTTTTCTGTTCTGGAGCATGATCAGTCAGGCTGCCACAATCTGCTTGAGATGAGATGTTTAACCACTGAGATGGTGAGAAAAAGAGAAATTGATGGACTGTATGGACAAAGACCAAGTGGGACATAAAAAATATAATAACAAAAAAATAACTGGAGCACCTTTATTCCCTCCCTCCTTTGCACTCTATTTATCTGAATCCTTGCAAGAAAGCACAAGAGCACTTTTCCAGTCTCATTCCCTCCTCCTAGACAGGGCTTTAACTGTGTGAAAGGTCTTAATACCTAACACAATTAATGCGAAGTGACTTAAGCAATGACAGAAAGAAGTACTCCTATTTATTATTTCATTAATCTTCCAGTAACAGTCCTTTCTTCAACAATTCATCTTACTCTATACAGTCTCCCTGGTTCTCTCAGTTAGGCTTTTGTTAGCCTCACTACCTCTGTCTATAGTTGCATATTTGGACTCCAAGGCCACAGATTACCACATCCACAAAAGACTATTCGAAACCAAAACACAGATCAACGTGGCATTTTCTGGGAAACATAAATTGTTGTTCTAGATGCAAATGCTGCAGCCATAAACACCAACACTTTGTCCTAACTGTTACCTGCATTACTTGATTGATATCACCACAAAAAAAAGAATTTTTTAGTAGTATTACTCTCTGAAAGCAGCTCAAAGACTTGACTGGAGGCTAGCTGATGTTATATCCATCTACAAGAAGCGTCAGAGGGAGAATCCAGGAAACTACAGGCCTGTCAATCTGACCTCAGTGCCAGGGAAAGTCATGGAACAGGTGATCTTGAGTGCCATCATGAAGCTCATGCAAGAAAATTGGGTGATCAGGCCCAGTCAACACCAATTCGTGAAAGGCAGGTCCTGCCAAACAAACGTGGTCGCCTTCTATGACAAAGTGACCCACCTACTGGACGAGGGAAAGGCTGTGGACTTAGACTTCTTGGACTTCAGTAAAGCCCTTGACACAGTTTCTCACAGCATTCTGCTTAGGAAACTGGCTAACACAGGTGCACACTCTCCTGGGTAGAAAACTAGTTGGATGGCCGGGTGCAAAGAATGGTGGTAAATGGAGTTAACTCCAGCTGGAGGCCAGTCGTAAGTGGTGTCCCCAGGGGCTCAGTGTTGTGTCCAGCCCTGTTCAATGTCTTTATCAATGACCTGGATGAAGGCATCGAGTGCACCCCTTGCAAGTTTGCAGATGACACTAAGCTGGGAAGAAGTGTTGATTTCCTGGAGGGTCGGGAGGCTCTGCAAAGGGATCTGAACAGGCTGGACCACTGGGCTGAGACCAGTGGCATGAGGTTTAACATGGCCAAATGCCGGGTCCTTGCACTTGGGGCACGATAACCCTACACAGTGCTACAGACTAGGGGAAGAATGTCTAGTGAGCTGCCTGGAGGAGAAGGACCTGCGGATGTTGATCAACAGCCGACTGAACATGAGCCAGCAGTGTGCCCAGGTGGCCAAGAAGGCCAATGGCATCTTGGCTTGTATCAGAAAAAGCATGATCTGCAGGTCCAGGGAGGTTATTCTGCCCCTGTACTCGGCACTGGTCAGACCACTCCTTGAATCCTGTGTTCAGTTCTGGGCCCCTCACCACAAGAAGGATGTTGAGGCTCTGGAGCGAGTCCAGAGAAGAGCAACGAAGCTGGTGAAGGGGCTGGAGAACAAATCTTACAAGGAGTGGCGTAGGGAGCTGGGGTTATTTAGCCTGGAGAAGAGGAAGCTGAGGGGAGACCTTATTGTTCCCTACAACTACCTGAAAGGAGGTTGTAGAGAGGAAGGAGCTGGTGTCTTTGCCCAAGTGAAAAGAACCTACAGGAGATGCACAGAAACCTGACAGGAGCCTCCCTGTCCATGACCACCAATCAGCACAATCGAATTTGTAGTAGGTTAACTGTGCATAAAGATCTTTTCCCTAATGCTATGCTTCACTTCATCAAAAAACTATTCTGTTTTAGAAAGCCATTTTGTTTTCCTATATTAATTACTGCTTACAGGCTTTCAAAGGAAAATTCTATGATCATAAAGGATACCGTAACTCAAAAGCCAACCACTGACATGACACGAGAACTGCAGTAAGGCATTCATAGACTGCATTTTGCCATAACTTCTACATACCTCCATAGTTTTTACAACCACAGCAGTATCCACGTACATCCTTGTGCTATACTGTACTACTGTCTGATACACACACGTGCAACAGCTTCATTTCATGAGGTGACTTCACTCCAAGACAAACTCAGAGAAAGCCAGATAGGTGACCCTGTAGTCTCTTGTGTATTAGAAACTCAACATACAAGTCAGAAGCACATGGCCAAAAATATCAGAGAAACATGTGGCTACCGTCGCAGACATGGCAAGAGCTACAGCTATAGGGACTGATGAATCTGTTTCTGGCAACAGAGGTCTAGCTTTGACTTAGGGAGCAGGTTATATTACCTACTGCTTAGGCAAGCATCAGGCTTGGACTAACTGGACTCCCCAAACAGTAAGAATAGTGTGGCTGACTTACCCTTTCACCTTTCTGGCATATATGGACTGAGCCTTGTGTAGTTTTTGACTGTGCATGTGTTTGCACATGTTTTTTTCAGATGGGACCCACAAAACAATGTTTCAACCTGGTTTGCAAATACCTATCCTGCTAATGTGCATCTTTGCTACTTCTTTCTGTGCTTAAATGTAAAAGATGTGATTTTACTCCTATATCCACACACATGCACACACATAGATGGGATTGTGTTATTCTGTAAGCATACCTAATTTAATGTAACAGCCCTATGAGGCACCTGTTAAAAGTAGTCGAGACTTCCACTTATTTCAGGAGATTCTCCCTGGTATTTTAAACACAACAGGTCAGCGAACAGGTCCAAGGATCCATTGTTAGTCGAGCATCTGTAAAAATACTTCTTTCAGGAGGGAAAAAATAAAAAAAAACAACAGATCCAGATGCTTGGTATCCTTTACATCTGCTGCTCAGCTGGAGACACAGTTAAAAGGCCATTAGAAGCGCAAGGTGACAGACCTTACAGGCTAGGCGAGTCAGAAAGCAATTTGCTGTTTGCATTAGGAGTACCAGCCCTCAACTCTTCTTTTTGACGGAAAGAAAGTGGCTCCTGTCCTAAATTCATTGATGCTAGGAAGGGGAGACAGCAGCCTTCAACCCTGGGCTGGCGCTGTGCTGCAGAGCCTCCTCCTGGGCACCTGGGTTTCTACAGCAGGCAGGCGGGATGCAAACTCCCCCACTGCTATTAATAACTCCTCACTTTGCTCATCCGAGTGTTGCTCTGCCAGGCATAGTGGTAGGGCCTGAATTGCTGTTGCCCTGACAGGGAGTGGGAGCTCCCGTTTGGAGCTGCAACATCTGCCTTCAAGTGCTGTCTTCTGTGTTTTGTAATTGTTCAACAGAATAAAGTACTATTATTTCACTTTGCTGGAAGGAAAAGGTCACATTAATGAAAGAAGCTCACTGGAGAGAGCTAGAGGTCTTTGTGACAGCCACCTATAATGAGAGGTAAAAAAATTTATTAAAGAAACTTATTTTTTGGATGCATGCAGAAAGTCTGGAGCAATAAGTAGTGAAGAAAGTAAACCTTAGTTTCAGTAGTTTTTAAGCTGGTTTTACATATAAGAGGAATAAAGTACTAAGAATTTTACCAGGCGTATGTTTTCCTGCCATCTGCAACACATTTTAAATTGCTTTTGCATCTTGTAATGTATTCTCTCTGTTTAGCATAATAACTATTCTGCTTTTAAACACCAACCTTTATATGCTGTTCTTAGAAATTTGTGAGAAGTGTTAATTCTTTTACACTTACTTAAGCTGCTAAAATAATTATGCCTGGTAGTATGAACAGTCAAAAACACAGAATGAAGGTTCCCTTTCCAGGGAGACAGCACCCATTAACCACGTACAAAGGGGAGCATACAGTCACAGTTCACTGAAAACGTGATTCCATTTTGCTAGTAATGGGATTGCTGATACTTTGATACTGTAATGGAGTTTTAAGCACCAGGCTTGTTATTTCAACTAGAAACTTTAATGTAATTATGTATTTTTACTTTACTAAGCAGAAAGGAAGATTAGTATGCATAGTTTTCTTACATGTATCTTGGGGAATAAGACAGATCTCAAAGTGATACTGCAAGATGCTTAAGTCATTCAAAAGAAATGGCAGGTGGTAATTTTCAAGACAAATTACCCAGAAAAGCTTTTATTGTTGATCACTTGTTATAAGATTTGCCATTTGCAAGTAATTGTACTTTCAGCTGAAACTGACCTTTTATGAGAGCCAAGTGGTAATATAAATGAAATGAATATATTCTTTATTGCAGTAATATAAAAAGAATGGCCTGAGCTTTTAACATAGTGCTTGACCTCTCTGGTGTCTGAACACCACCTAATCTCAAACGTATTTCACAACAGCATATGATGAAATAAGTACTAATACATCATCAGAACAGCTTAACACATTAGCAATCATAAATGTAGAAAATATTATAGCTTTAGGTATGCTTTTTGATTATAAATCAGACTCACAATAGAAAGAAAAAAGATGATTAGAGTACAATACATTGAAATTCATCATTACACTAATTATTAAAGCATTGCCTTTTCCATTTTAAATCCTTCTTTCGAAGATACTCTACCACAAAGTCACATCATGAAACTCCAGATGCTGAGGTTTAAAATTCTCTGTCAAAAATGAATTATTTATAAGTATTAAAAACATACGATTTCTCCTCAAAGGCCCTGGTCTTACAAACAGCTCCTTTAGGTTTAGATGTGTATACATAAATTACACTCTTATTAAAGGCATCAGTCACATGCAAACCAACACATATGCAAAAAAGCGATAGCACGGCCAGGTCTTAGAAAAGCTGTACTTCCTCCCAGCTAAATGCACACACCAGTTTATTAGTGTGCACCATGTACTTACAACAGGAAAATAGGGAGTCTGTAATGGGAGGTGACCAGAGACTCTCTTGATGCTGCAGTTACTGAAATCACAGAGGTGATGAGCAGCCATACACTATGTGGAAGATCCTACTGCAACAGCACTAAACCAAGAAAAGTACAAAGTTTACATGAAATTCCATGCCCATATTCATTGTCATTACTGAGACAAGGAATTAATCTCCAGTGCCCCAATTCAGATTTCACAGGTTTGCATTCATTATATTGTTGATTTCAGCGAATCTATTCCTTTGTTTACATTCCTGAAACAACCACACAAGGTGCCTGTGGATCTTCATTTGCCTCCTGATCTACGGGCACTTTCTTCACACAGGTCTCAGTGACAGCAGTGGAGAAACAGTAAAAGAAGGCATTAATTAACAAGTGCTTTGATCCAGACTCAGCCAGGAGGATTTTCCGCTGTTCTCCTGTCAATCTACCATTACATTTTAGAGCTACTTAAAGCAAAGCAAAATATTCAGCAAGAGTATCTTGGGAACATCTGACACGGACTAATAGCTCAATTGCATGAATGACTACTGAGTTTATTTTTATTATTATTATTACCACTTTAGAGCTACAAGCAACTGGGTTATGTTTGCTAGCTTTCTTCAGTCAACGCCTCTGTATTATGCCAGTATGAAGCCCATTCATCGAAGCACAATTTCAAGTGACTCCTGACCTTCAAAATGAAGGGTTTGCTTCTCCTTTCATTTCAGTTACTTTCACTACGGTGTTTCTGTGTTGCCAGAATCTCACCATCTGCACGGGAGAACAAAGCTCACTAACTTACACAGTATTTAGAATTCAACATCTTTACAGCTGGATGTTTTACCAGAAAACTTCTAGTCTCTCTTTAAATACACTGTTATTCAGCACCTAGGAAAACAAAACAAAACAAGCAAACTAAAATCCCACCCTCAAAAACAAACAAAACCACAACCCACACAAACAAAAAAACAACCAACCACACCCCTTACCTTTCCAAATCTCTGGATCAGCTGGAAGTGATAAGGCACAAATGAGACACATCCATTACTTGTAAACAGTCAGACTTCGCTTATGTTCAGAAAACTCTGAGGCAAGGACACATTCCACCTCTAAGTCTGACATTTTCATGGCTTCCTCTAAGATTCTGTAAGTTACTGACATCATGGTTGGAGTTAAACAAGTCTTGCTAACAGATATGTGCTATGAGTTTTCTCCTTTGTATTGACTTTTAAGTGACAGGTATTCCTACCGTAAAACATTTCCTGCAAAGTCCTCAGGAGCTTCACTCAGTGCTCGTGAACGCAGGGTCACAGCAGCATAAGCCTTACAGTTCAACTCTTTTTCACGTGCAGGATACAGAAACTCTATGAGAGGGCAAATCTTACAAGTCTGGCTCAGTATACATGACAAGCTACCGCACACATCCCCCACCTCCCCACATATGACTGATGCACAGAATCAAGCCCACAGCAGCATATTCTGTATACTTCAAATTTTCTTCCTCACCCCAGTCTCAGGCAAAATTCTTTTATTGAGGATTTATTGTCACAACCTATGCTGGAAACCAACTTTACATGCTGTACTCAAATGTGGGTCACAGCACCACAATTTGGTGATCAGACAAGATGTCAGGCACAGGAGGGCGATTACAAATAACAACTGTACAACTGCATTGAACAATTCAGCATTGTTGTAAAAGCATAGCAGACAACCGTGATCACGTTATTACCAACTTCAACACATTTCACGTGCAACAAAAGACTACAGGAAAACCTGGCCGTACAGTGCAGAAACTGACAGATTTTAAATCTGTAACTTCTATGTTCTCCATCCAAAAGTGAGTGCCAGTATAAACAGTTTTACAGAAGTTATCTAACAAGTTTGGCTTTGCATCTCCGTTCAACAGAGGGATACCTCTGTGTCTGTAGCCTCTCTAATTTAAATAGATTCCTCAGTACGTTGCATCAGTACATACACACTTTCTATCAGTACATATGCACTACCTCTTCAGTTTATCAAGTTTCAAGAGTTCTAGCTAGAAAACAGCTTTTAAACAAATGACAAATGAAAACATATGTCTACTGTTAAGTCAAAACACATAAACCATACTGTATAGCACTGTTTTCCACCATATTATCAAGGCATTGATAAAAAACCTTACGAAAACATGTTTGTTCAGAAATATGACTCCCATTAAAGTTCTCTGAACTCTTTAAAACATGATATATTTGACAGAGTACAGTTATTTCCTAACAGTAACAAATTATCTCCTTAACCAACTCCGTATGATGGGGGGGAAAAAAACCACCAAAAAAAATCTTATTCTTAAATCTGTAGGTCGACTGTTTTAATTACACTTCCAACACTGCACCAAGCTGCAGATACGTAGCTTTCACATTAACAAGAGCACATGCTGCATGAATAGTTATTATATGACCTCAGCACTGCACATACTACAAGCAGAGCATACTACAAAACACACCTTAAAGCAATCCTAGTCTTCCAACAACTGAGTAGCTTGAAAAGCCACACACAAAATTGTTCAAAAATTGATACACCAACTAGTAACAAGGCAAATAAACCACAAAGACAGAAAACAACTTGTAATAGGAAGCTCAGAAGAAATAATACATCTCTGCATAAATCATGTACTTCTTAAACATAAAAGTAGATGTTACTTATGAAGTTTGGCAAGAAACTTAAAAGTAACATTGGATTTGACTACTATAAAATACTTTTCTGAGTCTTTCTGTACAGATACATCCTAGCAGTAAGTTGCAAATGTAGGGATTCCTTAAAAAATACATGGCAACTTTGCACCCTACATTCAAAAAAATAAATAAGACCATAAAATTTCTCTGTGAGCTGAAAGCAACAAGTGTTCACCCAAAGTTTCTATAAGTGTGAAATTCACTGGAAATTATTATTACTTTTTAAAATGGGATAGGGCATATCCCAACATTCTGTCTCAAAACAGACAGAGTTAACAATATGCAAAGGGAGAGCATGACTGCACATTCAAAGTATCTGTGGCTCACAGGAGAGATTTGATGATTTGATGTAACTGATGAGCAACCTAAAAAAAAATTTTAAAGAGCAGAGAAAAACTAGAGAATTGGTGAGCCTGAGGAATGAAGGTGCCTGTGGAACAGTTAGATTCAGAGGCCCTTTACTCTCCTGCCTTGCCCTAAAGCACATCAGCAGGTCAGACCCATATGCCTGAAGGATCCAACGTGGCTATGCAGAGATCTGGCAATGTGGGACAACCTTCCCTGTATTTTTGTTAACTAAATCCTTGCTGTCCTGAGATTTTCCACGTTTATCATCCCTCATGGAAAGTGCTAAATACTGCACAGTGAATAACTGTGGCTTTATTTCACCTCGAGGAAGATAAATCTACTGCTTCCAAGTTTAAAAAGGGAGCAAGCTAACCAAGGGGCATCTAATTCACTCTGCAAGAAACAGAACCTAGCAGCAAAGTGCCTATGGCACAGCAGAAATGTTTCTCGAGGACTCGAGCAGCCCAATTATCAAGCAGCCCAAGCTCGTGCTTTTCCATATCATTTCTCTCTTTTCATCGTGCTCACTCATCGCTAAAGGATCATGTACCCTGCATGTGTTTTTATTCGTTTTGTCCCAAAGTTGCAATATGGATAAGGGAAAATCAGGAAAATAAAATCACAACAAAAACCAGCCGCAGCACATTCGTGGACAGATTGAGATATAACCTGTTGTAGTCACGCTTCGGCAGAAGGTAGAGCGAAGGAACAGGCTGCCCGGTGTCTCCGGCAAGCGGTGGGGAGCGCCCCTCCCCAGCCGCCGCTCCCCTGCGGGGTTCGGGCTGCGCCTCCGAGGGGCGAGCACCCCGGCTCCCTTCTTGGGGGGGGGGGGGGGGGGGGGCGGCAGAGCCCGGGAGGACCCGGGGCTGGCTGGGGGGGAGAGTGAGGGGACACACTGGGCTGCCTTCCTCACCCTCCTCCTCTCTCCTGTCCCCGCTGGCAGACGCCAAAGTTATTCCCCCGCACGCGGCGGCAGCGGGGGCAGCAGCCGCTGCGGAACCGCTCCTGCCTCTCGCAGCCCGGCTGCAACTCCTCAAGAAGTTTCAGCCGGAGAACGGCTCGCCCGAGAACCCTTCTTTTTTTTTTTTTTTTTTTTTTTTTGTTTTTATTTTATTCCTCCTCCTTACTTTTTATATTGATTTCTTCATTTATTTACACACAGAAGCTCCCGCCCCGGGTGCCACCCGCGCTGGCGGAGCCGCTCCGCGCAGACAACGCGGCGATTCAGGATGGGGAGCGCTCCCCATCCATCTCCCCACCTTCCTCCTCGTCTCTCCCCCCCCCCCGCCTCCCCGGCTCATGCTCCCCGCGGGCCCCTTACCTGCGATCTCCTGGTAGGGCACGCTGGCCAGGCTGAAGCCCTTGGCGCCGTACGCCTGCCGCACCTCGCCGCAGCTCCGCGCTTTGCCTTCGCCCCCCGCAGCCGCGGGCGGCAGCGACAGCAGCGGCGGCAGCAGCAGCAGCAGCAGCCCCGCCAGCGCGCAGCGCCGCGCAGCCCCCCGCGCCGCCGGCATGGCCCGCCGCGCCGGTCCCGAGAGGCGCGCGAGTCCCGCGCCCCCAGGCCGCGGGGGGGGCGGCCCGGGAGCCCCCCGGTCGCCGAGGCAAACTTTTGCGGGGCGGGGGGGAGAGGGGCGCGCACACGCACACATGCGCGCACGGCGGGCGCGACGAGAGGGGCAGCCTCGTCGCGGTCGGCTCCGTCTTCCCCTCCTATCGCCTCGGCTGCTTCTCCAAACGCGAAGCTCTCAGCCCCCGCCAGAAGAGAAAAAAAAAAAAAAGAAAAAAAAAATTGAAAAAAAAATTAAAAAGGGAAAGAAGAAGGAAAAAAAAAAAAAAGGGGGGGTTAAAAATCTGGCTTGTGAAGATTGAAACCGCAGGCGCGTTGCTGCGAGCGGAGTCCCGGGCCAGCGACAGCGCGATCGGCAGCGGAGCGGTTCCTGCCGCCTCTGCGAGGCTGGAGGTGGTGGGAAAAGCCGCGGGCGTGGGGATGGAGCGGACAGCGGCTCCGTGCGCGCCTGTGTCTGTGTGTCTGTCTGCGCGTGTGTGCGTGTGTGTGTGCGCGCGCTGGATGCGTGTGCTTGCATTGACGGGAGCCGAGGGAAACCTCTGCTCCAGCCTCCTGAGCCAGGCAGGAAGGAATCCTGGAGACGGCCACAGGCAGGGAGAGCCACACACACACGCACACACGCACACACACACACACACACACAGAAACGTGCTACACATCGCATTGCCGAAATACAAGGAGCAGAAAGCAAATCCTGGCATGGATTGCTCTTTGCTGGCAGAAGGAAGGAAAAGCACTCACAGCCCCGAAAACTTCATCCTCACCTCGAATCCAGGTGCTCCTAGCCCCCAAGTTAAAAACGGCATGCTAGAGAGAAGACCAAAAAGAGACTCTTCGGTGGTATTCCTCTCATTAGGAAAAGATTTTCCACAGAAAGGTTCATTGGGCACTGGAACAGGCTGCCCAGGGAGGTGGTTGAGTCACCTTCCCTGGAGGTGTTTAAGGCACGGGTGGACGTGGACGAGGTGCTGAGGGACACGGTTTAGTGATTGATAGGAATGATTGGACTTGATGATCCAGTGGGTCTTTTGCAACCTGGTGATTCAATGATCTTATGAGTCTGTGATTTGGAGTGGGCCCCACAAGTACATTTGTACATTAATTGTTATTTTTTGCATGCTTAAATGTCCAGGCTGAAGAGCTAGAACAATGATGAATTCATTGTCTCAAGTTGAGAGAATTAAGGATGTTTCTGTGAATCACACAGGGGAGAATGAGGAGTAAACAAGAAACACCACCCTTGACCTAGGTAATTTACATGACTCTAGGAGAAGAGAGCAGGAGACAAACCCATAAATTCCCTCCTACAAATGGGCATCCGTAAAGAACTGAATGGGGGAAGTGAAGAAAATTCCTGCAAAGTCAATTCAGTCTCTGCTTAGGGAGTAAGAAAAATACTCTCTTCATTAGTATTTGGTAGTAAAATCTAAAGTTACAGTTTGAAAGGATTTGTTGTTGCGCTTTTTATGACTACTGTATCGAAGTAGATTGGCCAAGTCTGTAAAAGATAACAAAAAAATCTTTCTATAAATGCATTAACAATAAAAGGAGGACCAGGGAGAATATTCAGTCCCTACTGGATGCAGATAGAACCACTGTGACAAGGGATGAGGACAAGGCTGAGGTGCTTAATGCCTTCTTTGCCTCGGTCTTTAATAGTAAGGAAAATTGTTCCCTCTGTGCACACACCCCAGAGCTAGAGAAGCAGAAAAGAGCTCCCATGATCCATGAGGAGGTGGTTAGAGACTTGCTTGCCCAGCTAGACACTCACAAGTCTATGGGGCCAGATGGAATCCACCCAAGGATATTGAAGGAGCTGGCGGATGTGCTGGTCAAACCCCTTTCCATCATCTCCCAACAGTCCTGGAAGACTGGGGAAGTTCCACTGGACTGGAGGCTGGCTGATGTTGTGCCCATCTACAAGAAGGGTCACAGGGAGGATCCAGGGAACTACAGGCCTGTCAGTCTGACCTCAGTGCCAGGGAAAGTCATGGAACAGGTGATCTTGAGTGCTATTATGGCGGGCAATCAGGCCCAGTCAGCACGGGTTCATGAAAGGCAGGTCCTGCTAAACTAACCTGATCACCTTCTATGACAAAGTGACCACCTACTGGACTAGGGAAACGCTGTGGACTTAATCTTCTTGGACTTCAGTAAAGCCTTTGATACAGTTTCTCACAGCATTCTGCTACGGAAACTGTCGGCCTCTGGCCTCGACGGGCGCACACTCTCCTGGGTGGAAAACTGGTTGGATGACTGGCCCCAGAGGGTGGTGGTAAAAGGAGTTAAATCCAGCTGGAGGCCAGTGACAAGTGGGGTTCCCCAGGGCTCAGTGCTGGGTCCAGCCCTCTTCAATGTCCTTATCAGTGACCTGGATGAAGGCATTGAGTGCACTCGTAGCAAGTTTGTGGATGACACTAAGCTGAGACGAAGTGTGGATCTGCTGGAGGGTCAGGAGGCTCTGCAAAGGGATCTGAACAGGCTGGACTGCTGGGCAGAGTCCATTGGCATGAGGTTTAACAAGGCCAAATGCCGGGTCCTGCACTTGGGGCACAACAACCCTGTGCAGAGCTACAGACTAGGAGAAGCCTGGCTGGAAAGCTGCCAGGAGGAGAAGGAGCTGGCCTCTACTCCCAAGTGACAGGTGACAGGGCAAGAGGGAATGGCCAGGGGAGGTTCACACTGGACATCAGAAAAAATTTCCCATTCCTGGAGGTATTTAAGAGAGGGGTGGATGAGGTGCTGAGGGGCACGGATTAGTGGTTGATGGGAATGGTTGGACTCGATGATCCTGTGGGTCTTTTCCAACCTTGTGATTCTGTGATTCTGTGAAGTGTAATATTTTGTCAGAGGTATACAGACAAATATGTCAGACCCAGGATGTAGTGAAGGCCAACAAAAGAGAGAAAAGAGCATAGGCTTGGAGACTCTCTTATCAGTGAGGAGCTGTAGAGCAACATCGTGTTACTGTCATAGTTCAAGATGCATTCAAGTTAGGCTGAAATTACTAGATGCCAATTCTGCTGCAGTGTCAGGTAACTGCAGTGTCAGTCTTCAGTCTGGGCCACTGTATGCAGCCAGGTCCAGCCTGATGTGCATTCCCCTTCCCTCCCTTACTATTTTCCCTCTCCCACATTGTAATTCCTTCTTCCTTTCCCTTTTCCTGCTCAGCTGAGTGATGATGCTCTGACACTGACACTGCTTGTGTACACAGCAGAGGAACAGCCATTGTGTGCACAGCCCTCTTCCTAGCAAAGTTCCTATGTCTGCAGGGCCAGTGGGAACCAGAAAGGGGTGGGTAAGGAGTGGATATTATTAAAATCCAGCAATCTGGTCAGAAAGATGGGATTAACACCTGTCCCTACAACCTCCCTCTAGGGTGTGATGGCTTTAGGACACAGGTGCCAAACCCCAGTGTGATCAGTTTGGAAGGTTTGGGATTGAGGTTAACATGAAAGAGAGATTTACTTCAAATTTACTTCCTTTCTCCCAGTCTACAAGCCATTTAAAGCTCTGTGGATCTGCTAGCTCAGAAGGTTTAATTATATACCACAATCCTAGCAGTAGTTAGGGATGGGGAGGAGGGGAGTTGGTTGATAGGTGTTGTAACAGTGTTATGTGGCTTCTTCTCCCGAGTGACAAGGGACAGGACAAGGGGGAATGGCCTCAAGATGTACCAGGGGAGGTTCAGACTGGATATTAGAAAGAAATTTTTCACGGGAAGGGTCATTGGGCACTGGAACAGGCTGCCCAGGGAGGTGGTGGAGTCACCATCCTTAGAGGTATTTGAAAGACGGTTAGATGGGGTGCTCATGGACATGGTTTAGTGGCAGAAAGGAATGATTGGACTCGATGATCCAAGAGATCTTTTCCAACCTGGTGAATCTATGAATCTGTGTGCTGTCACTCAGCCTCAGCTCCTGGAGAACAGGATGGAAGTCTCTGCCTTAGCAACCCTCAAATAGAGAACTGCACGTGTTACCAGCCCCCTACAAATAATAAACTCTTAGTACATGTTATTGACATCATATTAATGAAAAGTTTCTTTATATTTACTATGTAGAAAAATTCTGACAGGTCATTTGTAAGATACATAGGATTCACTGCAAGATAGGATGAAGAGAGTGCTACAAATTTTACACATACCTCATTTCTTCAGTATTGCTCCAACTTTCCTTTACATTGTGGTAGAAGTAGAGAAGCATCTTACCCACATATCAAGCATGTCAAACTCCCCCACAATCCAGTCTTCAACATTTCTTCAACCCACAGGAAAGTTATTTGACACAAATTCAAAGATGCAGAAAGGAAAATCAGTAAAGTGATTTGAAGTGCACAAATCATTGTAAAATAGCAAAAGAGAACCTGTGATTAACTCAGGAGTGCAGCTATGTAATTATTTTTAGGAAAACTGTAAATGTTCTACGAAAAGGGGGGCTTATTCTCCCCTGCATTTTTTGCAAATACCAGTTGAATTCACACCACTGGTAATGCGATAACACTTTTACATAAGGTGATGATAGCTTTTATAAATTCTATATAACATGGGAAACCAGCTAGAGGAAAATCATACTCATTTCTACCCTTAAACTCTGCCTTGGATGTAAATAGCCTAGACAGTCAGTTGCATCGTAGTCCTACATGTTGAAGGCACACCATACTCTCCTAAGAGCTCATGTTTAAACACAGTTATTTCTACCACTTCAACAAATCTCCTAGTCATCACAAGGGAGAATCATTGTGTGTACACATGCAATTAATTTTGTACAAAGTGGGAGAGCTGCAAAGGAAATCCAGATCAGAATGTGCTCTAAACCAGTGGCGTTAGCACTCCCTTAGAAAATGCACCTCCTACTGCCAGCCACAACGTGGGCATGAGCTAAAAGCTCCCCTATTTCAGGACCCAGTATTAGGCTATTTGAGATGGTCACACCATACCTTATGAAAACTCAAAACTAGTGAAAAATACCCCTTTAATTTGTTCTTGCAGAAGGAGACAAGCAACCACTGGTTGCTGAATTAGAAATAGTTTAATGCATACAAGATGGTGAATAAAGTCCTCCATCCTCCTTCTTGACATGGTGATTAGTGTTTTCCAGAGATGGACTTGATTCTTTGTTGCAGCATATCGGTGAATATTCAGACTTCTAAGTTGTCGGTTAAAAGACTGGCTTTTCTTTCATTAGTAGCAGGCAACAACACATTCTATTCATTTGCATAAGCACCAAAATGAAGCATTTTATTTTAGTTAAATGGAACATTTTAATCACCAGGGAACATTTTTCTTTTGCATTTCTGTTGAAAGAAATAATAGCCCTTAAAAAATATATTTCTAATATTTTTGGTTGCTTGGCAGTCAGACTGAAAATTAATCAGTTACGTTCTTAGAGAGGCCCCTCCACTAAACACATTCAGTGTAGTAACATAGATGATTGCTTAGAATGAAGATTTTGCAGTGCATCTACATGTCAACTTTACCACAACTAGGCTTTTTTTTTTTCAAGTTATTCCAAATAGAAGGTGTTTATTCATATCAAGTTGTACTGGTTGATTTTTTGTAAACATTTTACTAAAGCTATGTAAAAAATATTGAAGACAAAGGATTTTTAACCTGTTTCCAAGTACTTATATAAAAATGGATTAAAATTGATATTTCACACTCCATCATAATAAAAACATCAATGCAAAATGGAGCAGTAGCCAGCATTAATTCCTCCAGCCCCTGGAATGTTCTGCCCCACATGGCTGAGGCAGTTTTATTGTGTGCAGTAAAGGAGCTATGGAATCTCTAAATAAAGAGGACAAAAATAAATTCTTGCATCATTTGCCAAGCAATCATCATCTTGAGCTCTGAATAATTCAAGGACATGATGGAAAAACACATGGTTGTGGATTTTAAACATAACATGTAGTATATAAAGGAGAGATTGAGATTGTTTAAGGAAGTTTTGCTTATTTTTTTCTTTTTTTTAATTACTTCACTTTCGATACAAGCTAAATGATGTTTCACTAAAAGATACACTGATTTATTATCAGGTGTTATCAAAAACCTCTCACTGATGTCATGAGTATTAAGGAGACTGCATAGGTAAAAGCATCTTTCACCTGACTTGACAAAAAAGCTTGCCAAATGTCAAAATGCTCTATAATTCAACTTCACAAAAAAAGAAGCTGACTTCTAGATTCACTGTTAAATCTGTGCTCCACAGATTTGCAGCTTTCCCATAATGGATTTCTAGCAAGAAGGTTTCATGGGTTGAGGCAGTAATCGGTGAGATTCTCTGCTGTCCAACAGAATTGCTGTTGATGATGTGGCTCTGATGTTTCTGTTGATTTCTGCTGGAAGAGGACTGCTTCTGTACTAGTAACTCCTGTCAGCACTACCATGCCCTGAAGCACCACAGAAGCTGTCGTTCTGTCTGTGGGGTCTGACAGGATCCTAACTTCATCGCAGGGGGAGATCCAACCCCACACCAGTTTCCGATGCATTTCTTTAAAGTATGGAATATGTCCTTGATATTAAAGATAAGGTCACCCACACTCCAGGCTGTACACCCCAACAGGTAGTCTGAACATGCTTCTTTTTCTGTAAAATTTTGTGGACAAATATGAAGAAAATGTTCTTACTCTAGGTCTACAATGTCTACTATTACGGTTCTTTAAAAGCCCAAGAATCATTAATTGTATGGTAGTGAGGTAACACTCTGGGAATGAAACAGCTATGAATTTGTCCCAGTGAAACTTTCCAAAGATCATTTCAATGAAGCATACATTGCAGTAGCAAAAGGTCCCTTTTAACTGTTTTTTCATGTTGGGTCCAGAGTCTTCATAGAAGAACTTCCTCAACACAACACAAATTGCTCTTCTTTATCACTCTGTGCTAGAAGGGAAATTTTTTTTTTTACACTGTACGGTATTTGCTGCAAAATTAAAGCAAAGCCCAGTTTTTCCCAAAAAGCAATCTCTAGAGGCACAGGTGTGAAGAACTCATCCTGCTCTTGATGTTGCACTCAGAAGTAGAATTGTCAACACAGCTACTAGATAAGTCCTCTTAGAAAAGGTTTTCAGACTTGTGGCCAGGAAAACAGACCTGCTAAATATATAGAATAATGAAATACAACTAGCTTGCTTTCCTCTGAAAAATTTCAGGGACAGAAGGTAAAAAAAATGATCTAAGATTCCATATGCTCAGTTATGCATAATATAGGAGGCTTAAGCTCCCATAATAAAGGTTTAAAAGTAGTAATCAGTGATATCGTATTAATTATAAGCAGTTGTGGTTGCTCAGGAAATCTGTAGGCTATGCTATTTTTGGGCAAATGGCGGTATTTTATTTTAGCTGTTCATTTTATGAAACCATTTGTGAACAAATGCTACAAGTTTATGCATAGCAACTGACTGGGTAAAGTGAAACGCCTGGGCTGTGCAGCAACAGTACACAAAGGCTGGACAGAACTGTTCCTGGCAGAATCTTCCTTTTAGGTGAAGATTACAGCAACTATCCAGGGCTGTTGTGCATAGTAATAATTTTTAAAAATTATAATTTTCTTTCTATTTATTTACGGTTGTGTCATTTAATCTGCCTATTTTTAATAAAAACAGTGGGCCACAATGGAATTCTCTCTCTTAAAAAAAAACGCCCACTGTTCTTATTTCCCTAGGAAAGGTCAGTTCCAAAAATAGGGGAAAAATTAAATGTTTTTGAAGACCGTAACTTTTCATTACAATAAACAGTGAAATCATCAGAATGACGAGCGCATATATAGATGAATTCTGTTCTTATGGCCAGTTTCACTGAAGTCCAAAACATGTTTAAAGCTTGAATAATTGTTGGCAAAATTCCCAAATTCAGCCATTTATATATTTATGTAGATCTTATACTGACCAAGGAATAGAATTTTAAATATTATGCACTGCTTCTTTGTGCTGTTACAGTGCTTTTCTTCTAATTGACTGGTCTCCAAATCAGGCTGGATTTTGACTTTATACTAGATCTTTCAAGAGGAAATGCAGTTTTTCACAAGAACAAATATACACAAAATCCAGTTCATTTTCAAACATATACTTGTATGAATCTGCTTTTCTGTAGTTAATCCATGGATAAGATGCAACATCTGTTCTGATTCTCAACTGTACAAGAATATTAATTTAGAGATTCTTAAAATGGCTAAGCATCTTTTATTGTTGTTTTCCTGTACCATCTCACTGTCCTTAGAAAGTAACAATTAACACAAAAAAGCACTTGGTATACAAAGTCAAAGAAAAATGCTGGTTACAAATATCTTTGAGAAATATTGCTTGCTTTTAAACATGCATGTATCAGATAACAAACTACAGGGTATACTGTATTAATACTGCAGATCTGAAAATATTCCACATGCAAGAGATCATCACTAGAAAGACTAACTTTATTTAAATCATAGGCCTGAGTAATGCAAAAGCCAACAGGTGTCCATGAGCAACAATTTTTGTTCATATCTTATCAGTTTGAAGAATCATATTTTTTTTCTGTTCAACTGAAGTTTGGGGCAATGTTATACAACAGACAGAACATGCACATTATTTTTGGTAGAAAACTACAGTACAATGTATGCATTTAAGCTGTGAATGTAAGAGTTATAGTTTTTAAATTACAATTTTTAAGCAATATATTTAAAAATATATGGTATGTTCTTTGACAAAGATTAAAGGGCTTATTTGGTAAATCACATCTATAATGATTACATTTGCAAAAGATGCAATTTACTGGTCTATTTTTGTAACAAATGGGAGCCTAACGAATCACACAGTCTTACATATTCAGCAAAAATACAGGACTTCTTAGACTTGACTTTGAATGTGCATTATGGTAATAGCTGAGATTTTATTGGAGAGTAAATTTTCTTTTAATTCCTTAGCATGCTGTCCTTGCCAGCTTTCTTGGGTGTTTTAGTTTTCTAAAACAAAATATCTTTCAGGAATATCAGTGAATGAAGTGCAGGAGGAGGTTGCAATTGTGCCTTCGTTCCTATGCGCATGCATGTGAACATGAAGTCTGTGAGAAAAGAAAGGCCAGGTTTATAGGTAAAGACAGATGAGAAACCTCTTGTGACAATTAAAGTAAAATATACCTCAGGCACAGTTATATAATTTTATTTTTCCTGGCACTTTTAAAAGAAGGTCATGACCTTCTTGTCATGGGGTGGTCGCGGCATGCCTAATAATAAAACCAGAATATTGTATAGAATGTAAAGGAATGGATAATCTGGTCTCTTCCCCACAGGTATTTTAAACATATTTACATCAGTTCTTGGAGAGACTAGACAAGCTTATGGAAAAGAAATTAGCTGAGATTTGCTGAGTACACAGAATCAACTACTGTTTTAGGAATAACTTGAGTAACCAGTTGCTCAAGGTGATGGATTGTCTCTACAAATTTGTCCTTTTTTTCTACTTTCCATTGGCATGTACTTTGGGGCACTGCTAGAGAAGTAACAACCTACTAGGTCTACACTTTGGTCAAAGCCAGTCTGGCCATTCATATTTTATATTCTTCATTTTGTTTTGATCTATGTGCCTAGAACAGATAATATCCTAAATATAAAATAAACACTTATTTCTTCGGGTCTGGAAAGAACATACTCTAAAAGTGCGTTCAGTGAATTATGACCTCCAGCAGGAAGCAGAGCAGACCTTTCCCAGGAAACGAATATATGCAGCTTGTAAATATCTCATAAACCTCCAGTTTACCAACCACACCCTACAAGTGTTACAGAGATTGTCAAAACCTAACTTTTTTCCACCTCTCACAGTCAGGGCAGTTTATGGGAATTACCATAGTCTACAAGACCACTGGCTGGACAAATATATTATCTTCCTTCTAAAAGCACGTTCTGCTTCACAGGAAAGCAGAGTCACTCCCTCCATTCCCTCCCTTCCAGGAAGTCGCCCTGACTGACTATTGAGTGTTAATCCATGGGATGGAATTTATTTTCAGTCCCAGAAGTAGTTTCTAGTTTGATTCAACACAGCTCATGTCCATTTGACCTTTAAATGGCAAAACTGCTAAGATTTTATTAATATCACTGTAAAAGTCTTAGGGTTTGGGTTTTTTATCCTCAGGACACTAAATTCCACACACTTAATTGGATAAAAGGATCACCCCTCCTAGGGAAAGGAAAGTCTGCAGAACCTCTCTTCTATATTTACCCACCTAATTCAGATAAATACTTGATTCCTACAGCATTGTGTTTATGTTCAGCAAGCTATAAATACAATCTACGGGGAAGAAAACGTTTTTTTTTCATCAGAAGTTTACCTCACTTCCTTTAGGACACTTTTTGCAAATATTACAAAAGAAAGGACTGTATTCTTTTAACAATTCTCATGTTCAGGGATTTCTGTTGATTTGTAATTTTTTTACAGAAAAAAAAAATCAGATATGGCTATTGATCTATCCTTATTCAGTTCTTTGTTGGTTAAATTAGTGGCAGCTATTTTTTTCTCTACTGCTCCAGTACTGCTTTGTAGTTCTAGGCATTACCTTTAACTCTTCTGTGAAAGTTAGGTGTCATATTCAGCCTCCCTCCAATCTTCAGAGAGTAGCTGGCTTTAATTATAAAATGTGTATTTCTTATGTAGCTCAGATGCTTTATTTTTATTTCCAGGTTGACAGGTTTTGAGAGAATGCCTCTTTCTCTGGAGATTATTTTCATTACCCTCACATGAACCCTTCATCAAGATGCTTCAGTGTATCTTCCTTTGATACATTTTTCCTCTGTCAGCAAAATTATCATTAGTATAATCATATCACCATCTTTCTTTTTTCTTTCCAAAATTCAGAGCCTTAATGTTAGTGCTAGGAGTGGGAAAGGCAGGAATTTATTTGAAGAAAGCAAGAGAAAAATAAGCAGGGCACTTTTTTTTTTTTCCACTGCAAGTACTTGTTTGCAGTTTCCTCTGCAGCAACCACAAAACTGTGACCCTTAAAAATAAATCAGTTTCAAAGCAAATAAAACACAGCAGAGAGACTGTGGGAACCAAGGAGATAAAGGTGTGCATATTTGTATAGGATCCAGCAGTCTACCTGTTCCTTGTGCATGGCTTGTTCCCCAGGGATACTTAAGAAAGGTATGACCCCATGGGCATGTAAGGCAGCATGGCAGGTGGCCAGCTGCCTCCAGGCAGCCTTTGATAGACCATTTGCCTAACCTGACAAGCTGCACATAATTGACTAAAACATTTCTGTTATCTGATAAAGTCTTAGAGTCGTGTCTTTGTGAAGGCAGCGTTCCCTAGAGGAGAGAAGGTGCTGAGGTAAGAGAAGAGTCTGGAAATCAGTGGCTGGGGAATCAGTTTCATCCTCAAATATTTGAAGATAAGTTTCTCTGCAGAGTCAGAATATCAAGTCAGGTATCAATTCCAAACAGAAGTAAAGTAAAAGACATTTTTTTCTGTGTTATCTGTGATTCCAGTGGGAGTTTTGTACATGAAGATCGCTGAATATGCAGAAGGTCATTTATAAACCCATTTCTACTGTTCTCTGTGCTTACTAGAAAAAAAAACTTGGAATTCTTACAGATCAGTATCTCTATTTTCAGACCAGATGACTTTCTAAGGTCCCTTCTTAGGTGAGTTATTCTATGACTCTATGACCTCAATGTAATATGCTGATTTTTGGGTGGGCAATAAAGTTATTCAAAGAAAAAACAAAAAACCCTCTGGAAATAACTTGGTGCCAAGCTCCATCATTCCTTATGGTCCTGTAGAACAGACATCAACTATAGGGGTCATGAACATGTCTCTATTGACAGCAACAACTCCTTTCTTGCTCTTTATCAAAATGGAACGATGAAGCTGGCTTGAGAAACTGGGATGTACTTCTTTGAGGCTGAGCAGAACAACAGCTCTGTGATATCTATGCCTAGAATGCAATCTTCTGTACTCTTTTCATCCTGAATGTTTTAACTAGCTCCTGTTGTCTTTCAGTGCATGTGGAGTGACTGGACTCAGCTCACAAATAAGCATTAGCTCATACCTTTCTGTGTTTCTTTAATAAGCACATCCTTCTGTCTAGCTGAAATGGCTTCCTGCTGCTTGATTCCAAGCTAAAACATGTATAAATCCTGTCACAATAAATATTTACAGAAAACTCATGTGACAAAACTCACGATTCTTAAAGTGCCTTTGGAGACCTTCTTTAAAACCACAGGTGTCTTAATGCCTATTTAATGTCTTGGTGTGTTGGCACTTACACTGTGCCTTTTTGTAAATCTGATTTCCTTTTTACCAGGGAGGAGCTACAAAACGGTGTCTGGATGCTTTCCCTACATGTTGTACTTATTTTTAAGTGCAAGCCTCAAAAATCTAACAAGGCTCCTTCAAAACCCATAAGTAGTTTTTATTAAAAAAAAGCATTAAATTACTCTGATCTCAGCATTGCTATTATAATTGATTTCTTCACACACACCAACCCCTGCATGTGACTTACTATATGTATTCAGATTGCATATGTTTAAATGGGTAGGCTAAATGTTGTACGGTCTGTCTAGCTATGTGCATTTAGACGTGCATAGGCTATCCATGATCAGAATCCTTTTGTCTGGATTTCGGGTTAGATTTACTGGAGTGTTGTGACTCTAGCTGCTGAAAAATTTCAGATCAATACCCAGAATAAACAACTTGGGTAAGTGATAACATGCAAAAGCATATCGTCAAACAATAGATAGCAACAACTAGAAAAATGGCCAGATATAAAATGGGCTAATGCATCTTAGATATTTAACGAGACAGTAGAATAAAACATACAAAAAAAAAAGAAAAAGAAAAAAGTGAAGGAAAATCCAAAAAAGCTATTGCTTTGAATAGAATTTTCACATTCAGTAACTGTGTGCATTCTTTCAGATTATTTAAGATCAGTGTTGCAAATCAGTCCCAAAGGCAGCCTTTGTTTCTTGTAAGGAGGAAGAGTTGTGCCCTGAGTACCCAGCGCTGCAGCCCAGGAGCTTCAAGGAGCCCCTGAAGTTATGTTAACCCATGTCCTAATGATTCCTCTCTGTTTATCTACCCAAGGACTTAATCTGCATGCAAGCCTAAAACTTCATGCAATCTTGTCAGAGAAGTTTGAGGCAGAGCTTTGCTGCATCATATCTATAATCTACAAGTCTGAACATCACTTGAATACTAAACTACACACATCTTGCAAAAATGCTAGGATTAAGCAGTAGACTGAATAATTTAAGTCTTAACGCAGGGGACATGTAAGGCACATGCAAATATTTAGCTGAAGAGCACATTTCCATATCCCGTATGCAATCTGTTCATCACATGATATTCTCATTTTTGTCAGTTTGTAATAAAGTTACACTGGCATTTTGAAATACAGTGTGATTACCAGAGTGAAAGAGCACAATGAGTACCGTGCAGTGCACATTTTCTGCTGTGGTGGGTAAGAAAGATTTCACTCAGTAAAGCCGTTGTCATCCTGAATTCAGCCCTGAAATATCTTTGCAAATCATCTAGAAATATGTTTATCTGCTCTCAAAAATGTGGCAGATCTTCTGAATTTGAAAACCACAACTTACTTCATATTTTTCAAAGTATTTCTGGAAATAATCTCTGATAACATGAGAAAGAAATCTACTTTGATCTTGCAGAGACAGTGTGAGGTTTTTGAACATAAAACCAGGATATTATTGTTTTAAATATAATTAATGACAATATATTGAATACCGCAGATTTGCATATGTGTCCTTATAGAAGTTATGCTCAATTTGCTAGCTTAAATTTATCAACAATAAATTGGTTTTGGAAAATAATGACAATTTATTATGCATTTGTAGGATAATAGACATATTTATCCTTCTATCCTATTTGATAAAAAAAACAAAAACATGTTGCATTTGTTCCCTGACTGTCAAGTGCAATGACAATGTGTCATTCCTTGTTTTGAAAGGAGATTTGAACAATGAACCTCTTTAAAATGATGCTTTAGGTTTAGATTTTTTGGATTATGACCTCAGTTTCGGCATTTGTTACATTGAGAGATTTATTACTAAATTTATGGCTAATAAAAAAGTCAAACATAAGATAAACACCTCATGTCCACCTCCCACTACCCCCCCCAGTACCTTGATGGTTGTATATAACTCCTACAAAAGTAAACAAAAGAATTCTAACACTAAATCTCATTTATCATATTTAATACTTGGGGGGGTTGTTTGGTTTTTGTTGTTGTTATTTGGGTTTGGGGTTTCTCCCCTCACAGTATTAAAAAAAATGAGGGGGGGAAGAAAAATTTAGGCTTTAGAACATTACTTGACATAAGGGAATTTCATAGTTGTTTTCTGAAAAAATTATATGCTGTAACACTTAGCATAAAAATAATTTTATGTATTTATTGAAAAGCAAAACATATCTATGTTTCTTTCATTAAATGAAGATATTTGACCACTTTCTAGAAATGCTTTAAGTTATTTGGCTACCTGAAACATTAGGTTACAATAAAATTATAGTGACGAACAATGCAAACTTCAAATTAGTGTACATAAATGATCGTCTACTAAATAATCACATAGGAAGTGGCACAAGAAATAACTACATTAAAAAAATAGATCAAGTAAATAAACATAAGGCTTAAGAAATACCAAAGAGGAACTTCTCCATTGTTTTTTAACTTAGCAATGTATATTAATAATTGGCCATTCAATTCTGCTGGGTTGTGTTACAGGTGAAGAAGATTAACAACATAAAATCTTGATGGGAAATAATCACCAGATTTTATCAATAGACTTTTAGTCCCCATCTATATTTCTTCATTGTATCTGCAACTTGATTGTTTACCTTTCTTTGTTTGTTGCAGCGTCTGTGATACAGCTAGAAAAAGTGACGACTGTTAATCAGACCCTACCTCTTCTGGCAGTGATCACTGTAAAAATTTTCTCAGTGTAAAATAACCGTCAGACTTGTACCAGAGACATATTTATGGAGGTATAAGTTTAGTAGTAGGTAAAATGTTCTGAACCTAGTAAATCTGGGCCAAAGTATTAGAACTTCAGAATTTTACAAGACAGTTACTTTCCAAAGGAAATAAAATATTTAAATTCAGCAGAGGAGGATGATGTTTACCAAGTCTCTAAACAGAAAGAGGGTGACCTTAGCTTAAATGATTGTTAACAAAACATTAGTGACCTATTAAGTGACCCCATATAGTTCCACTTTACCTTATCTGTTTAGCCACTAAATACATCTTAATCTCCAAAAGGGCAAATCCAGAATGTTAGTGATTGTAGTTGATGAGTGAAGCCAGGCATTCTCAGCCATCAGATCCCACAAAATATAAAACTGAAACAAGTTTCAACCTGCAAGACTTCAGTTGTTCTTTCCTTTTGGAAAGGAAAAGACTGCATGTGACATGTGGAACTAATATTCGTCCTGAGGGCCATACCTCATTATATTAGTGTTTTCTCCTTTCTGATTTTCCTATATTAAAATATTCTATGAATGCCACAAATTATGAAGTGCTGAAGACATCTATACAAATTTTATCCATCTAAACTTAAAGAAAACAGAGCTAGCTACTCTTTTTAGGAAGAAAAAACCCCTATAAAACTACCTGTTTTGAATTTACTGAAGAAACTATTTCTTACTAAAGACTATGCTGATGGAATAAAATGTTGACAGAGTAGTAAGAATATTCATTTTGATAACACAATTGAAAATATGTAGAATAAATATTCACAGTAAGCGATCAAAACCTTAGATAACAGGAGGAAAATAGGAAAAAGAATATTTATTCCACAACAATAATACTGTACAGGATGAATAAATCCTTTTTTTTCACTAGAGTTTTATAGAAAACAAGAAAGGAAATAATCTTCTTTGAAAAAAAGTGGTTGAAGTAGATGTTCTTTTGATTCAGATTTTAGTATCCTTGCAATAGAAATGTTCCTTTAGCACATTCACTGCTAAAATATGTTTTTATCATTTCAATCTCTCTGTGAACTCTAGGCAAAAACATTCTGTGGGTGGTAGAATAATGCCATTTGAGTCACAGCATAATTCTCCAGATGCTTGAAAAGGACAGAGTTTTACAGACAATATTTACCTATTTAAAGAAGCCAGCAAAAGCACTACTTAATCATCTCAGTTTTGTTACTTATCAGAGCTGGTTTAATGTACTGAATCTCAGCTTACAAACCATTTATAATTCCAGCACAGGAACAAGTTCCAAAGATTACATCCCATCTATGTGATACTGGAGATAGCATATGTAAAGTTTGCAGTGGCATCACTCTTCTTGCTTTCAGCACTATTCAAATGTCTTCTAAGTCATCCCGGAAAAAAGCAGAGAACAGGAAATGAAGAAGATTCTAAAAGCATAAATTAGCATTCCTGTTTTCAGGAAAGTCATTCCTTATCCTTCATTTCAACAAACCCCACACTTGCTACACTATGCCCGCTCTCTTGTACATACTTAATTTTACTAGATTGAAAAAATTCCAAACCCTTAGACATTACGTATAAAGGAAATGGAAATATACTCAAAGTATGTTAGCACAAGTCTTGAGGCCCCTTTTCATAAAAATGAATAGACTTTAGTAGAACTGCAAGACTTTAAATAATGGTAATGATTTTTGTATTTTTTCATTATGCAGAGTAATTTACTACATTCCTTGACCCAGTAATTTACAAACTTATCTTACGCAATGAAGCTGTTATTGGGAATAAATTACCCTTACTGGAAAACCATCTGCAGTTCCGATATTCACCCGTCAGGATTCCTATTGAATCATTAAAGGATTAGAGGGTACATGAAAAATCCCTCTCGTATTAGTCAATATTAGATTTTAGAAATTCCATTTCTTCAGTTTACCCAAGAGGTTGTTGCATTACAGTCTACCTAT
This sequence comes from Clamator glandarius, assembly GCA_033459285.1. Classification (NCBI taxonomy): domain Eukaryota; kingdom Metazoa; phylum Chordata; class Aves; order Cuculiformes; family Cuculidae; genus Clamator; species Clamator glandarius. The sequence goes on along the minus strand of JAUNZM010000189.1, from coordinate 7,498 downwards.
ACCCATACAGGAAAAGATTTCAAATTGAATGCTCAAAGACACAAAAACATTACAGGTGCAATGCTAGGAAACTGAGGGTGGACAAATATTAAACAGAAGGCATAGATTTTTCTTATATGGTAATGTTGTTTAGTCCTCAAAAGTTTACACTGGGAAATGGTCGATTTCTTAAAATCTGAAAATCTTTAAATCAGTTGTATATGTCTAAAAACAATCTGGAAGTTGTAGATTGGATACAGAGATTATTAAGTGGGATTTTATGCAGTTATGAGGTTAAGCCAGGGTCAAGGGCATCCACAACTTCCCAGGGCAACCTGTTCCAGTGCCTCACCAAGTGGAAAAGTGATGTAACTTTGACCATACTTTGAGAGAAGATATTGTGACAACCCAACAATACAATAGCAAGGAAAAGTACTATTAAAATAGCAAAGCTTGGGGCTGCATCTCATTTTTCTATCCAGGAAATGCTGGATGAAATAAGCGCATGCACACACCCCACTGCTGTGGATGCATCGTAGTTTATGTAGACTGGATTTCCACATGTAGTCAGCAAGCTGCCCTGGGTCTTCTTTTGTCTCCACATGCCAAGTAGAAGGAAAATATAATAGACAGTAGCCATTACAATGGGAGAGGGGATAATTCTTTCAGCTTAAGGCTCTGTAACATGCATTGCCCTCTTCTGCCCTGCGTGGTCTTACCTTGCTAACCTGTTCCCCACCAGACAGCATGTGTCCCTGCTGTGTCCTCTGTGGTGCAGCTTGCATTATCAGATTGGATTAATGGGTCACATATTAATGTACTAACCTCTACATAGTTAAAGATAGTAGGTTAAAAGAGCAAGTACTTATCATTTACAAAACAGATTTTATCAGATTAACAGGTTCATGGAGTATTATCTATTAGAGCTCTAGTAGCTGAACAGAAATGTGATAATCAGTGCATTAAAAATTTTTAGGAAATATTTTTTAGAGTGACTAATAATCCTAAATCAGAAAACATTTTCCCCACCTGCTTCTTATTATCCTATATCTCATTATCCAGTATCACTTCCTTTTTGTCTACAGAGAAGAGAAAGATTCAAATACCCAGTCAGCCTCAGATTCTCTGCTTTTTGAGACCAAAATTTTTTTCAGATTTTATTCCATGTTCTTTGAAACTGGGATTTCTTTGTCCTGTTTCTTACCATTTGGGGTTCAGATATGTGGACAGTAGAGCAAAAACAACAATGAGACTATTCATTCACCTAATCTAGTTTAACCTGATAAAATTTTAACTCAGCCCTTGTGAGGTTCCAGTCAGTAATAAAAAGACAACACAAAGTAGAAGAACTCACTGGTCAGTACTTAATGCAAAAATACATCAGTAGCATATGACAATGTACAGAAGCAAACCCTTGAGAGAAACACCAGTAACTCATTCTTGCCGTAACAGAACAATATTTCAAATCAATTTACTTTATATCTGTGGAATGTGTTATCCTTGACTGTATTGTGAGGTTGTAAAGACTGTCACTTGTTGACATAAAATACATTGTGGATTCAGTTAAACAGACTAGGGGGATTTAAAAGATACAACCATAATACTTTGAAATATATCCTTTTGCCAACAGTTGCGAGTTGATTTAGTAAATGGGGAGATAAAATATTAATCAAACAACACTAAAAAATATGTGCTGACCTTAATAAAAATAAGTTGGTGAAATTATAAATTAGTTTAATTAACAGTAATTTAATATTAGCTGATTCAGGTAATTTACCGTGCTGACCATTCAAGCTTATTTCACTAATGGAGAGGGAGTACAAAAAAGCATGCTGTACAGCAAATAGTTTAGTCTAATTTCATAATTTTCTCTAAACCCCTTTAGCAAATTGCATATCTTCAAATGAAATACCATTTTACATTTACACAACAGCATCCAAACAGCACAGAAACTTTGAGGTTCTCAGTGACCTACTTGCATTAAGTAAATTTTATAAAAATATGTAGGATCTGTGATGAGTAAAACCAAGGTCTTAACTTTTCACTGGGTCAGATAGGAAATCAAGGAACACAGAGCTATGTTTTTCATGCTTATAATTGCAAACACATGTTATTAAATCATTATTAAATCATGTCATTGCTCAAAGTAAAGCCTCTCAAACTTTGTAAATAAAACATCACAATGACTTTGCTGTAACACTTATGGTTCATATTAGCTGCCAAAGTTGCAGCCACATTACCATAGACCAAGTTGTAAGAAATAACTTGTCAACGATAGTTGTCAGCAACAGTTGACAACATGGTTTCCACCTAATTTTGAAGCAAATATATGTGTACAAGTCACACATTGCATGCATGAAATTATCAAATTGAAATCAGTAAATGAGTCAGTAGTGAATGCCTCATGTTTTTAAGACTAGAAGATATTAATAAAAGGATCAGCATTTCTTTTGTCTTTCTCTCCTAAAAAAGTACTTAATAGATACATTTGTAAAGGTTACATATGCCTTATTTCTCATAGTCTAAGCAGCCTTCAAATTTTATATCATTCATTTCAATCTAAAATTTTCATATTTTTCTCACTTGTTCTTTTTCCTTCTTAAAATAAATGAAATGGAAATTAAAGCAGTATAAAATGTAAAATTAACATTGTCGTTACTGCTTTATTAGTTTTGACTTCTCATTCAAGGGCCACAAGCATTTTTGCAAACTTTCAAACCACATAGTTCCTATTTCATGCCTAGTGATTTCGGTATTTCAAAGCCTTCTAGTCCTTCTTGCAGCTGCTTATCAGGGACAGTCATGACTGTACCACCCACATTCAAAAGCAGGGCTATACACTAGTATAATACGCATTGCATTGCTGAGACCCCCAACTGATATGTCAAATGACAAATTCCCGGGAATGTCTGACAACATCAGGATTGTCAGGGAGAGTTTTAGAGAAAAAACTGAAGGTTTGACCTCACTTGGTTACTATGCTGCTCTGTAATGTCCTGAAGCAACCTTAGGGATCAAAACAAGACAAAACACTGAAAAGTTTATAAATTAGCATTAAACAAGCCTCAGAATTCCATGACTGCAATACTTGAGATACTCCAAGAAGTCATGGAGGTGTGGTGGTTTGGTTTGGTTTGTTTGTTTGCTTTACAATTTAAAAAATTATGATAAATGTAGAACTCCTTCTTTTGGCTCTTTCATTGTAGCATATATTGTAGACAATGACCAAAATTTAAAACTTTTAATCAATTAAAGCAAGACTTAAAGTATGGTCTAAAAGGACAGGAGAAAATGAATCTTATTGAAGATAATTTTTTTCTGTCATGTTGGTATTCAAGTATATATTATTCATTCCTGTATTTTATGAAAGTTTTGGCTTCAAATGCTGTGGCTTTTTCATGTAGTGCAGGCTGAAACTTCACAGAGGCATTTAAAACAAGAAACAGAAATGAAAGACCCATAAGCAAGCAGAAGCAATATTTCTGGGATAAGTTTGTGTACAACACATTAACTTTAAAATATATGTGCTGTATGAAAATGCAGTGTTTATAAATAAAGTCAGTCTTTAAAAAATCTCAAAATCCTTGCTGAAGCTTTATTCTGATAAAATCATCTATATAATATTAGTATTTTTCACCATGTTCATTTAACTTTAGTCTACATTAAAGATTATCAGCAATTTTTACTGAGAAGACAAGAATGGTTTCTTAACAAATATAGAGCTGCTCTACAATGCAGGATGGAAAATTATTAACAAGAAAACTAATTTGTTTGCAGCATAAGTGCCAAAACGTGATTATTCTTCCATCACCTCCTGCCTCTTTGTGCACTAGTCCACCAGAAATATTGCAACATGCCAATTTATTCAGGGACCTGTTCTCACTGAAAACTAATGTCCTCACCTTCATTCCAAAAAAACGTCAGGAAAAGAGTGTGTTCTGGGGACAATTTGAGACAGGAAGAAGAGGGAGGAGGTAAGAATAGTGCAAATCTTCTGAAGGAGCGACACTGAAATGTTATGGTCCTGGTACAGCCAGTTCAGCCAAAGACTGAAAAGGTTCATGTTTGATTTCTCAGAAAGGCACATGAACTAGTTTGGGCAAACAGGAGCACTATCTAAAGAAATAACTGCACCTTTAAGGAAAGGTTAGTTAGTCATGCACTTTGATATTTTAAGCTTTTTGCTTCTTTTCACATCTTTAGGAAACCTTATTCCTACTGGCAATAGGACAGTTGCCTCATCAGTCTGCTCCAGCATCCTTGCAGAATCCCAGGTACAAGACCAGATCATCATATTAGCCATGGGGATGTACAGCAGAAGAGACAATACGTGACATCTGACCCGAAAGTATGGGAATTGGGTGATTTTGTCTTGGTAGGCAGAAGAAGGAAGCCTGGCACCAAGGGAAATGTATCTGGTGGCACCTCAAGTAGTATAGTATGCAGCTAATCCTGTACAGATGTTCCAGCTCTACGTTGTGAGAAAACATGATGATTGCTTCATATTTATGACGTGCAGCTGTAGAAGAAAATCAGGAAAATTTATTTATTCAGCCTTAGTAATTGTATTATACCAGGAATGCTGTGAGAGATCCTGTAAGCCTACAAGACAACATATACCACAAGGAAAAAAAAATATACCACAGATAACAGAAGAATTGAGTTATATGAATTATATGCCCGCACTTATAACTCAAGGAACTACGGCAGCCTAACTTTGGAAATTCTGTCCTTGCCACGTTCCCTTCAGTTTGGATGCCAGTCAGAGAGTACAGCAAAGTATGCTATTATTCACTTTTGTCTTATTTTATTGACACATCATACCCTCCGAAAAAACCTTTTCTGTTTTAATGTTTAATAGTTGTAAATTATTTATGCATACCCTTTTTTCATGTGTGTCGCCTAAGGATAAAACTTGGGGTTATTATTGCTGGTAGTAGGAGAAGCAGTCCTTTGGGTATGAACTTTGTTTTCACTCTCCCTGAAACCCTTTAGTTCACTGACTACAATGATGGTGGGTGCAAAGAAAGTACCTGTCAATCATCTAAGGATTTAAATCTTTCTAACCCTGCTAGTTACTCAGCTATGCAAATGGTTTTTCACTTACATGAATTTTAAAATAGCCTTGCATCTCCTTTTTGGAGACAAAAACATGTGTATAGAGATAACCAGAAGCACAAAGGTATAAAAAATGGAAAAGAGGAATTCAGTGTTCAAAGGCAAACACAGCAGCGGGGTTTTGTTCCACAAATACATCATTTATGAACATGCATGTGAGAATATAAGACTGAAGGGGAGGCTATTTATTTTGCTGAGAATGCTCAGGACTCCAGCATCTCATGCTCAGCTGAATAGGTGCATGGTATCAGTACACAGGGAATATAATTGCAGAATAATGCATATGTTATAAACTTAGCCCCATGTTCAAAAACTTCAAACAACAATGTTTAGAGGAACACGGTTCTATAAGGGTACAGTGTGAATTGTAAAAAAAAAGAGGCATTTTGCCAAGTTTAAGAAAGGAAAAAGTAATAGAAAATGAGCTCAGGTAACTGTCTTTTTCCTCATGTAAATTAGACTATTAGTATTTTCGTAATCTTTAGGGAAATGCTGGTAATAGTAGCTGCATTGTTTATGCAAATAGTATCCAAATATGCAACATGGATATAACTAGATTATAAATTAAACTTTAGCTAAATGATTAGCCTGAATCTATCTCTAGAACACAGAAAACCTCATTAAAAACATTAACTTTATATTAAAAAAAAGGAGGAAATTTTCTCGATTTCTTTTATAATGTGCAGGCATACTATATGCAGAAAATAAGTCTTAACATCACCTTAGATCTTCGTTTTCCTTCTATTTCGATTTAATTTTGAATCAATGCAAGTTCTTTGACAGAACCTATCTTCCGAAGGGATGAGCACAGTTTACTGTTTAAATAAGATAAATCCAACTTTTACAGCAGTAAGATCTCATCAGAATTCTGAGTTCAGTACAAAGCAATATACTTCTTCCTGAAGAAAAATATGAAAAAAAGAGCTATATTAAATTAATTCCCTTACTCATCTGGGAATATTCACAGTTTTTTCAGGCTTGTTTATTCATGTATTGTAGAAAAACTAAGAAATATTTTACTCAAGTATGTACTTTTTGTGCATTTGTGTTAAATTTTTTAAAGAGAAATGGTTTTGATTGCTGAATATCAAACTTTTAAAAGCAGACTACCCTTCGGAAAGTACAAAATCAGTGTTTTGAAAGTGTCATTCCTCTGAAGATTTGTTTCAAAACCCCATCACTAAGACACATTATTGAAACTTGAAATGACCATTAGATTTGCCTTGAAAATAGAATTTACTCTCCTACTCCCTTATATCTATTATTTGAGGTTTATAATATTTATCATTTATTAAAAAAATATACAGGAGCAAAGCAAAGACATCACATTCTTTTTTGAAAGAGCTGGAAAAAATCAACATGGAAAAGGTTGTGTAGTACAGTGAGCAATCAATGTCCTACTCAAACTTGCATCAGAAGTGTGCTAAAACTACTTGCAAAATTACATTCAAATTCCAGTATCAGTTCTATATGTCTGGAAGAAGTGTTGATCCAAGTTCTGAGAACTTCCAAAACCCTTAAACAAGAAAAATATAAGAGACAGCCTGATCCCATTCGTCTCATAAGTATAGTCTCATAGACGTGCCCTAGGAATTTTGTTCTAATTTTTGTAGGAGTAGATTTTTTTGCTTAGCTATAAAGAGAAGGAAGACTAAAGCAGTATATCAGGAATGAAGTTGTCCCATCCCGTGTCTGACGGCTTTGTTTCCAAACACAGCCCTAGTTTAAGTGGATATCTCTTTCTTCTCCAAAAAGTTACTTCAAAATGTGTGTATAAAAAAATATTTTCCTGTAGCAATTCTGTGAGCTCCTGAGGTCAAGCAGTTTTAATATAGAGCAGAAGCATTGTGTATTCCAGCAAAATAAAAATAAAAAAATTAAAAATAAGTTTGTGGCTGTGATAAGCTATTCCTTATTTCAGTTTTCCATTTTCCTCAGCTCCAGAAAAGAAATTGATTCTGAGATTCTGTTTTTTTTTTTTTTACTCATAGTTCTGCATTGATTTTACCCTTAGCTAATATATAAACAATTTTAGGTTGAGAGTGACTTATTTTTGGTTTGTCAAACTAACAAGTATTGAAATAATGTTTTGCTTTCAATTTTGTGCAGTCTGCATATGCACAATATATTTTTAGAATGAGAGTGTTTTATTTAGACATCCATGAAATGTTGATATTTCAGATTTTTTTTCACCCTAAACTGAGAAAAAATACCAGAGTATCTGCCCCCAAATCAAATCATGGGGTGACTGAGATCTTTTCCTGTCTAAACATGTTTCTTAGAATCATTATGGAATTTAAAAATTTGGAACAGGGCATCGACATGACTGCAATTATATTTACGTACGCATTTGGAAAATGTGACTGCTTTGAAGGAGATGACAGGCAAAAGGGTAGTAAAG